>JAEQBH010004057.1:0-589650 GCA_016808115.1 Tetrastigma voinierianum | reverse complement strand
ATGATTAGGTGTATGCTTTCTCATTCTAAGCTACTTAAGTCCTTTTGGGGAGAGGCTATGAGAACATTAATTGACTTGATAAACCTTTCTCCATCAGTTCCTTTAAAAGGTGATGCACTTGAAAGAGTGTGGACATGGAAAGATGTTTCATATGATAATTTGAGAGTGTTTAGTTGTAAAGCATTTGTTCATATCTCAAAGATGAGAGGTCAAAACTTGATGTCAAGGCCAAACCATGTATTTTCGTACGTCATGAAGAATTTGGGTACGTACTATGGGATCCATCGGCAGAAGATTGTCGTAATCGAGATGTCAGGCTTTCTTAAGACCAACTTGTTGATGATGGTGACAAGGTTGAGAAAGCTAATTCTTCTACTAAAATTCCAATTAGAATTGATCCAATTGTTCCACCTACAGTATATGTTAATCATAGGGGAGAGTTACAAGAAGGTGATGGTATCATTGAAAATGAAGATGACCCTATAGTTGATGATGTTGAGCCAACTGAACAAGTTGATGGAGAACTTCCACTACCACCATATATGAACCACCATCGAGAAGATCTACCGTGAGAGTCAACCTTCTACAAGATATCTCTCCTAATCGAAGGTTTTCAGGGGAGGCAACACTAACTAAGAGTTTTAAATACAAAAATCCCAACAAAAACTCATCCAAGGACCCCTAGTAGCATCAAAACCAGTTCTATAACAAAGAGAAGGGTGTAGGATTGCCTTGTGTCGATTCCAAAAACTGAGCTAGTGGTCGAGGCAGCTTTAGACCGAAGCGAACCAAGTCCTAGGTTCGCCAATAATGGTATCCACACTAAGAGTGAAGCCTACAACCCTAAGGCAACACTCTCAGAAAGGGTCCCGATGCTAGCTAAGTCCCGATCCGAAGAGGAAGCCAAAACCCGGGTCTCTCAATCTCTAGAACACTTTCTTGGAGATGAGAGCACTTTGGCTATTCTCATGAACCCTTTCTCTCAAAGGTCATCATCCCGTAGGGATTTACAGCATTCTATTTATAAGAAAACCCCCCCATCATGTCTAATGACCAAAATGCCCTCACTCTAAGTGATGATAGGATACACGCATCCCTATGCGCATGGCGAGTCCCACACCTACTCTGCCGAGGTATAAGCCTGCTTCATTATCTCTCAAGTAGTTTCAATCCGAGATTCCACTAATCCCGTGACATCATTCATGAGTAATTAACTCTCTCATATTCGATCACATCCAACCGCTTCATACGCCCACACTCTTCTAAGTGTGTGACCTATTAGGTTCCTGCTATGTTGGCCACTTGATTCAACTATTGAATTAAGCAAGTCAAGATTATACCCAGTAACACATCATGACCCCCATTGATCGAGAGTCGTCTCGACCGCATACCCTTCATGACAAATACCGTCCAATTTGTCCTTTCACCAAACTATACCCTACTTCTGGTTCAAAGCATGGACAATTGTGTAGCTCCACTGGGATCGCTATGCCACACCTAGCCCAAGTGATATTTATCTGTCCCCGCATTCATCACTCTCAACTATTATGCACTTGAAGACACTCCTCAAGGCATTCTCTACCGCCGTAGATTCCTAGTATTGATTCCTGACGCCAAGAGGCCTGTATACTCTCCTTGGGAGCGGCGAACTTTCTGCTGGCTACTCCAATTACCTCTGAACACCTCAAACTATACCCAATCCTCATCCAATGAGCAACCCCAAGAGGGCAACGGGAGCCAAGGTCAGCACAGATCGTGATTCAAGATATCCTTGAGCACCTAAAGTCTGGCTGACATTTGCATCATTGCTATGATGAGACAATTATCTACATTTAAATAAACGATCCATATGATTGGCTCATTATAGGTCTTCGATGTACTTAGCTACTTTAGAGCAAGCATCCACACGCCAACTCTAATCCTCAACTCTGATCACGCTATAAGATCTAACGCTTGATCAAATCAAGGAGTATGACATGTGCTGTCCGTCCGATCAACAATGTCCGGGGCCATGGATCCTATGACTGGGGTGGATGCTTAGACACTAACATTATCGCACATGATAAGAATCTTAGTATCATGATCCTATCATGATTTCCTTCATGCTATGTTATGTATCATGGACTTCATTAATTCGATTAAAGATCTCAGACAATTCAACGTATGAATATCAACCATCAAGTGCCTTTCATATTAAATAATACGCTGTGCTATAAGTGCTTAATGGCGATTGCCTTTAGAGCACTTCTCTAACACTAATGAGTATGTGATGCTTTCTCGACTGAGAGAGCTGAACTTACCATGAAGCTATTTTACATGAGAGTAAGAAAGAGTGGGTTAAAGCCATACAAGAAGAAGTGAGATCCTTACTTGAGAACCACACCTATGACTTGGTGAAGTTACCACAAGGAAAGAAAGCTCTCAAAAAAAAAAAAGGTGTACAGATTGAAAACTGAAAACAATAGCTCACAACTCAGGTACAAGGCACGATTGGTTGTGAAGGGGTTCAATCAGAAGAAAGACATTGATTTTGAAGAAATATTCTCTCCAATGGTAGCAAGATGTCCTCTATTCGTATCAGCTCTCGGGTCTTGCTTTCTCGCCAATTTAGAAGTTAAACTTGATGTGAAAACCGCATTTCTTCATGGAGACGGGGAAGAAGAAATCTACATGCAAAGAACCTAAGGGTTTGAAGTAAAAAGGAAAAGAAATTCAAAAGTGTTAAAGAAGAGTCAGAGTGGACTTGGGCAAGCACCAAGCAAGCGTTGGTACAAGAAGTTTGACTTCGATGAGTCACGGGTACAAAAGAGAACTTCATCTCGATCATCAGGTGTTCACTAGAAAGTTCTCTGATGATGATTTTATTATCCTCCTCCTGTATGTTGATGACATGCTGATAATCGTCATGATTCCCAGCGAAGATTTGATTGTGTCAAGAGAGAGCTCAGCGCTAAAGTCTTTTGCCATGAAAGACTTGTGGATCTGGGCGAAACATATACTTGGTTTGAAGATCTCCGTGATAGGAAGAATAGAAGTTTTGGTTATCTCAAGAAAGCTACATCGGTAGTAGTTTTGGAAAGATTTAACATGAGCAAGGCTAAGGCAAAGAAATTTTCACTTGCGTGCCACTTAAAGCTTAGCTCGAAGCAATGTCCTACAAGTGAGAAATATATGAAATAGATGAGAAAGTTCCCACGCGATCTGTTGTTGGTAGTTTGATGTATGCTATGGTCTCGTATCAGGCGCATACATCAAGCCTCATGCGCTTGGAGTTGTTAGCCTGCTTACTAATCCCTGAAGGAGCACTGGAAGCTGAAATGGATACCGAGATATCTAAGAGGCACTTCCAAGGTGTGTTGTTGAAGTTGTGAGCCTATGCTAGATGGATACACAGATTCAGACATGGCAGGTGATGTTGATTCCAGGAAGTCCATTTCAGGGTTCATGATGACTTTTGCAGGGAGTCATCTCGCAATCCAAGCTACTAAACGTGTTACATTATCTACCATAGAAACTGAGTACATTGCTATTACTGAGGGTTGTAAAGAAGCTTTTTGGATGAGAAATTCTTAGAAGAATTGGGGTTGAAATAAGAGAAGTATGTTGTTTACAGTGATAGCCAGAGTGTCATTCACCTCTCCAAGAATTTTCGATGTTCCATTCAAGATCATATTAATGCTAGATGATCACCGGATCTCGAGATGTGCTGAGTCAAAGCAATTGTATTTCAAGAAAATACATACCAATGAGAATGGATCAGACATGTTGACTAAGTGTTTGCCTAAGGAGAAGCTAGAAGCTTATAGGCAGAGAGCGTGCTTGGTTGAGCCCATGACATGAGGCGGAGGGGGAGATTTGTTGGGTCTTCCTCTTTGGTGGGTTGGACCAATGGGCAAAGCCCATTGTTTGAATAAAAAAAAAAGAAAAGAAAAGCAATCACATTAAAAGTAGAGTCGCTGTGGTTGTTCGAGCAAAGCAAAATGAAAAAAATTGGAGAGAAAAAAAAAATTAGGAAAGAGGGTTTTGAGGTGTTAATAAAGAATGGGGTTAGGGTTTTGATTATTTTACAAGACGGAAGGCCAAACAATGTTGGTTTCATCTCAAATTTGACGCGTGACCACTTGCAAGGTGATCTTCAATCCTAGCGCATCTGCCTGATTAGCTCTCCACAATGCCCATTTAGCCATTCCACCATTTGCAGAGATTTTTTCATTTTTTCTTGTTTAATCCATCCTTGAGATGATGTTTGTTGTTTTGGTGTTCCAAGAATGATATTCTGATGTGTGTTTGTCATGAGCCTCTAAATTTTTGTTAGAGAAGAACTCGTGTAACCCAACATTGTCATCAAGTGAAATAGTGGAAGTTTAAGTGGCCCACAGTCCCGTGGTTTTTTACCCTTTTCATTTGAGGGTTTTCCAATGCAAAAATTGTCGCTTTCCATCATATGGATTTATTATTGCTCAAGTTGGCTTTGTTGTTGGCTCAATTGTTTGTTGAACCTATTTTTGGCACACAAAGTGGGAAAGGTCATTTTAGAACAATTGCACTTGATAGTCTTTCCCAACACTTCTTACTCGTCATGGTAATTTTAAGGATCATGAATGAATCAAACCAATTTTGCTAGTAGGGAGCAGAGATCTTTTAGTTTCTGCACAACAAAGAGAAACCAAAGGTGAGAGAGTTGCCAACTCACCTAATTCCATTGGAAATGATTGAGTTTGAAAGGTATGTTTTTCTTCCTGACTTCAACTTTCACTTTATTGTGATCTTAGAATGAAGCAACTACTCTTCAAGTGGAAAGTTGCTAACTATGTCTTTTTTTTTTCTTTTTCTTTTTTACTTCTATTCACTTTACATATACATATTTTATTATAGTATCATATTCTTACAAAGATTAGAGCCTAGGATCTCCCAAAACCCCTACCCCTTCCCCATCCCTTTACAATTTGAGCTAGACCTCAGTCTTTTAGTTTCATGGTAACATGGAGAAAGCCACAAGAGTTGTGTAAATCACACCTAAGTCCTTTGGAAATGGTTGTTCCAACCAAAATTCTCTCACAACCCCTACCATTGGCTGACTGACTTGATAGATGAGAATTCAAACTTGAGGGAGTAGGTCTGAAAAGCTACTTTTGTGGCTTAATTATTTCAAACATGCAACAAATTCACTGTAGCAAACAATGCAGTAGTTCAAGATAATACAAAAATATAATATAAAGAGCAAATAGTAAAAGAAAAACAAAACTATGACATAGGACAGCAGTTGTGAGTTGACCAATCTGATTCTTTCTGGCTACAGTCAAATCTGAAAGAAAGAATGATAAAAAACAAGAACAGTCCTTTTTTTTGTGTGACAAAACAATAGCCACATGAATCACAGATATAACACTCCAACCTATACCTGCTATCATTTTCTGTATTCATTTTGAATTTCACTAGTGTTTCTATAATCAAACATGGATGGAAAATTAAAAAAATAAAATACAGAAGGTTATGAATAAAGAATGTCTAACTTATAATTACTTTCCTAATTTGAGACTGATTCCTTGAAATTCCACACAGCATTTATTTCCTTATTGTTTTTAAAGTATCTATAATCTGATACATTCCTTTTGAAATTCAAGGATAGTATTTACCGAGGCACGTGTTTTCAGAATCATTTCTTCATACTAACTCTCAGGATTCGACAAAGCAACAATAGCCCCTCCTCCTCCTATCGAAGCTTCACCATCATGTATGACAATTGTTCTTATCACGATGTTGAGATCAAATGTTTGGTTGTATGAGAAAAACCCGATGGAGCCAGAGTAGATACCTCTAGAACGATTCTCGATAGCATCAAGGAGTTCCATTGATCTCAATTTCGGGGCTCTTGTCATTGATCCGCGCGCCTGGGAAGGATGCTCTGACACAATCAACTGGGCTCATCTTTGGCTGCTATTTCCCCCGGATGGTACTCACCATTGTATGAACTGTTGCATATGACTCCACATCCATAAGACGAGGGACATGAATAGATCCAGGCTCACAGACATGACCAATGTCGTTCCTTAGAAGATCAACAATCATCAGATTTTCGGCCTGATCTTTTTCACTGTAGAGGAAGAGGGAGAGAGAGAGAGAGGTAGTTTATAAAACTAGCCAACATCTTAGGCTTTCAAAATTTATTACTTTTGGACCCAAAAGCATTGTCTTCATTAAATATTTGTGTAGAAAATCTCCTAATCATAATAACAAATTTAAATGAAGGTTTTACTTTGTGCACAGATGAATCATTAACCAATAACATTTTCAAGCATATACAGAAACTAGAGGACTAAACTGTCAAGTATGCTAGAAATAACAATCCAAAATAACTTCAGAAAAAAACTCAGCTAAGAAAAGAAAAGAAATTAATTGATTAGCATCAAAATGAATGGCTACAAGGTTTAAAAGAAGAGTAAAAAGGAAGAATCAACCATCTGATAAGAGACCCTCTGGTGGTTTACCTTCTCACTCTTTTCGACAAAACACTGACTACTTTAAAGGTGATATATTCAACATATAGTTTACCAGGCATTCTGTGTTCCTCACGTCAGAGACTTCAAAGATGAGCGAGCAGCAACTGATAAGTGCATTACAAGAGAGTATAATAAGAAAATTTGTACGTATTTCATTAACTAAATAGCAATTTCAAGAAGTTATTATTTCTCAAAAACATTTCATGGAGATACAACCAAACACAGCTATAGTTCTTATTTTGCAGAAATAAGAGAGAGGCCATATTGTTGGCTGTGTTGCATAGCTGTGAGATCTTTTCAGTTCCAAAGCTCTCTAAGGCTGACAGTGCAAGACAATCTTTTGGTCTTTTTTGAAAATGAATGTGACAAGCTGGAGACGGAATCTTATAAACAGACAATTTCAACTCGTATTACCTGTACGTTTTCTACATCTTTCATGTAATTGTTCTCTAGATTTCAGCAACAAAACCTGCTTCAGATGGAATGCATCACAGGCTGCCCACGATCCACCTTTGAATTTTTTTGCAGCAGTGAAGCTAGCCTAGAAGTTTTTTCTCTGTATCATCCAACCACCGCGTCAGAACAGGCCCCAGATCACGTGTCATGCCCTTGATCTCATCCTAGGTGTACGATCACACCACACCTTCAAATCCTCGAAGCTCAAAATATGAAAAAACATAAACCTTCCTTGTAACTAAATTGAGTCCAATTATCAAACACTTGTTCAGAGAAATGCACAACTTTCTATATCACCAATTCTCATATCCAAAATTCCATAATAACAAAAATTATCTAACTTTCAACATTCGTGTATGAATTAACATAAATAACCCAAGACAAATATTCATATCATTCTACCAACTCGAGAATTAAATAGTCCAAAATGAACATAAACTTTTCAACTAAACAAGGTCCACAACCCGATTCCAAAATCAAATTTCGGTTAACGATATGATTCTCATCCTCATTAATTAAATGTACATGACAAGATGTCAACGAAGGATTGAGCTTAAAGCTCAATAAAAATATTAATACAGCTTTCACGACTGGGTGCCGCTTTCAATCATATAACAAATAAGTGATGTTTTTCATCAAAACTTTCGATTCAAAAATAAGCCTTAACATTCAAAAATTATCCTTCAAAACATTTCTCAAATCCATTTGAAATCGCTTCATTTCAAATGTGATCCAAAACAATTTCATATCAAATTTGATTCAAACACTTTCATATTAAAGTTCAAAATCAGCAACACATTTCAAATATATTTTTCTCTAATCATCAAATATCACGGAACAAATATGACTAAACGATTAATAAATTTAAATTGTTTCTTGGGCGTGGAATCAAAACCAAACACTACTAATATTAAGAATTTAACTTAAACCCCAAAGTCGCTGTATGCAGAGGCTCAACCAATTATGATTCACCAAGAAGAAAATATAAAGGTCAACTATTCCCGCTGACATAATTTAATAATATCAACTATTCCCGCCGACGCGACCAAACTAACTAGAGTCAAATATTTCATTCAAAAATTCAAATCACAAAACATCATATCTTCACATTTTCTTTCATAAACAAAACAAATCTCAAAATACTTTAATGCAAAATCCTTATTTAATTCATGAACAATCAAATGAATAAAACAAATCAAACTTTTTCTCATTCAAATTACATAAAAGACAAATAAAAATATTTTTCGAAAAAACTATATATTTAATCTCTATGCAAAAACATATAAATTTTTTTTTTTTACAAAAGCTGTATTAATATCCCTTAATTACCTCAAAGGAGTACTTTAGAATCTTGAAGAAGCTAATTAGAAGAATCTCCAAGGAATATTTCACTCCAAGCATAATAAAAAGGAATTATCATCATTCACTATTCACTTAAAATTATAAGTTTGAGAATCATAAAGGAATGTTTTTTCATAATGTTAATATTATTATCCTAATTAAATATTTAAACAACTTAAATATTAATAATCTAATTAATAGGGTTCAAAACATTCATAAAAGTCAAATTCTTCCGAATGTGATCAATATTTATTTATTTTATATTCTTAATTAATTTACCTACTTACTGTAGTTACTATTATTAGTATATTTTATGTCATATTATTCTCAATATTTATCTGATCACAATATTATCTAAATAAATTCTCAAATCATAACAAATATTTACTTGCCAAAAATATATCCTCAATTACTTATAAAATACATATATTTATAAAATTTTAGCTTCCAAACTTATCATATTTGTTTATTATTATTCTCTAATAATTTATCATCAAATCTTTACATCTTTTGTTTTTTTTTTTTCCAATATCAATCATTACTTAGACTAAGTTTTCTAGACCTATTTTATGAAAGACTTTTGGAACTAATTTCTTTTAATATTAAGTTATATTAGCCATAACAATATGACCCTTTTGGCTTTTTCCTAAATGTCCATTTTTGTGTTTTAAATACACCAACAAAATCTGCGACAAGATTCATTTTCACTTTTTAATTTACTTGTCACATACCTACTATTCATCCTCCTTGCCAATTCTCACTCTTTTTTTCTTATATTATTCGACAATCTCAAAGTAGTGGTCCCCATTATATTTATTTTTTCGTTTTTTTTTCTTCTTTTATTTTTTTCTATACTCCATAGTACGCTGGGCCCTCACTCTTTTTTTTTTCTTCTTTTTTCACAAACTCAAGATTTTATTTTGGCCCCTACCACCTTTATTTTGTTTTTTTTTTTTTTTTTAATTTTCATATTCATTCTCAAAACAATTCAAGACGACACCACCAACTAAGATTTTATTTTATTTTTAAAAGAAGAGAATAATATAAATATATTTCTTCATATTGATGATGAACTTTTAAAGCAAATTTAAAGCACTTTATAACAAAGAATTTTAGAAAATAAATAAAAAATATCTACCTTTCGAATTACTTCTTCAATCCTTACAGATCGACATCCTGGTGCTTTATCTACAACAGCAAAAACCACTCTTAGTAAAGAATGAAAATAATATATATATATATATATATATATATATAGAGAGTATATATATATATATATATATATATATATATATATATATATATATATATATATATATATATATATTTCGATTCACGCAAAGATATGCTAGTAATTCCTTGATCTCAAAGCTTTTCTTCAAACCCTAACTTGGCTGGAAATACGATCAAGAAAGACTACGTAGGGAGAAACGGAGGATCCAATGAATAATAAAATATTTTTACTATTTTTTTCTATTTATACCTAGGGTTTCATAGGAGAATTACCTTATGCCCTTTCTTTAATTTTTTAATTATTTTACCCTTTAAAAATTACTGCAGTGCTACATCCTCCCCTTAACAAAAGTTTAGTCCTCTAACCTGATATTAGTTGGTATTTAACTAAAATTTGAATATCCTTCTTATCAAATTTTCTAACTCACAACATTCTAAAATATTATGGTTGTCTCACTAGAGCTTTACTAACTTGACAATAGCAAACAATATTATTTTCTTCTTTCTATCACATCTCTATTTTAACAAATACTTTTGATAAGTTTAGTCTCCAAAAATTGATAAGAATAGGCTCCAATTTCATAGCATAAGAGAGATCAAGAACTTATTAACTCAAGGCCAAAACATAAAAGTCATTATGAAGTTAGATGGACTTCAAACTAAGACCACTATACTTTTCTAATATTTCAAATGGTCTTATAAACCAAAAATTTCATTTCTTTTTTCTCCAAATCTCATTATAACTCAATAAGCAATCCTAAGATAACATATCTACTAAATCTAAATTATAAATTATTATTTGAAATTATCATCAAAACTTTATGTATACCTTAATTTTCTTCCAAATTCTTCAATCTGCTATCCTTTCGCAGTCAATTGCACAAGTTCACATGTTAATTTTTTTTCTTTAATATGATCATAACACATAGGGGATCATAAACTTCTACCAAACCTCTTTGAAAGTATCATCTCATCGCTAGCTTCGATTAATTCATTTTTTACAAGAAAATTTAACCAAAGCTAAGAACTCATTCTGATTACTTTTCAAGTCCAAAATAATATCTCTCAACAAATATTTCCAACTTGCAATTACTTTCCCCAATTAGTCATTAGCCTAAGTATGAAAGTTACTATCAAAACTCAACTTGTACTTACATTTTTTTTAGGCGAAGTCAAAATATAAAAGTAAAATAAGAATTTTTATTACATACCATAAAATCGAACATTCATACATTCTCAAAATTTCTTAATATCGAAAGCTAGTCCGAGAAAATTATTAAACTTTATCCATGAACAAAGCATCACCATGAAACTGATCAACTAAATTTCGGTAACCTATCACAAAGTCTATACTAATAAGTTTCACACTCATTTAGAAATACAAAGTAGTTGCAAAACTTCTTACTCCAAGTTATTTGATGTAAACTTATATGGCAAACACGCTAAACAAAAGCCACATCATATAATATCCTCTACTATATATTTGACCTCCAAAATTTGCTTCAAATCTTATACTATTAAACCCAAGGATCAAAATATTTAAACACGATATATTTGTGAATGATTTCATGAAATATCTGAATATCGGAAATATTTCCAAGGATATTTTTACAAAAATATCTAAGTATTAAATTTTTTCATATTTTAATTATATAGATTATGAGAAATTAGTGTGATTAAAACTAAATTGAGTTAGTGACCATAAATTAAATATGTTATATTTAATATATTATTGAGATATTATTATGTTAAAGAGATATTATTTATTTGTTTTTGTTATTATTATAAATATTATGTAGATAATTTAGAGATTCAAAATATTATATATTATAATTTTAAATTTTAAACGATATTTTATTTCTTTCTTCAAATTAATACTCGATTTAAAAATATTATAAAAGTTATAATGTAAAAATAAAAATAAAATAAAATATTATAAAAATGACATGAACAAATAAATAATAAGAGAAAATAGTGCTCGTTCACATATAATAAGTGCAATCAACGCTTAGCTAGAGTAATGACACTTCCAGGTATTTGACGATTCGAAACTCCTTCCAAGCAATTTTTTCATATTTTCTGAATCAAGAAAATTTCGAAAAAATATCATATTTTTTTATAGAGGAAATGCAGAGCCGAAGGAGCAGTACATGAGAAAGAGAGTAGAGAGAGTATTGAGCGGATCCACTGTGTCACAACATTAAACATTAATTATTTTTCCCAAAATACACTTTTTTTTTAATTTCGCAAATTGTTTGGCCCCATTTTTAATTTCTTTCCCCAATGGTAGACTCCAGAAATATAATTTACCCCAAATTTCGGGAAAAATCGATTTTTTCGGGAAAATATCGGATTTTTCCAATTTTTCGTCGAAAAATCGGCGATTTTTCCCGATTTTTTACCGATTTTTTTTCTTCCGATTTTTTTTTGTCAAAATCGTTTCCATGCCACCCGAAAAATCCGATTTTTTGTTCATTGATTAAACCTTTTAGGGTGAATCATAAGCCTAAAGTACAAACTTCCTTCAATATTCGCCTCTTTACTCTTAGTCTTCTTTACATTTAAAATAAAACATCAAGTCCAGTGCAAATCAAGATCTCATTATCTAATTAAACAAGTCGATCTTATAATATTTCTAACATATTCCATGAGTTCAACTAATTGCAAATCATTCTTTATAAGGTCTTAATTCTCTCAACAAGTTTGGTTGCACTATGATGCTCAACATAAGAACTCTAAAATCCAAAGGTATGACATAGACTTGCAAACAACTCAATCATATAATTCTAACAACTCTAATAAATTCCAATGAATCAATTACTTCCTACTCGAGGCATCAACCACAAGATTCTTATTACTTTGAAGAAATTCAGATAATATCGTCATAATCCTTAAGTAATCATTAATATTCTCTAATTTTTGTTTAAATCTTTTAAGAAAGCAAAGACTTCAAATTTTCATAATCTATTAACATCTCATAAATTTCACCACAAGGCTCCAAATCTTAAGTGCAAAATCTCTGTACTTAACTTCAAATCATACGAGGTAGTTTCCATCTAAGATTTCAAAAGTCTGGTACATAGATCATGCCACTTTTTTCATGGTTTGGTGTATGAAAACAACCTAAATTTAATGAAAGACTTCATTGTGGAAAACAAATCATTTTAAACCTAATGAAATGATCAAAGTACTAGTACTAATTTGCTTTTCCACTCTATGAAGCTATTCTCATAGTCGTTAAACTAGTCAAACTTAACTCCTTCTTATGTTACCCTGAAAGGTAGGATGATCTTAAAGATTCCTCAATAAATTATTTAGTAATTAGTAAATCCCAAGGAATTTCAAACCTCAAATAACAATATTAGATCCTTTCAAATTTTAAATTGTTTTCATCACTCATCACATTGGCCAAAAGTCTTAATAATCTTTCTAAACAAATAATCACTTTGTAAAGCTAAACTTGTACGCAATAATTTATCTACATGGTTCTCCTTCAAACTAAACTCAGGTTAACTAAGAATATGGAAAGTCATCATTTTTCCAAAAACAATCAACAAATATATAGCTAGTGTAAGTACCATGAGTTTTAAACCCACTACCCAATGGGCCCAAGGCTCCCATTTCTGCTTAATGTTTCAGGCCGCACCAATCCCCTCGGGTCATCAATTCATGATGAAGCGGTTCAAGCCCACCTTCCATATTAAAACTAGTAGGTACTACCTAGGTGTCCTCCCAAAGGCCAGCCTCAAGGCGGCCTGTCTAGAGTTCCAAATCCCCCAGCTGATCGTCCTTCTGATTATGGCAAGTTCGCTATGGATGAACGAATAGCGTGGGAAATACGCAGCAGTATTGAATCTACCCATTCCTCCCAATCAAACTCTTTACTTGAAGTGTTAACCCACAAGTAAGAAAGAGTTGGCCTTGATAAGGAAAAAGGATTGCTCCTAAAGAAAATGAGATAATTTCCAAAGGAAGAAGGGAAGGGATTCGTGAACCACTTTTTATAAATCAGGAGGACTCCCATGATGTTAGGTATGCACTCCCCACTGTGCGAACTTCCTTCTTCTTCTTCTCTGTGTTTTTACTGACTTAATCATCGGAGAGGCGGTCGACCCACCGCTTGCCTGACGCCTTCAGGTCCACACGCCGCCACGCCCCAGAGGCCGAAGATCTAGGTTACAAAAATTGGCACCGCTTGCGGGAATCGAATAGAAAGTCTTCGCTTACAAGCTCTAAGAGCTCGCTTCAATGGTCAGCCAAGTAGCCCTTCATCACCCTGAGCTCACTGATCCCCCATTCCATGTCTAGTTCGGCCGAGGCGCCGCGAGGACGAGTATTCACGAACCACCGCTAGAAAATCAATTCCTCCATCGGGCGTTAGATATGGAGAGAAAGCAAGAGGAAATGTGTTACAGTTACGTGATGAAAAGAAACCAGAAAGATCGTGCCGAGCGCTACGATGCGGAGAATGATTAGTTGTGGACCCATATTGAAAAAAGTCACAATCTTGAAAAAGACATGCAGGATAGCGACCAAGATGTGCAACCGATCGCCCACAATAAAGAGAAGGGGCTTATTCCTCCCGGGGGTTGTCGATGATACCCTGGGCCGGATTTCATGACTGTCCTCGTGTAGCGCTCTCATCCTTGAATCTCTCGCCGACAGTTAACGCCGAAAGCACAAGGACTAGGCTCACAAAGGCTCCTTCACCACCTTGCCTTCAAGTGATCGCTTGTTAGTGGTGCATTCCGCAAGGCAAAGAGAGAGGTAGGCGTAAGACAATTATCAGCGCATTTTGTGACGCTGTCTATAAAATTATGTAGAAAAATATAAAAAGAACGCCTTATTGCGTTAAGTAAAGGTACGAGAAAGCCAAAGATCGATCCACGTGGAAAATGAAATGCTATACTAAAATTATAATACTCTAATATTCAAATGATCAAAGATGGTTTAAACAAAGAGTTAAACTAAGTTACTAAAATCTAAATTCAACTTACCAAACTTTTGCAAACTAAGGGATACCAAGAAATAATAAAGTTCTAGGGTACTTGGTGCATGTGAACAACCCTCCTATATTTAGGCCAAAATTCCATTCCATTGTCTCTTGAAAATGCTTCCAAGGCGACTCTTGCCTAATTTAATTATAAGCCTTTTTCAATGTCAAATAACCTACCAACTAACACTAGGTCTTTTGCTTCTTAGCTCAACCCCAAGCATTAGAGATGCTTTAAGATCCAAGAATCTCACATGCCTCCTAATTACCGGTAATTTCTACACTACCAAGCTAATTAGGTTGATTCATTTATGTTTAGTTCTTTACTCCCTTCTCAGATCTCACAAAGAACCACTCACCATATTGAGATTAGCTAGAAATCAATATGTAAATAGAACCAAGTATGAATCAATAGATAGACAATCACAAAGAACAAATAGAAAAAAGGAAAATTAACGAATAAATATAATATTCTCATTCAAATCAACCAAACCCTGTACTACAAAGTTAGAACATAAAAGACGTTTGATACATCATAAACTTAGGACAAAACATGAGAAAAGAGAAAGAAGAAACTCTAATGATTAAAATGATAGTGATTCTTGGATTTTCTTCCACAAATCTCATGATCTTCTCCCAAATCTTCAAAAACAGCTCACAACCTCTTTCTTCCTTTGTTCCAAAGTGTGGACAAAGTCCCCTTCTCCAAGCCCTAGCCGCCTCCCTTTTGTCTCCTTCGGGTTTGAGCTTTAAAACCCACAATTATGGGCTCAGAATGGGCTCAAAATCGACCCAAAATCAACCCCAAACATCACGCGCCGCTTGGTCGTTGGCGCGGCGCTCCGATGCCGCGCTTTTGTTTTCAGAATGACACGACGTTGGAACACGCGACGCCGCCGCAGTTTTTCGCTTCACCAACGTCAGAAGGCCATAACTTTGTCATCCAAACTTCGACGGTGTTCTTGGTACCGTTGGAAAGCTCTTGAAGTGTATAATCTGGATATGGCAAGGAAAAACACTTTAGAAATTATTATAAAGACTGAATGTACAAAATTCTCCAACTAGCCACTTTTGAGCTCTCTTATCTTCTTCCTTCAACTACCAAGAGTCATAACTTGATCATTTGAAATCCAAATGGAGTAAATAAGGTATCTTTGGAAAGCCTGAGAAGTCTCCTATCCATCCATATAAATATTGTAGCCATTTGAGATCATCTTGCCGCTGAAAACATCAAATCACAGTAGCTATTGCTGCTTGTGTAGTTTGCTGATTTTTGGGTTTTATCTCTTTGTTTTTGCTCCATATTAGCTCATGGTTGACCTAATCATAAATTGAACATTTAGAGCATTAGATAACTTATTTATATGATAAAACTACTAAAAATATAAGTAAACATAGGATAAAATGAGATAAAAGTATACCCATCAACGCATCGACCAGTCAAGTCTCAGTGGAACCCGCTGTCGCCCCAGCACACTTGCCACCAATGCTGCCCGTGCAACCTACCTTTGGTATAGCTCCAACTTTTTACATACCCCTGGCAGCCCTAATTCAGAGACCCGATGAGATGCTCTCTTCAATTTCAGGCAACACATCCTGATTACAAGTACCTACCTGCTCACATTCCAAATTTTCACCACATTCAATGGCTTGACTGATCCCTACAACCATATGTTCCATTATAACCAGGCAATGACTCTGAATGCTGGTAACGACCGACTGTTATGCAAAGTATTCCCAACTAGTTTGCGAGGGTCGGGGTTGGCTTGGTTTCACAAGCTCCCGCGTTTTTCAATAAATTAATTCAACAAATTATGGGCCGCATTGATATCATAGTATCTTTGCTTGGTGCGACAAAAGAGAAACATCAACTCCTTACAAACCATTCTCAAACAGGAAGAAGAATCAATCCGTGACTTCATAAAGAGGTTCGGGCAAGCCGCTTCCAATGGGTAGTCATATAAAGATGGACGCAATCCTCCAAAATTTAGTATAAGCTTGCGCTCATCTACTCATTTCTTCTTAGTCACTATCCTGCACTACCAACAACGATGAAGAATTATAGCTGCATGGGCTGATAGGTATTCAATGCTGGAGGACAATATCCATGCAACGACCCAGACTGTCATGATTACGAGCTAGCCGACCAAAGGAAATAATCTGTATGGAAACAACCTTCCAAATCCAAGGAGGGTCAGAACAGAGACCAGAAGCGATCCCGTGACTAATCACAAAAGAATAGAGAACCCCCGCAGTTCACCCCCCTAAACGTCTCTTATGAGAGGCTATTGCCAATCATTCGCGACTTTCTAGAGTTTAAATGGCTCCGCTCTCGATCCGCATCTTATCCTTCCCAAAGAAAGAGATCCTTATGGAAGACTATCAAAGAGAGATCACAGTGCATAAGATCCCGACAGTGCCAAAGTCTAAAAAGTTCTGTGAGTGCTTATCAAAGAGGGGCACTTCTAAGAGGTATGATTTCAAAAAGAAATTGAATCCATGGGCCGAAACCAAGGCAAGATGCATTAATAACGCAATCGGCATGGCACTCACTAGAATCTGCATCACCATAAATTATATATCATGTCTGACTGACCACGCATCAATCAAAGCCGCCTAATAGAAGAAACTTGAGAGCGGCCACGACATAGCTGTGGTGAACGCCATCCACACAGGAGCAAACAGATAAAAATTAAGCCAACAGATGGCCCCATATCCTTCTCCTGGCCAACTCCGAATAGTAGTCACAGGCCCCCACTACGATGCGTTAGTGCTCACTCTCTGTATTAATAGTTTTTATGTACACAAGGTATTGGTGGATCGCAATGCGACATATTTATTGCAACTACTAGCCTTCAGTAAACGGCTTTGCATCATAAATCGTCGAACTCGCCTGCCGAATCCTCTCCGGGCTTCAACTGGCAATCCACTGCCGTGACTCCCGGTAATAAAGAAGACCGGGCCACCAAAGAAATTTTGTTCTCAATATCGAAGATTCAAATCTCACAACACCATAGCCGGGCGAACTTCGCTACACTCGGCGAAAGCTATCCCCTCGACCACCATCAAACTAAGGCCATTTGACTAATGTCGAGCAAGTCGACCTTAAGCGTGAGTTTCGTCGTGATGGAAGTGTTATCAATCGGCCTATGCGTGTACAAAGCAGGCGAACAATTATGAGAATCCTCCCCTTAAAAATCACACCCCCGCATAGCAATCATAGGTTGTCACCCAAATCAGGGTAAAAGAAAGGAACCCATTGGCTGTGGATCCCCTGAAAATAGTAGTGCTGGACGAGCCAAATAAGTTTGCATACATCAGTACTCTCCTATCCAATAAGGAAAGGAAGCAGGTACAAGGCTTGCTATTAAAAAACTTGGACGTGTTCACCTAAAGTCACTCATATATGGTCAAAATCGACCCGGTATTGGCCTCCCATAAACTGAATATCGTCCACACGACCAAGCCCGTAAGACAGAAAGTGAGATGTTTCCACCTGGACCACCATTAGATTATTCAAACATAAGTAGACAACCTTCTCGAAGGCAGCCATCGTGAAATAAAGTACCTTGAACGGCTCGCTAATGTGGTGGCTCAAGCCGTAAAGAAAGGCGTAGTTTCGAGAGAATGTGTAGACTACACCTTAATCTTCAATGAAACAGATGCTCAAGGATAAGCTTCCTCCGCATAGACTAGATTGTTGATGCCTAACGGCACCGGATATCACATTTTTTGGGATCGCCTCTCTGTGATACCACTGCATTCCAATGCACTACCGATGTAGAAAAACGACTTTCATTACACTGCGAGTTACACTGCTACAATGTAATGCCTTTGCTGAAAACGCTTGAAGAACAACTTGCAGACAAAGGCCGGCAACCAAGATATTTCGACCGGGCTGACAGTAAGACCATGGAGGTCTATATCAACGACATGCTCGCCAAGTCCAAAGAACACCTAGACCACATGAAGCATCTACAAGAAACCTCAGCTATCAGGAACACACACGACATGAAATCCAAACCCTTTGAAATGTGCAATCAAAGTTAGTTCAGGTGCTTCGCTTCTTATGAAAATCCCAGAGGAATAAAGGCCAATCCCGTCAAGCTTAAAGCGGTAATGGACTCTCAAGATCCTACCACCTGAAGGGGAGTACAACATCTGACTGGCCGGTTGGCGGCTCTCAAGAGATTTATATCTCGATCTACAGACCAGATGAGACAATTTTTTACGACCCTAAAGGGATCCAAACAAGCAAAGTAACGAGGAATGCGGATCGCTTTCATGGAATCAAACAAGTACTCGCCAACCCACTAATCTTGACTAACTCCAAGGGTAAGGGACACTTTATCTTTACTTAGCAAGATCATAAGTCTTTAGTCGCAACTCGTTCGTGTTAAGACAAGAACCGAAAATAGAGACTGATATTCTTCGTAAGAAAATCCTAGGCAGACCTATCTAGAACAAAAGGCACTGGCCCTACATGTGGTAGCCAAAAAGCTTCGCCCTTACTTTGAGGCACACCCTATCATCACAGGCCGACCAATCTTCCTCATTTAAGCACCATACACAAGCCTAACCCGTGGAGGAGGACGGCCCAAGGAGCGATCGAGCTAAGGAAGTTCCTAGATTCAATATAAGCCTCTACTCATCAAGGCAGAATTGGTGATTTTCTAGTTGTAACTACCTAGCCTCGACGTGGGTTCAAGATAACAATTGGCTGCGGATCCTTACTGGATGTAGCCTCGCCAAACAGAGCTAAGGTTACCAGTTAATTAAAAGCCCTGACTGGGGAAAGGGTGGAGCATGCCATATGACTAGACTTCCCCGCGTCCAATAATGAGAATGAGTATGAAGCAATCCTAGCCGAGATCGATCTCGCTCAATCAGTTTCATCAAAAAAACTCCTCATACACAATGACTCTCAATTGATAGTAAGACAGGTAAACGGAGAATACGAAACGAGAGACAAGTGTATGACCAGGTATATGGGCCTAGTCAAGCAACGACTAGAGAATTTTGCGGCTTGGAAGCTTGAGCATATCCCAAGGGACTCCAATGAAAGGGCAGATGCTTTGGCAGTAGTAGCCGCATCCATCCCAATAAAAGAAAATGTATTCCTCCCACTTACTACCGGGCATCGTTTTTACAACTGATCAAGTAAGTCGACAGATGAATTGTGCTCTTCCCCGGCCGGTCCCACAGACATCTAAGCTCGAGAACCGCCAAATAACATACCGTGTCCACAAGGTCCAGTCCATGCAACAGCGATTTTCCTCGTACCCGCAATTGTACAAACAATCTTTGGACGATCCGTATCTTAAGTGTCTCACCACCTAGTAAGGGCAATATATACTAGTTGAACTTCATGAGGGAGTATGCGGAAACCATCTGGGCGATATAACTTTAGCTCACAGGGCCCATACATAAGGGTATTATTAGCCAACCATGAGAGCAGATGTAGCCGCCCATGTCAAGAAGTGCAACTGTTGCCAATGGTAAGCTCCCATATCGAGGGTGCCAGCTCAAGATCTAGCCAGCATTACAAGCCCTTGGCCCTTTACTAAGTGGGGAATTGATATAGTCGACCACTACCACGCCTCCAAATAAAAATTGCTTGTTAGTTGTCACCGACTACTTTAGCAAATGGATAGAAAGATGAAGCCTTGGCTTTCCATCAAAGACGCGACGCCACCTTGTTTGTGGAATAATATCGCTTTCCAGCTTCGTGAATACCTCGCCGATCATAACCGATAATGGACCATAGTTTGACAACAAAATATACAAAACTTCTACCATTAGCTGAAAATAAAAACTAGATTAACATCACTTGCATTCAGAGCAATGAATGGTCGCGTAAGCATCCAACAAGACTATCTTTAACTAGCTTGAAAAAAAGTCTACATTCTACTAGGGAAAACGGGTGGACGAGCTAATGAGTCCTTCGGGGCTCATAGAACAAATTCAGGTCAAGCCGACTGAGTTTCACTCGATTTACCTCACCTATCGTATGGGAGGCCATTATCTCTACAAATTCAGATGCCCACGATTCAAACCGAGGTTCCCGGAAAGACCACGTCGAAGCCATCTCTAAGGACCTAGATATGGCAAACAAGCTCGGGAAGCGCCCACTACACACAGAATCCAGCAACAAAAGATGATAAACCGGTTATAAAAAGCGTATAAAGCCATGTGCATTCCAAGCCAGGGATCTAGTCTTGAGAAAAGTCTTTGAAAACACAACTAACCCGGTGGCTAGCAAATTCCAACCAACCGGGAGGGCCATATGTGATCGAAGGGTATGCCACGTCATACGCATTAAATAAACTGGGGATGTGGAGTTAATTGGGGCTAGCTTAGAATGTGGAATGCTATGCACCTAAAAGGTATTATCGTTAAAATTTTCTTTAAGTGGGTTATCAATAAAATTTCCTTAGAATATTTTTTTAAATCTTGGCATTTTACCAACCAGTCTTAAAGGCGCGGCTTGCTTTAATTCTTTGGAGCAACCCCTATTTCAAAAGACCATGCTTATGGCTCTAAGCTTACTGAAACTTTCATAAGACCAGACTTGTGGCTATAAGCCTGCAAGTAGTTTAAGAGAGCTAGCCTCATGGCTCTCTGAAGGAATTAACTATCCTAGCCGATATTCATAAAAAGGACGAGAAATAATAAACGTTTAGTGCATAAGAGTACCGTAAAGCATATTTCTCATTAAAATGTGCCACTAGCGTATGTGATTACAAATAGTATGTTCGACAAATAAATGAGGCCCCTTAAAGAAAATTTCAAAAAGAAAGAAAAATTATGAGGATCGAATCAACTCGGTCTCATAAGCATTCCCTCAGGTCTCGTCAATCCCGTCTGGCACGCCTCGACCAAGTGTCCCCGCAGCTACTGTGGATGTGGGGCACTCAGGGCTCACAAAGAACTCGTGGCAATGGTCGAGGAGTCGAAAGCATACCATCTGGGAAGCTCGGTCAAGTCTTCATAAATGTTGCGGTTTGAAAACACAACATCCATAGCCATAAGCAAAAATAACCTCCAAGGCCTTCTGATAATCCTCCTCCATGACCTCCTCGGTCTTTAACCCGCTTGGAGCGGAGGAGAGGAGGCCCATCCTCGCTATCCCAATCTCCAAAATGAGGAGGAGACATCACTTAAACCTCCGAAAGTGCAGGGCTCCCGCCACTTTACGCCGCCCTCCCTCCGACCGTCGCCCTAGCTTCCCCCCACAATCAAGCAAGACATCCTGGCACTTAGCTAGGTCACCGTCTTGCCTTTATGTCACTAACCCGGCGACAGCAGCATAAGCCGCAACCCGAGCTTCCTCCCTAGCCTTGTCTCTCTTTCTCTGCACTACGCGACCTCTTCCAGGCCCTCCCTGCCTTGCCCCAATGTCTAGACTAGGACTTAACTCGCTTAGAGATTATTATAGTTCCCAAAGGTTGAAGGGTAAGACTCCAAACTAGTCGCAGCTCGACGTCCCTCCAGCACTCTAGCCCTCCGGTTCTTATGATGGCAAGCCATGCTCGAATCTGCAGACGGCCCCTACAAAAAAGAGATTATGAGGAAATAACAACACAAAACACGTGCTTAAAAAAAGTTCCGCCATACTACTGCCGCCCTATCAAGTCACGTCAGGATATACATCCCGCCTTCACCACACATCGACAGATCCTTCCAGTAGCTGGGAAAGGGTGGAGTAATTTCTAACGAGCCACCACCCTGACGCGTAAGCCGAGGGGCAGAGAGATCGCGGATCAAGAATCCCCGTCGAAAGCGACGAGATTTTCTAACAGCAATCGGGAAAGAACTTCCTGATCATGCCGCATAACTGATCTATAGACGGGCCCCACCGAACGACTTGACATACGAGCCGAGGATCAACTTGTCAGGTGGCCTTGTCCTCCGGGCTCCAGAAAGTGTGAGATTGTGTCGACTGACCCGAGGCAGCGGGCTACCCACTTCTTCTACAGGAAGGGCCTCATTTGCAACCTCGCCGTTAAGGGGAGATTCTTCGGCCAGAGCCCCATCCTTCAGTAAAGCGTAAGCCTCCTAGGAGGTGCCTCAGCGCCAATCCTCCAAAGCCTAAGCAGACACTGTGAGCTCGGCTTCCGACAATCTATGGAAATCATCATTTCGCTAATCCGAACCCTCAATAGGACCGACCGTTTAGAGCGTCCGTCCCGACCAGCCTGGGTATTCTCCCGAACGCTAGCACTGCTTTCGCAAGATCCGCGTTAAATTCCAATGCAGCGAGGCTGGGACATCTCACTCTCCTTTCTTCACCAACTCGTTAACTCGGCCATCTCGGTCCAATCCAAAACCCTCAAATCTCACAATCGACAACCTTATCCTTCCTGCCTTCTTTTTCTTCTTCTTCACCATTGGGGCAGTTAGAATCTCTCTCACCAATTGTGCAATTCAGGGCAAAGCTCGGGATGTCAGGCGAACAAGGGTAGGCAATCCGACCGAACAAGAAGTTCTGCAGCGCATTCGCTGGGCGAAGAGCTCCCCTGGGCATCAACTTTAAGAGATCCTAGTGACCTAAATGTACCGCCTTCACAAGCTCGACAAAAGAGACGGGAAGAACTGCACTATGTATAAGAAAGGACTGTCGCCCAACTCCTGCAAATTCCTCAAAGAAAGAAGGAGCTCATGGTTACGCTCCCTCTCTGTGATCTCAAGCAGCCGGCTAATGCGATCCAGTCTTGCCTTCTTCACTTAGTTGACTAGCAAGCCTCACTTGTGCCTGCCTACTAGTAAAAAAAAAGGCGTATGTCAATAGGGAAGGGTGCCTAGACAAATATGAGCTACATCAAAACTAAAATAGACCTGGGAACGAGATACTTATTCATGTCATGAAGCCCTGAGCTGCTGGCCGCGGGTCACGTAGCCCCAACAAAGACAACCCTTCGCTCCATTTTCGGGGAGTCAAGGAGCCCACCATAAATCAGAGCTCCGGGACCGCTGGCCGACATGGACAAAGGGACTCGATCCTAAGCTTCAAAGTGTAAATGAAGCATATTTCCACCAACGAGATGTCCAACTGTGAGAGTTCAAGACACCACAAATTCATAGAATCCGAAAAACATTCTGATGTAATGAGTGCAGGAGCAGAGGTGCTTCGGGTAAAGTGCAAAACCGCTTCATCAATGACGGACGTGGCGGGCCCTCAGAAAGGTAAACTACTCCTGGGTGAAGTAGACGGTGTTATCTACCTCCCTACGCTAAGGTAGCCTGAAGGAACTCCGGTTGGTGGCCAACCTAAGTTCCTCAGAGACACAGCAAACAACTGGATTGCTCGGCGCATGCATCTCCTAGGGAGTCACCCTCCGACGGCCAACCTAACTACTGGAAACCTCTTCGTAACCTCTTGCCATTCTATAGGCAAAAAAAAAAAAAGACACAAGGAGTTAGCTTGAGAAGGTGGAAATGAAACCCTCAAAAGACGAAGGGAGTCCCTTCCTGGAGGTTTTACATCTTACCAGTGACAAAACCTAGGAAAACATGAAACAAAAACCTTCGCATAACCTAACGGGATGCCCTCAACCACAAAAACACTCAAACAAACCAATGATAAAAAGAAGGTTTGAAATGAAAACACTCACTAGAAAATCAACGGTCGTCGAAGAGTCAAGAGTCTCCGGTGGCTCCTTTGAAAGAAAAGTTCGAGGGAGCAAAGAAAAGGCAAAATAGCAAGAATCAGAAAACTCAGAGAAAATGATAACAAAATTACTATCACAACCCATACCCCACTCGTAGGGTAGGTCGACAAACATTAAATGCACCATCAGAACAAAAGGTGTCGTATATATTCTGGGAAGCGTAGGTTTCCCACTTGCTTTAAACCCACAAGAGCATCGTCTCCTTACATTTAACTCTCTACATTAAACATTTAAATACTACATATTTTTCCTAACTGAAAACCAATGTACCTACCGAAAATATGGGTATTAGGTACTATGGGTTTTAAACCCGACACCATTCGGCCCAGGTCTCGCCGGGCTTCATTCCTCGGGTCGCTCATTTCACGATATGAAGCCAGCCCAAGCCCAATCTTCCATATTAAAACCAAGCAGCACTACCAGGTGGGAACACGGAGGCCCATCTATGAAAGTCAAGTGTCCTCCCAAAGGCCGCCCTGGGCGCCCGCCCAGAGTTCCAAATCCCCACCGCCGTCCTCCTACTTATGGCAGTTCTATGACTAATGGATACATGAAATACGCAAAGGTATTTACCCACGTATCCCCAGCTTCTCCAAATTTACTTCTGGTTGTTGAATCTTTAATAAGGAAGAGTTAGTCTGTGATAAGGAAAAAGAGATTTTGTTCCTAAAGAAAAGGAGATTCTTTCCGAAGAAAGAAGGGAAGGGATTCATGAACCACTTTCTGTAAATCAAGAGAACTCCCATGATGAAAGGTATGCACTCCCCACTATGCGAACTTCCTTCTTCTTCCTCTTGTGTTTGCCGACTTAATCATCTATATACAGAATGCACCCCAATCGTCTGTGGGATCACCCTTTTTTGAAGGTCCACATTGGGCCAATAATGACCTGGAGGCCAGACGATCTAGGTTAACACAGCTAAAAGTTAATTAATTCATCCTCAAAAGTACATCAAATCCTAAAGGTTGAGGACTACTAAGTCAACTCACATATTTTTATTACTAACCATCATATGACAACTTCAAACCACCATATTGTCCATAATGACATGCTCCACATAAGTGGCAAAATCAAACCATAATTCATATTGGTAGAGGTATATCCACTAAACCAACAAACTATACGAAAGCAAAAGAGAGCAATGAAATTTAACTAATCACCAAGAAACCAATTAGCCAACTTAGACTTGTAAAGAATGCTAAGAATTCACAAACGAAGATGAACTATCAACTAACACATCACTCAACTATCCTCATAGACAAACATAAACAAGTTCTCATCAAGATCATAAACATATAGCCTGATACTCACTTATCACACCTTAAACTCATCTTAGGGGCATGAGCGCCAATTCACACCTCAAGTCAAAGCGCTCGAAACGTGAAAAGACATAAACCTTCTTGTCAGAGAATGCACAACTTTATATCACCAATTTCTATATCCTAAAAATTCATATTTAGTAAAAATCAACATTCATATATGAATTAACATAAATGACCAAAGACAAATATTCATATTCTTCTAACCAACTCTGAGAACAAATAATCCAAAATGAACATAAACTCCTCAACTAAACAAGGTCCACAACGGATTCCAAAATCAAATTCCTAATAATGATATGATTCTTTGTCTTAACCACCTCCTTGCCAAATTAAAATGTATCCGAAAAGATGTCAACGGTGAAGGGAAGTGGGCTTAAAGCTCAATAAAAAAATACTTAATAATAGTTTCATAGGATCAAAGGGCTTTACTATATAATTGAATAGGAGATGTTTTTCATCACACCAAAATAATCTTCAACATTCAAAATTTTCTTTCAAAACATTCTCAAATCATTTTCATATCAAATGTGCTCTAAACACTTTCATATCAAATTTCGATTCAAACACTTTCATATCAAAGTCCAAAATCAAATACATTTCAAATATATTTTTCTTCGCGATTTAATCAAAGCACAGCGATTTTGCGATGCCACTTCACAACATATCGTAATTCAATCTTAATTATGAAAATTCGGGATTCGAAGCCAGATGGAAGCATGGCGAATGGAAAGTGCGACCGCTTGAAACCCACCGACCTAATGACACGAGCCAGGCTAAGAGGATTCAAAGAAGCCCTTCATGTTTTAATCCGAGATGCCCATGAAAGAAGCCGCATGTTCTAACTCAAAAAGGAACAAAGATGGTCCACGCCATCACCAACCCGACTTGGACCAAGAGCCAAGGCGTTTTGACTATTGATTAAGCATTATTTTGTTCGATTTACTACGTATTTGTGTTGATTTATCATATTTCGAGTCACTGCGTCGATTCGTTCCTCGATTTTATGCTATTTGGGAGCTTATTTTCAGTAATGAGATTTGTTACTGATTCGTCGATTTTGTGCTACTTATTGATTTATTCCAGATTATGACTGATTTGATTCCCAAGCCTTATCCTAGATTTATTTAGTTTCCTTTTTTTTATTCTCCTCATGGACATTTTTTTTAGTGTGTTACTTAGAAAAAGTATATTAGTTTTCCTTTCTGTTTTTACAACATTTACTTTCCTATGTATCGACATTTAGTTTCTATTATTCATATTGGCCTATTTATAGGCTTGTTATCCTACATTCTTCAAGTTTAAGCATTAATAAAATTGAGAATTTAAATTTCTTCTTGCTTCTTAAAGAACTCTTTCGAACTTATCATTATTCCGCTCATCAAGACTTATCAATTGATCTCCATCACCGATCAGGGTATCCGCATACAAAAGTTCTTGCTTGGTAATGGTCAGGCTTCATCCAAGCCACACAGCTGTTTCTAGCACGACACGGCTACTGCTACACTCAGCCATCACCTCAGCCAAATGAGCCCAACCGCTGGACCTCTCACCATACAAATGAATGCCCTTTAAAAGCGGATCCGAACCAAATACCGTCGCACACAACCTCAAACCCGAATTCCTAAGGCCTGAAATTTCAAATCAATTACATTCGCTACCAAGGAATGTAAAAGTCAACTATTATTCCCGTTGACAAGGGCCGAATAGTGTCAATTATTATTCCTGTTGACAGGACCGAACTAACCATAGTCAAATATTTCATTTAAAAATTCAAATCACAAAACATCATATCTCCACATTTTCTTTCATAAACAAACAAATTTCAAAATACTACAAAACTTTATTTAATCCATGAACAATCAAAATGAAGAAAAAAATCAAACTTTTCTCATTCAAATTACATAAAAGACAAATAAATATATTTTTCGAAAAACCGTATAAATAATTCAGACAAAAACATATAAAATATTTTCTTTTGCAAAGTTGTATTCATACCTCTTAATTTTTAGGAGTAATAGAATCTGAATAAGCTAATTAGAAGAGTTAATCTTAATGAATATTTCCAATTTCGGCATAATAAAAAAGAATTATCATTGTTTATTATTCACCTAAAGTTATAGGTTTGAAATCCTAGCAATGTCATAATGTCAATATTATTAATCCTAATAATATTTTAAACATCCTAACTATTAATAATTTAATTAATTAGTTTCAAAACTTATAAAAGTCTAATTCTTCCATTTATGATTTCAACATATTTATTTTATATTCTTAATTAATTTATTTTACTCTATTAGAAATAATTATTTACTCAATATATTTCTTATAATTACATTATCCCTCAACGTTTATCTCTTGATCACAATATTATCTAAATAAATTCCTCAAATCATAAAGAAATATCTACTTACCAAAATATATCCTCAATTACTTATCAAATACATATATTAATAAAACTTTAGCTTCCAAACTTATCATATTTGTTTATTATTATTCTCTAAGAATTTATCATCAAATCTTTACTTCTTTTGTTTTTTTTTTCCAATATCAATCATTACCTAGACTTTAATTTTTCTAAGCCTATTTTGTGAAAGACTTTTAGAACTAATTTCTTTTAATATTAAATGATATTAGCCATAACAATATAGACCCTTTGACTTTTATTAAATGTCCATTTTTGTCTTTAAATCGTTAGCACTAACCAAAACCATAACAAGATTCCCTTTCAATTTACTTCACAATACCTACTGCTCATCCCTTATACTTACTTATATATATATATATATATATATATATATATATATATATATATATATATATATATATATATATATATATATATATATATATATATATATATATATTTTTCTAGACAGTTTTACAATCTCAGCATGCTATCCCTATTATATTTCTTTTTTTGTCTTTTTTTTTCTTCTCTTATTATTTCTATACTCCCATAGAACGGTGGTCCCCTACTACTTTTTTTTTTCTTTTTTCACACAAAATCAAGATACGTCATTCCCTACCACCTTTATTTCTTCTTCTTTTTTTCATTTTCATTTTCATTCTCAAAACAATTCAAACACCACCACCAAGATTTTATTTTATTTTATTTTTAAAAAGGAAAACAAAGGAAATTAAAATGATTTCTTCAAAGTTGATATAAACTTAAAGAAAATTAAATAATCTATACCAAAGAATTCTAGGAAAATAAGGAAGCTATCTTACCTTTTGAATTACTTCTTCAACCTTAGATCTAACATCCTAGGTTTTTCGGGATTCTACGAACAAGATAGTCACTCATTTGGAAAGAACGAAAATAATATATATATATATATATATATATATATATATATATTTCACTGATGTAGTAAGATTTAAGAAAAATCTTACCTCTTAAAAGCTTTTCTTCAAACCCTGGGTTCTACAGTTTACCACCAGAGAGCATCACGAGAGAGAAACGAAGGATCCAAAATGAATAATAGCAATATTTTTATTATTTTTTTCTATTTATACCTAGGGTTTTATAGAAGAATTACCCTTATGTCCTTCTTTTAATTTTTAAAAGAATTAGTTTTTTTTACCCCTTTAAAAATTACGGGGTGCTATATTGTTTCTTCCCTATCCAATGTGGGATGTGACAAACACCCCCCATGCATTAATAACGTCCCGTTGTGTCCCCACTCTGATCGTGGGTCAATCAACTAACACCCCGTATGCGCCAAACGAACTAACACCCCTATGGGGCTAAAAACAAAATGCACCCCCACATCGTGGTGTCGTGCATCCGCTCTATACCATTTGTAATCTACCAACCCAACCACGTAGCTTTGAGTCTCGCATCCATGACCACAACAAGGACGCCAGGTCTCTGCATTTTCGTGGCTCATATATCCCACACGGACAGGCAACCAACACTACGCATGCGCCCTCTCAACTTAAGAGACGCTTTTTTAAAGTCGCGGTGCCTCTCAGCCTCAAAGTTGCATTAACATCTATACTGGCTAAGAGTGATCCTCCCCTTACATCATCATGTAAGGACATAATATATACATCATCATAATTATGATCTATGAGTATAAGATTGTTTACAAAGAAGAAACAAGCAACTGGAGTGCTTGATTTGTGATGGTTAGAAATGCCACTTTCGACTGTACAGAATGTCATGAAAATTATAAACCAGAAAAATAAACAAAGCTACAGAATAACAGAACTTCTCATCTGATGTTAGATTTTAACTTTTTGACTATGATTGACAAAATTCTGGATTTGGTTCAGGAATGAAGAAACCAAACCCAACTTTGTTCCCAATAGAAACAGTAGCCTCTTTGTTCCCAACTATATTGAAAAAGTCCAGAAGTTTATCCTTCTGGAGCAATGTTTTACTTGAAGACCATCCCAACAGGAAACTAAATGAATTTTAGCACTATCACACCCTCCAGATGCCTTTGAAACATCTTCTACACTGGGTGATGATAGCTATGAAAACCTAGGGTGGTCATCTACAAGTACACAAAGTGGGCTACAGCTCCACTCTTTTAGGATTGGTAAGAAAGAAAGTATAGGAAACAATCAAATCTCACAAAGGTTTTCTAAAAATCTGTTATGACCTAGACCCATTGTGTGTCCAACATCATTAAGTCACAGTTTAGTCTTATAGGTTTATAACCTCTTGGGCTCCCTCCCCTTGACATTCTGACAGCTAACATTTAAGGGTGAGTTCTACCCAAGTCAAGTTATAACAAAGGAAGATCATACATTGTTTCCTTGAAATTACCATTCCGAATTATGGGCAGTGGCAGACCTTGAAATTCTCATCAGGGAGCATTTTAATATATGGGATTTAAGGCGGTACACTTTTCTTCTTTGGTTCAATTCCTTTTGGAAATCAAAGAATAAAAAATTTAGGACTTATGGGATTTATGGGGTATACTTTTCTTTCTTGGTTCAATTTCCTTAAGAAATAAGGATAAAAAATTTGAGGGGCATACTTTCCTTCCAAGGTTTGGTTCCCTTAGGAAACAAGGATAAAAAATTTTGGAAAATAAAATATTCAGGGGGCATACTTTCCTTCCTATGATCAATTCCTTTTGGAAATAGGGAAAAAATGTTCAATTTCCCTTAAAAATAAGGAAAAAAAATTGAGGCCTTACCTATGTCCGCTAGTGATTGTAAGAGGGTTGCTACCCAAGGATCCGTGAAATCACCATGGAGTTGTGGGAGGGTTGCTACCCTTGGGGTCCACGAAGTCACCAGTCATCGTGGACGTCAATTCTAAAAGAGAAATGGATTGTTATGACTCATTCTAGTTCTACTATCATACGATAGCCGCCTTACTGTGCTTATAACCCTGCGCTCCCTTCTCGATATTGGCCGACAACTAGCTTTACGTGAGTTTTGTCCAAATGGTTGTAATGTAATCTATTAAGAAGAAGAAATTGCAAACACCAGAAGAAAAATAATTTGTTCATTATTAATCTAATTTTACAGCAAATAACCTAATTTATTTACTTCAAAATGTCCAAAAACTCAGTAAAAAGTTATTTGTTGGGACTTTTATTTGTATCCTCAAAATACTAAACTCCGTTAAATAATGGAATAAAAAAGAGAAACCTAAAACTTTTTTTTTATTAAAAATTTGTAAATGTATCTAAAAAAGACTTCGAAATTTCCAAAAAAGATGCAAGTAGGAAATCTTAAAAAATAAAAAACTTTGTAGAAAATAGGAAGTTTAAAAATATCAGTTAAAGAGAAATTTCCAATAAAGAAACTTCCCAAATTCCTTTTCTTTCTTTTCTTCTGAACACACTTCAAAAAAATTCATGCATATAGAATTTATGTGATAGAGAAATAGAGACAAATCAATAGGAGTGCATATTGGGCTAGTTAGTGCGTTAACCCAAATTTTTTATGGGCTCAACAATCATTTTCAATTCTTAGGTTTCACACAGGTTAGCCTTTTTCAACCTAAACTCAATTTGGGTTGGACTTAAGCTAAGGTTTGAACAACTTGACTCTGACCTAAACTCAATTTGGACAATTTAAGCTAAGGTTTGAACAACTTGACCCTGACCTAAACTCAATTTGATATTGAACTTCCTAGTTTTTTAGGTTGCTTTCTTTGTTTTTGGGGTAGGTTTTTGGGATCCAGAAGGCCTTTAGTGTCTTTGCCCTTTGCTAGGCTTTAGAGGTCTTTTTTGGTGTGAGACGTAGGAGCAAAGGAGCTTCAAGTGATGGCATGCATGAGAAACTCACGAGGATAATATTCTGTGTGAGGTGGTTTTAGTACGGGGTTAATAATAAATGATATATTTGATCGAATATAATTCAGTCCTATTGTTACATTTCTACCTTATTTAATCCTAAATTATGCATTATGTAATACAAATATAAGAAGTAGAAAAACTATGATGCAACTATATCATATGTGGAGAGCTTACAAAGATTCAGGAAGGCAGTTTGATAAGACTGTACCTGTGGGATATATCTATAATCGTATTGGATATATTTGTTTCATTGACTAACATCCTCATAAATATATTAAAAAGATTGTAGTACTAGCACATATTTAATTATTCTTTAAATAAAAAGTTTACTATTAAATATAGACATGTCAATTGAGAAAATTTAGTTTAAAAAATACTGATATGAAAATATTTTCTTTAGAAAAAGAAACATTTTATTCTTTTATCTTTTCAAAGCAAAGTTTTTGGAACATGGGCCCTCGTTCATATGCCACACCAATAATACAATAATATATTATAATTATTATTATAAATTTTAATTATATAACATTTTATAAGACATATAGAATTTTATATATATCGAATTTATGAACATGTTTTATTTTTTTGTAAAATAAATTTTCATACCAACTTGTTAGAAAATTTATCCATATGCACACAAGTGTCAAACATATAGAAAGAGTATATATATATATATATATATATATATATATATATATATATATTTTTTCATATTGAATTTATAACATATTTTCATATTCTTCTTCCTATATATGCATAAAACTAAGGATACAGTAGCTAGCATTTATACATGGATTGGATATCAGATGGGGCTTTTTTGTTTATGCTTTGTCATTGCAGTGAATAATGTAAGTATTTACTAAAACATAAAACCCTCTTCTCCATGCCCTTTGCTTACTGGAACTGGCTAACACTCTATCACCCGAGCTAGCGTGATTTAGACGTATATCGTACTCGTTAGTACAAAACATATATTGCATTCTACATGCATGTACATGCAAACAATGTTTTTTAAAGGGGCAATTATGCTTTATGGTTAAATGGACCCCACTATTTCATAAATAGTCCATCAAACCACCCAAATTCAATCTAAGAACATGTGTTTTTAGGAGAGAAAAATGCTCTCCCTTCTTCACAAACCCCAACACCCTCTCCCTAGCCACACACCCCATGGACAACCCTACAACCCTATAATGTGCACTTTTTTTTGCCTTTTTCATGTAAATCATCCTCAGTTTTTCATTTTTTTAAAAACTTAAATTTTATGATTTTTAATATTATTCCTTCTTTTATATTTTCTTTATTAGATTTTTTTATATTTACTTTTAATATATAAATACATTTACCTAAAATAATAAATAATTTAATTAATATATATATATATATATATATATATATATATATAGTTATATATATATATATATATATATATATATATATATATATATATATATATATATTGTCAAAATGGATTGAATACCTCATCGGTGATGAATACCTCTTATTATATAGGCACAAATGTGCAATATACAAGGCCAAAATCAAGCCTTTAGAACAAAACAGTTTTTTAGGTGTAAAAACTGAGTTTTTGGTCAACTTTGAGCCTAAATCAAAGTAGGACCCAATAATTATTTCAAATAAACTTTCATTGGTTCATATTCTACTCCATGAGGAGAAAAATGTAATATATTCATTTACTCAAATTAAGTAAGAAATGAATGAGAAAATAGGCTCCAAAGTGTTTACTGATTGTTTAAAGGTTGTGTCTTTTAGCATTTCTGGGTGGTGACTGTCCGAAAAGTCATCAAAATATCTATAAATACCCATACGTTCAACACCATTGGATTTATTTGATTAATTCTTTCATTGAATCCATTGATTCTTATTTGTAACAGCTAGCTAGACATATTAATGCCTATCAGTCTAAATTAAGACTAAGAATGCGAGAAAGACAACATAAGCAAGTTAAATTTTTTGTTTTAATATTTAATATTGCAAATGATAATTTTAAAAATTATAAAAATTATGCTTGATATTTATTTACTGGTAGAAGTGGAGGCTGTGCAGTGGAATTGATGGAGTACCTGTAAAATAGATGGCAGTTTATAGAAAATAGAAATGGCGATTGAAAAATGTTTTTCAACATCAGGTGGGCTCTGGATACAATAGTTGTTCAAAGATGGGCCCTTCCAACAAATCCCAGTCCCCCCCGGCTAACAAACCGGCTACGAATCTATGTACCAATCAATCAATCAATCTCCTTTGTTTTTCCTTTTTATCTTATCATTACAATGACTCAAACGCAGACATTGAACGAAAGCTAGACAAGATTATAGCTTTTCTTTTATATTTATAATTTTAATATTTTGATTCTTTTTTTTTTTTTTTTATAGAATATTAAACATAAAAAATTTTAAGAATAAAAATATCATTATTTTTAAACATAATTTTATGTTTTTGAAAACTGTTTTTTGTTTTAAAAAACAAATTAATAGAATAAAAAAAACAGAGAAAACATGTTTGATTTCTAGTGTGTTTTTGTTTTGAAAAGCATAAATCACAAAAAAAAAAAAAAAAAAAAACTAATTTAAATAACAAAGAAAAGTTTTCAAATACCACATTTTTTGTGTCCTTTGTATTTTCAAAAACTACTCTCAAGAAAAAATTTCAAAACATGAACCCAACAACCCTTTTGAATTTGGAAAACACAAATTCCAAAGGCTTGTTTCATGAATGGATGCAAGGATCAAAATATCATTAAAAATGTGACATATAAAATTATTTAGTAAGGAGAAAATTATATAAAAATTCATGTAATTACTTGAAAAGTTCAAAATAACAAAAATAAGTAAAATATGCTATATTAGAATTATTTAGTTACGGATAAGCATAAATATATTTTTATTTGTTTTTATTTATTTTTAATTATTCGATAATTATTTTAATGATTAAATTAAATATATTATTATTTAATATTATTCAGATATTATTTTTATTTCTTTTTGTTAAAATATTAAGTAGATAATAAAATTTAAAAATATAGATATTTTATTATTAAATGAGATATTATTTTATTTCTTTCTGTTATTATAATATTGTATCATTTATATTAAATATTTTATTTAAGATTTAATATCTAAAATTTGATAGTTGTAATGATAATATTTTGATATTAATTTAATAATCAATTATTATCAAAAGTTATATTAATACTTAATTTTATCAAATTAATTTTAATTTATAAAATATTATTTCATTAATAAAATTACAATTTATTTTATTTAAATGTATTGAAATATCATGAATCAAATTATGATTATTTCTGATTTTAAAATTTAATTTTTGGTATTTAAAATTTAAAACTAAATTATAAAATGTTTGCATAATATCAACATTTATAAAGATGGATCGTTTGGATGGGCGCTAAAGCTAAAACTTCCTCATTCTTGACCAGGGTGGTTCAAAATTAAAGAAATTTAGTAATGGGAAAATTAAAATATGACTGTAAAATGTAAGGTTTTCCCACCTAATTCATACTGCAAAACATTTGAAATGTGACTTTGATTTTTGGGTTTTTTGTTTTGTGAAAATTTAAATATGTTTTGGTATCTAGTTTGCATGTGTAGGGCATTTATTTTTTGTTTTTATTGATTTTCAAATCATAGTGAAAAATAAAAAATGAGTTGGAGGAGAGTTAGGATAACATCAAGTCTAGAGGCATTAAACATATGCTACAATGTTTGAAAACAGTAAAAATAATTTAAATTTGGAAACACTTTTTCCTGAATTGATTTCAGAAAATGGATCCAAGATCCTGAATCAAACTATTATATGTCATCTATCGGATTGCCTATCAATCATGAATCATGAGTTAATCATCCACTTTGATATCTTATTGAATAAAAAAGCGCTGATGCTATTGTCCCTTCACTATTCGATAAAAAAATACCATTGATTTGTGGGAAGTATCATGATAAAGATCAACTAATAATAAGGCGACTTTTCATTTTTTCAAAAAAAGGATTAAAAAATAAAAGTGAAATACATACATAAACAACTACATAACAATCAACAACAAACAAAGCTTAAGCTCGTGAGTTTCAACCCTTGAACTCTACCAATGAAGATAGTCTGAAACAGGTATGCACTTGACGACCCATCCGATAGGCCAAGAGAGGACTGCGATCCCCAAGCATGCACCCCACTGCTTTCAGACATCATATAACTTTTCCAACTGTCTGTTTTGAATGAAATTGCTCACAGCAGAGGGAGAAATGGTCAGAATGACAGCCACAAATATCCCGCCGCCATCATACCACCCTTCCTTCAGCCCGTGCTCTTTGATTCCAAGACCGAGAGAGAGCGCTGTGTAAGGTTTTCATTAAGGGTCATTTGACCTGTAATTAAACCCCACCTCAAGCTGGCCTTGAATAACAGTGTTATTTGGTTTCTTGTCAAATCATACTTCTGGCTTATATGGCCGAAGTCTACTCACTGCTATGAGGCCCGTGGTCTAACTCTATTTAAGGAAAGCTCAAGTCCCTCCCAAACCCTACATAGATATATTTCTATCACATACGGTTTTCTTCATACTGTTTCATGAGAAGTGATCATGAATCTCGGCCAGTTCGCTTCAAAGGGTCAAGCTGTGAGAAGATTCGGAGATTCGCTTCTCATAGCCTCTTCATCAATTCCGCATCAAGAAGATATTCAAATGGATTCCAAATCAGTACATGAATTTTCGCTTTTTCTCCATCAAATGTTATGCTTTGTGTTCTAACATGCAGAATTCAGTCGATATCAGATCTTCTACGCCGCAGATCGTAGCCTAACCATGAACTAATTCAAACATAAGGAATTGGAGAAATTTTTTTGGGTTTTATGAAAATCGCATTTCTTCTCGTCTGTTCAGCTTGAATTTTTTTCGATAAATCCAAAATTAAAAATTTTTGCATATTTGGAATCTACACGACGAGACGATCAAATCAGTGGGTGGCCCGTCGCCGGAGGTGGCCGGACGCGCTTCTCACGCTGGGCCCACGCCACCACGCTGGCCCACGGCTACAGGCAAAGACACGCCGCCAGACCGTCCTAACGGCCACGACGCCATGATGACGCCAAGATACCGTCAAGAAACCGACCGGCCAAACCGGACCGGGCTCGATCCATTTTTGTCAATTTTGGCCCGAAGCGATGGATCGCCAGACGCGGGCTGATGACGGGCGACGCGACGCCATGATGACGCCATCCGACCGCCTCGACCGACTCGACCGGATCGACCGATATTGACCGACTTGCCAATGGTCACCCACCTACCACCCGGCCAACAATCAACGACTCGCCACCCATTAACGCCGACCAGGCCAACATAACCCAGCGAACAGACGCCAGCTGCCACGTTTCCACACGCCGCCGAGCCTTCCTTGGCATGCGCAGGGCGCGTGTGAGGGTATTTCTGGGCAATTTTGGTACCTGCAGATTCGTATCGAAATTCTCTACAATGTGGTATATAGACTTTGCATGTTTGAAGCTTTTACAGATATGAAAATACGTATAGAACCCTAAGTACACCTAGATATTAGGGTATTTTCATCGATTCATGGTATTTCTCTATGGTTTTGGAAATACATAAGGTAACTAACATGTATATCACTGCATAAGGACTATGTAGAGACTAAATTCGTTGACTATTAATGAATGATTGAACAATATAATTGGCATAACATATATATATTGAATGTGATATAAAGTTTAAGACCTTGGTAAGGAGTGATTTTTAAGAATTCAATTGGTCAGGACCGCTCAAAGTGGCACACTGATCGGGGCTCGAGAACATCACTTCATATCAGGGTGGGATGTCTCCTGCTCTATTACATGATCATACTCCCAAAGCCGGTGCGGTCCCGTGTTGGGCCTACTGAGGGATACATGTAAGGCATGCGGCTTCGAAATGACCGATCTTAGTGGTTCATACACCCAAAGGTGGTGATTTCGCCGAAGGATTAGAATATGCCTCGCATGGTCAATATGTGGAGAATGTACAACCGCATGTCATATTTTTCGCCAAAGGTGATTATGTGATGATGTAGTAATTCTCTATGAGTATTCACATGATGCCGTATCAGATTGTTTTGTTTATCTCTGCCACTAATTTTTCTCTCAAAGCAGAATTCCATTTCAATTCGAGATCCTTACCGGATTGAATTTCAAGAAATGGAAAGAGATTTTCAATTTGGAATGAGTCGGCGATGTTCACATCAAGGGCCATACAATGGATAAGCCACAGACATCACAACCTCTAGTACCACTCAGAAAACTGACTATACGTCGGGAGAGGAGCAATAGGATTTGCTTGCCGACACGAAGAAATCCATACAAGAACATTCTGAAAGTGGTTTACCATTGACCATCATATGAAAATGATGGCGCAATAGAGGCTAGAAATCGAGCCATCCTAATGGTCGAGGCTTGAACACTTCTTCAAAAGCTCTTCAACATGAAGTATGACAGGTCAGCCTGTGGTCAGAGATTATGTCCCGAGGATGGTGGACCTAAAGGCGAAACTCCAAGCCTCTTAATGTTACCATATTCCCCGATGCTTGCATCAGGCACGTTCTCGAACACCCTTCCATCTCATTTTCGGATTATAAAGACAAACTACAATTCCAGATGAGACTTGGTCAAGAATGACTTGATGTGCGTGGTGGTGGCGCAGGAAGAGAAGCTGAAGAAGGAGAAGAGCATATGCCTTATACGCTGCAAGTCCCCATAAGAGAGGAGTTAATGTAAAGGTTCAAAAGTCGAACTCATAAAGGTGCTCATGAAAACTACCTGACAATTCGACAATATAGGTCCAAAGAAGACATTCTCAAAGGACATGACGCCACGCTTTTTGTAAGAAGAAAGGTCACATGAAGAAGGATCAGGCAGGATTCAAGCTGATGTCCGTTGCGGCTTACAGTAATGATTCTTACTATTGTGAATCCAACCTATCTCAAGCACCATCCGCTTCAAGGCTGATAAAAGTTGTTAACTAATCATGTTGCATTTACCATACAGGATTCATAAACCTGGGAGGAAAGGTTCTTAAACAAGGATTAATCAAAGCTCACTGTGGAAATAACGAAGGTCAAGTCATGTTCGTGGGAGATGTAATCTTATTTTATCGTTTTAATCGATGTTATATTACATTATACCTTCTTTAGAAGGAATTCTTAGTTTCTCAAGATCATGTTTGGATTCATATGATTAATTCTTTGAAATTAAGAAGAAGATTTATTTCAATATTTTTAATTCAAATAAGGTCAGTAACACATATGTCCGCCAATCCTGACATAGCGTATTAAGTTTATCTCCCACTAACATATACGTAGCTTATACGGCTGAAAAGACTGTTTCTAAGAGACCACTACCTAAGGAAGAGTCTTATGCATTATGGCATAAACGACTTGGTCATATCTCTAAGGATAGAGTAGAAAGGCTAATAAAGACTAATATCTCCGCTCGTCTTGCAAATTAATTTTCTAGAGATATGCTATAGATTGTCGTAGGGGTAAAATGACCAAGATAAGAAAGAAAACCTGCAGATCTCGTAGTTCGACTTGGTTGAAGTCATTCACACCGATATAAGGACCTATGTGGCAACCTCAGGTACTTTATTTCATCACATTTATCGATGACTATTCTCGATATGGTTATTTGTACTTAATTAAAGAAAAGTTCCCAGCTCCTGAAAATTCAAGATTTTTCTGGATCAAGTCGAGAAACAATTTGGGAAAAGTCATAAAGGTTGTTAGATCCGACCGAGGTGGAGAGTATTATGGCAAGCATGGCGATGCCGATTGTTTTAAGGCCATTCGCCAAATACTTAGAGACTCGGGATGGGCACGCTTCTTTTACTATGCCCTGAGTCCTGGAAGAAAACAGATAGCCGAAAGGCAATAATCGCATTCCTCTTATGGAAATGGTAAGGAGTATGATTAAGAGGACAAATTTACCCTGCTTATGTATGAAGCTTTTGAAAATGTACTTTGTACATTTTGAATCGTGGGTACTCACGAAAGTCTGCTCCATCAATTTTCGAAAGCTATGGACCGGCGAAAGCCTAGCTTAAACCATCTTAAGGTTCGTGGGGATGTCCCGCAGAAGTAAAGCTATATAATCCAACACAAGTAAGTCGACTCCAACCACTCAGTGTTATTTCAGATTCACCCGAACATCTCGGCGATACTCCGCTCTATAATCCCAATGGAGGCACAAGAATCGTGGGAATCACGCATGCCTAAGTTTTTGAAGCTCATGTGGCCGAAGAGAGAAGGGCCGCCACAGACTATCGATAAGATAGACACAGCACGTGGGTATCTATCTCCTCCCATACGTATATCAGGGAAACTCCCACACACCATTTTCAACCCGCTGAGACTAGATCCCGCGATCGACACAGCCCCAATGAAGTTCATCAAGGCTCAGTGCAGGATGTGGCTATTACTACTCCGTATGAGATCCACCAGGAGAGACGATCACTACCACCTGGACCATTTAGTCTATATAGAGAAAGCAAGACTACGATATCTAAGCCTGCGACCGATCCAATAACTTATGAGGAAGTCGTTGGCCCTCGGGCCGGGACCGTGGTCGGGATGTAATGGAGAGGATGAAATTCCACCTATAGCATAATGAGTTTGGGAACCTATCGGTTTGTCGAGGTCATAGACCCATCGTCGCAAATGGGGCGATAAGACTGCAAGGACTCTAAAGGAAAGATCGAGAAGTTTAAAGCCGACTGCAGCCAAAGGTTTCACTCAGAGAGAAGGAGTAGACTATAGCTAAACTTTTTCTCCGGGCCTCTTCTAAAGATTCTTTCCTGTGTGGTGATCATGGCATTAGTCGTCATTTCGATAATGAGTTACAATTTATGGATGTTAAACCGCCTTTCTCAAATTCGAGACCTTAATGAAGAAGTTCATATGATGCAACCCGAAGGTTTTGTGGCAAATGATTCGTGTAAACTCGTTGTATGTAGATTCAAAAGTCTATTTATGGTCTCAAGCAAGCTTTCTAGACAATGGTACTTTAAAGTTTCATAGTGTTGTTGTTTCATATGGTTTTCGTTGAGAACAAAGTAGATCAATGGCAGGCCACAAGGTCATGGGAGGAAATTCATTTTCCTAATACTCTATGTGGATGATATCCTGCTTGCAAGCAGTGACCTTGGTTTACTGCATGAGACAAAGCGGATGTTGTCAAATAACTTTGATATGAAGGACCTGCAGAAGCCGCCTGGTCTCTAGGCATCGAGATTCATAGGACTGCCTGCATTATCGTTTATCTCAGAGGCATATAAGATCGTGTTTTAGAAAGATTCAACATGCAACTATGTAAGCCAGAATTGCCCTGCCTCAGAAGGTGATAAGTCGAGTCTATCACAATGTCCTCATTCGATATATAGAGAAAGCCTTCGTAAATGAAGAATATACCTTATGCTGGGCACTTGGGAGTATTACGTATGCTCGCATGCGACCAGTCTGATATCATTTTGGTGGCCAGTGACTTAGAAGAGTGCACCACAAACCATGACATGATTTATCAGTTGTCGCTAAGAAGGCAACCAGGAAAACAAAGATCACAAAAGACTATACTGCCGATGACAAACATGTTCGTGGACTCCACAATGGCCAAGTATTCGATTCGACTTTCATTTACCGTCGTGACGAAGCGTTTCAACAATCGGCTATATCTTTAAGTTAGCGTGGAGGTGCGTGATCATGGAAAAGTGAGAAACAGAAATTAATCAGATCATCTACCATGTTTAGCTCAGAAGATGCTCTTCAAAGAACACTGCCACCTGCCCGAACCTTATTGCTGGAGTTAATCAGTGGTTCGATTCGGGATAGTGCCATACAATCAGACAAGGACAACTCAAGCAAAGGTTGTTTACGAATTAATTAACAGAGGGTCTCATGTTTGAAACTACTACGGAGGCTTCAAATTACCCGAATTTATAAAGGAAAAAGTTCAAAACTATGATCGCTGCAAAGGAGTACATATCAACTGATGATACAGATTGCGTGATCCGCTTAACTTAAAGGCCTTCGCCTTGTGTATTTGAACGACATGTCATTAACATGGGCTTAGAGTATCATGGATACTGCGGAATTAGTGGGAGCTATTAAGTTTTAAGTTGCTCTAATAAAGGTCAATTCAATTTCATTACATTTTTGTAATACTGAATTTGTATCAACTCCTTTTGTATTCAATAAGGTATTTGTGAATGTAGGTTTATCGAGTTGAGTACATATAATTGTTGAAAATATCAAGGCATTTGCGGTAAACCTTGAATAAAGGCTATGGGGCATTCTCGCATTAAATTTAAATAGCATATTTTGTTACACATTAAGTAAAGTTACTTTATCAAGGTAACATATATGTGTTCGTTGGAACCATAATGGATATTCTCTCGTGACACTAGGTTTGTGACACTTAAGGAGAGAGAATTTGGACTAACAAAAATGGATAACACATGAAGTATCACTCATTACGAGGTATTGTCCATTTAAACACACTACCATATCAATCCATATCGTAAGAAGCTGAGCACCCCGTGACCACGGCGCTAAGCGAAGACACGCAATTACCGCCATGATCTCGCTGTTCGAGACTTTTACTGGATCTGGATCGACTATTAAGACAAATCTCTGCACCAATATAAGGTGCGCTATCACGCTTTGTTTCAATTAATATCGCCCTGCCGGGAGAACAAGGTTTTCATTAAGTGGGCTTCATTAATCGAATTAAAACCGAATTAAGTTTGGTCTAATTAAGTGAGGTTATCGGGTTTCTTAATAAATCATACGGGTCGGCTGTGTGGGTCGAGTTCACCTACCGCTATGAGAGGGCCCGTGGTCTAACTCTATTTAAGGAAAGCCTCAGTCCCTCCCAAACCCTACGATACATTTCTATCACATACCGCTTTCTCATACGTCGAGAGAAGTGATCTGCAATCTCATGCAAAGTTCGCTCAAAGGGTCGCTTATAAGACTCAGACGGCCTCGCAGCCTCTTCATCAATTCGCACGTTAAGATATTCAACGGATTCCAAATCAGTACACACTTTCGCTTTTTCTCCATCAACGCATCATGTTTCAACATTTCAGAACAGAAACATAGACTGGTCTCACACGCTGCACAAAGAAGAAGTATGAGAACGGTGATATCCTTAAAGCCTTCCGTTAAGCTTTTAGTGGGTGGCCTCTGGTATGTGTTTGAACCGAAAGCTTTCCGTCTGAGAGCAACATCGTGAACAGCACCAGTACTAGTAGTACTGATGCCATTTCTGATACTTGTTTCTAGGGCAGAAGCTACGCCTTCAATTCCTCCCAATTGGTGTAAGTTTTTCTCCTTCACAATTGCAGCTAGAGCTGTCTTATTATCAATGCTTGAGAAGGCGGCTTCAGGCGCCTCAACATCGATGAGAACAAAGGAATTCTGGAGTCGGGGGAGAAGTCACTATTCTCCTCCTTCTTCTTCTGATCGATAATCGAAAAACAGAGCTCTTGCGCAGTAAATGGTAGCAAAAGCCAAGCCCCATCTTCTCTTGTTGGGTTTGCCTTTGCCATGTTTGGTTGCTACATCGAGAGTGACCATTTCTAAGAGACGCAAATCAGGGCAAATAAGCATATTACGAGTTTTTAGGTAATTTCTAAGAGTGACCTTTGCCAAGCCCCATCTTTCCTCCGTTTGTGTTTTTGACTATTCACCGCTAGTTAAAAATTGACTCGATCGCTCACTGTACTCTGCTTATTTAAATTACCTAAAAACTCGTAATATGCTTATTTAAATGTTAAAAGCTCTACTATGAGTTAAATATGATAGGCAAATATTAATATCTAGCTAAAACTATTTTTTAGTTTTTAAATAAAATAATATGAAAACTATTAATATAAATTCTCTATTTCATTCAATAAAAAAAAAAATAGGAATGATAATTTTTAAGAGTATTTAATTTAAAAATATTTGAAGAGAAATAAGAGTTATAAATAAATATTTATGTTACTATTTTTTATAATTATACTCTTAAATATTGATATCATTATTATATATTATAGCACTTTTTTACATATTAACATTGTTATATATAGATAAAATAATGTTAGTATTTACTATATAGGTAATTTTAAAAGATTGTGAATAGTGTTTTTTATTTTTATTTTCCCAAAATTTATGTTTAGTATTCTATAAGAATTTGAAAAATATAAATGGGTTTTTGTGATTTTATAAAGGTGGGTTTTGAATATAAAGGCTCTCGCCTTTATATAATCACATTGCAAAAAGCAATAATTATGGGTATAGGAAAAGCATGTTAGAAAACTATATTTTATAATATTGATAATAAGATGGGGGGAATGAGGAAAAAGTGAGATTAGACCGAATCGCCCAACCAAACAAACAGACTTTTTGTATAAAAATTTCAAAAAACTTACTTATTATATAATTTTTATTTTATTTAAATTTATAATATCATTAAAATATATAATTAATAATATTTAAGATATTATTTACTATTTTAAAATTTGTTAAAAAAAATGTATATGTTTAAAAGAAAACATATTGAAAATGGAAGAAAACTTATAAATAATATTATTATATATTAACTTTTGTGAAATTATTATATAATTGAGTTTGAGGTTTTCGGTTTGAACCCAGGAGATGGAAAGCTGGAGTTTTGTTGTTTTTTAAATAAACCATAAATGAATCCCACATCGAAGCTGATTAGAAAATAATATTTATTGTAATAATATTTACTTAAACTTGAGTCTAAGTTTAATATATAAGACGTGGCAGGCATGCAGCCTCTCTCTATCACCACACTATTCTCAAACTATGTAATATTTATGTTATTATTTTTAAAAATAATAATAAAAATATTATTTTGATAATTATACTCTTAAATATTGATATCATTATTATATACTATGGTACTTTTAGATATTAACATTATTACATAAAGATAAAATAATGTTAGTATTTACTATATAGGTAATTTTAAAATATTATGAATAGTGTTTTTTATTTTTATTTTCTAAAAATTTTTGTTTAGTATTCTATAAGAATTTGAAAAATATAAAAATAGATTGAAAATATGAATATAAATTTGTGTGACTTGAAAGCGAAACTTGAGAAAGCGAAACTTGAGATGTCGCTTTCAAGTCACGTAACACTATTCATTCCCTTATGATTACGGTGAGAGAATCTGTCCTCGAAAGTCAGAAATCCCTTCAAGTTAGATGAGACTTTCATCATGACAGTATTCATATGGGACCCACACGTTTTCCTCTCTTTTTCTTCCCGCCAAAAACCCCAAGCACATGCAGCCATGCCATGCATGCAGCCTCTCTTTTATCCCCTCTCTATTCTTTAAAAATCAAAAAAAATAAAACAATATATAAGTTAATCATATAATGAATTGGCTCATATATATTTGAACTAAACGGCGCTTAGTGATAACAATAAGACAACATTAGCCTATATTGATGATTTTGGAGCATCAATGTACGTTTATGCTGATAATAGGATGCTATCAAGTATACATGTGTTAACACCTTATAAGGTAATGTTAATGGTTAAATTTTTGTTAGTTTAAAAGTTTCTAAAGTTCTAGAAATTTATTTCATATATCATTTTTTTAAATATTTTTATTTTTAAAAAACTTAAAATCTAACCTTTTTATATTAAAATTGAAAGATATGATGAATATTCTAGAAGAGATTTTGGAAGAAACTACCCTGGATGATGAATATCTCTAAAACATTTTTGAAAAGAGTATTTGAATTGCATGGACATTTTAAAAAGATCTTCAAGTTACCGGTTTATTGCTCATCGGGTCGAATCCTCTATCACAGATATAATAAATATATTTATTTTATTTTATTTAAATTTATAATATCATTAAAATATATAATTAATAATATTTAAGATAATATTTACTATTTTAAAATTTGTTTTAAGAAAAATGTGAGCATGTTTAACAAAACATATTAAAAATGAAAGAAAACTATAAATAATATTATTATATAATTAACTTTTAGAAATTATTTACACGATTAGTAAGGTATTCCACCAATGAGAGTGTTTCAACTTTCAACTTCAGGTTTTTGGTTTAAACCTAAGCTGGAGTTTTGTTGTTTTTTTAAGTAAACCATACATGACGTTTTATGATCTGACAGAAAGCTGATTGTTAATCAGCTTTATAAACCTCCCTCAACCGTCATATTAAATGGTTGTACATCTTGAAAATAATCCCACAATAAGCTTGAACGGATCAGCAGTTCACTTTACGTATACCTTTTTGTGGCTAATTATTTTCAACATTCAACAAATTCAATGTAGCAAACAATAGTAGTTCAAGATAATACCAAAAAATATAATATAAAGAGCCAAATAGTAAAATAAAAAACACTGCTATAATTGTGAGTTGACCCACCTGATTCTTTCCGCTACAGTCAAAAGATTGATAAAAATACAACATTCCTTTTTGTGTGACAAAACAACTAGCTAGATAATAATATTTATAATTGTAGTTTTAAAAATTGAAAAGCGAAACTTGAGGTGGGTTCCTCAGGACTCTCTACGCGTGTGTACATGTATCTCTCTAGTTTTTATAAGATGCTATGGGGCTTCGTTTTTAATATATAACTTCATAGTAGTAGTAGTACTATGCACCAGCCAGCTGGGGAAATCACTCCCCCACCTCCATCTGGGTATGCTTTCTTTCTTTCTTTCTTTCTTTCAATTCGGGCCCCCCCTTTTCTTTACACAATCGTCAAGAATCAAGATTGATGGGTTCTAATTCATTCATTTAAAGAAATTCAATTAATGCAAATACTATGCACTAGCCACCGGGGAAATCACTCCCCCTTTTTGTTTTTCTTCTTCCAATTTCGCTTTCTCCTCCGTGGCTCCACTCGCTTTCACGCCACGTGTTCCCTCCTTATGGACCCACACGCTATTCTAAAATATTCCAAGTACTTTATCGACAGATTTTAAAATATTCCAAAATTCTACTATCTTTATGATGCAGCCCTTTCCATCTCATTCACTGTTATTAAAACGCTTCATTCATGTGTCTGTACAATAGAGCTTAATTACCACCTTTCCCTATGGACCTATGATTTCATTTTCTGCTGTAACAGGAGGAATCTTAATGGTTTCAGTTCTTTCTTTTTCCATTTTCTGGTGATTGTGATTAGTGAAGTGTTCATCATGGCTCACTTTTTGTTCCTGCATTCTGATGATTGTGTTTGTATACAAATCATGTTTTTTCCATTGGAGTTTTATTATTAAAGGATATACAAGACCATGCAACTTTTTTTCTTGGCTTATGTGATCCAATGAGAAGAATGTTATTAACAACCAAAACTTTTGCTTGGGAATAAGTGATACTCAAAAGAAATAAGTCAGAGACTGAAGAAAGAAAAAGATAAAATGTCGGATGAAATTTTCACTTGACAAAATATATATGGCCATTGTCTTCAGAATCTTCATATGTATGTGTATATAAGTGTCACTTTTTACTCACTCTGACATTAGGATCTTTTTGAGGAGGCCCCAAAAGGCTTTGTTAGATATTATTTTCCATTTTTTATTTTATTTTTTTATTTTTTTTATTTTTATTTAGACATTAAATCATACAACTTTGTTTATCATAAGAGGGGGCTATTGTGTAGTTCATACTGGCACTAGAAAATGCAGGTAGAATGAGACCCACCCACACCCTCTCTCTTTGTAAATAGTTTTTTTGTTTTGTTTTTTTAATTTTTGTTTATTAGGTTTAAAATTCATCATTAATTCTCCTTTTATCTTGTAGTATTTTTAAGAATTGGGTTTTCAAAAAAATAAAAATTTAGTCTCCCTATTAGGTGAAAAAGCATAGACCCAAATACCAAGTCCACAACCTACAATGAAATAACTAGTTGGAAAACAAAAAACAAAATAATAATGTATAATTTTTTGCTTAAATCATTTCTTGATGGTAGTAATATTGAAATAAAAAATATTAATACAAACTTTTTGAAAAGAAAATAGTGATAACAATAAGACAATATTAGCCTATATTGATGATTTTGGAGCATCAATGTACGTTTATGCTGATAATAGGATGCTATCAAGTATACATGTGTTAACACCTTATAAGGTAATGTTAATGGTTAAATTTTGTTAGCTTGGTATTTCTTAAAGTCTTAGAAATTTATTTCATATATCATTTTTTTAAATATTTTTATTTTTAAAAAACTTAAAATCTAACCTTTTTATATTAAAATTGAAAGATATGAATAATATTCTAGAAGAGATTTTGGAAGAAACTACCCTGGATGATGAATATTCTGAAAAATGATTTTTTGGAAAAGAGTATTTTGAATGATGGACATTTTGGAAAAGATCTTCAAGTTACCGGTTTATGGTTCATTATCTGAATCCTCAGTCACATATAATAAATATTTATTTTATTTATTTAAATTTATAATATCATTAAAATATATAATTAATAATATTTAAGATATTATTTACTATTTTAAAATTTGTTAAGAAAATGCATATAAGCTTAAATGAAAAAACATATTAAAAATGAAAGAAAACTTATAAATAATATTATTATATAATTAACTTTTGTGAAATTATTACACTATTAGTGTTGTATTCCACCAATGAGAGTGTTTCAACTTTCAACTTGAGGTTTTTGGTTTAAACCTAAGCTGGAGTTTTGTTGTTTTTTTTAAGTAAACCATACATGAATGCTTATGAATCCCACATAGAAAGCTGATTAGAAAATAATCAGCTTTATAAACTTCCCTCAACCGTCATATTAAATGGTTGTACATCTTGAAAATAATCCCACAATAAGCTTGAACGGATCAGCAGTTCACTTTACATATACCTTTTTGTGGCTAATTATTTTCAACATGCAACAAATTCAATGTAGCAAACAATAGTAGTTCAAGATAATACCAAAAAATATAATATAAAGAGCCAAATAGTAAAATAAAATACAGAAGGTTATGAATAAAGAATGTCTAACTTATAATTATTTTCCCCCTAATTTGAGACTTATTCATTTTGAAATTCCACACAGCATTTGCATTTTCCTCCTGATTGTTTTACTCATAATTAGATATTGATTCCTTTTGAAATTCATGGACAATATTTACCGGGGCACGTGTTTTCAGAATCATTTCTTCATACTCACTCTCAGGATCTGACAAAGCAACAATAGCCCTCCTCCTCCTATCGGCTTCACTCATCATGTATGACAATTGTTCTTATCACGATGTTGAGATCAAATGTCTGGTTGTATGAGAAAAACTCGATGGAGCCAGAGTAGATACCTCTAGAACTATTCTCGATAGCATCAAGGAGTTCCATTGATCTCAATTTCGAGGCTCTTGTCATTGATCCACCCGGGATTGATTATGATGAGACATATTCACTTGTGATGGATATGATTACATTTCGTTTTCTCATTAGTTTGGTAATCTTTGAAAAATTGGAAATGCATCTTATGGACATTGCGACCAAGATATCTATACGTCTGGCGACCTCGTATATTTAGTGTTAAAATTCCCGGCGATTCAAAATGCTCCCGACACACGCACCTAACTTATTTCAATAAAACATACATTCAGATCGCCAGTTAAATCCTGGCCGCATGTGGTATCAACGCTAAGTGAGTACCTAATTAAGGAATGGTACAATAATGATCCTATCTCGCCTTACGGCAGCTTATTAAAAAAAAAAAAATCGTAAACCGGATTTTCTATCAGAAAGCGCCATGTCGGCCGTGATATAAATTTAATTGGAACTCCAAAAGAGTTAGCTAAAATTGTTGAGCATAAAGCAAATGGAATAATCGCCCATCAATCATCATACATTGAAAGATTACTTAAACGCTTCAACATAGACAAGGTTTCACCATCGAAGACCCTACGCTGTAAGGTCTCAAATTATTTGCCTTAAATTTGAAGTTTTAAAACTTCAAATTCTTCTTATGTTCTCAAATGTTTTTTAAATATTTAAAAATAAAAATAAAAATAAAATAGGATCTACTTAAATCGTTTTAAATCTAGAGTCCGGGAAAAAATCAAGAAAATTTTAGAAGTGAATTTAAAAAATAAAATTAATTGAATAAATCATTGGTTTTTATTATTTAAGTATCAATTCAATTATTTTTCTAGACGACCAAGGATGTTTAAACCCTCTAGTAGATGATGAGTAATGAATGGTGTATTTGGTTACTCATTTCTAATTTGTTTTTTGTTTTGAAAATCAAGAAGAAATAGAAAAATATAGAAACAGGTTCATCTTTTCTTCTTTTTCTTTTTTTTTTTTTTGAAAAATATGAAAAACACTTAAATACTAAATTTAAATTATAAAAACAATTTTAAAAAATACCAAAATAGTTTTCTTATTTTCAAAACTCTTCTAAAAAATTGTTTTAAAAAGCATGAACTAGAGAAGTTGAAGATTTTGATCCTAATTAATTAACAGAAATAGGTTTGGGGTAAAATAAAAATAAAATAATAATGAAAATATATGGTAGGGAGGTGGGTGCAAATACAAGCTATTATAATTTATAACACCAAAAAAAGAGACAAAGCAAGGGTGGGGCCCACTATCCACCAAATCGGCCAACATGGCCCACCCACCATTGTTGATGAATTCCATTCCATTCCTTTTGACCACCGTAGGTCTTATGTGGCATTGGGACAAGAGAGATAACTAGGTGCGAGGGATGACGTGGCTATTCCCACCTAATAAATATATAAATAAAAAAGTAAAAAAATAAAAATATATAAAATTTAAAAAGGGGCATTTACTCTAAATAGTGTTTTTGAAAGAATGGCAAAAGGCAGTCAAATTTGGCAAATGGGACAAAAATTGAATATTTTATTACAAAAATGTTGGGGACATCTTCCTTTTCTTTTTCTTTGGCATATAATATTGAAAAAAAATTTATCAGTCTCTTTGAGATTTGACTTATTTACACCATCCTTTTCAAGATTTCAAAATTATCATCCTTTCAATTGTAGATTATAAGTTACCCATTTTAGGGGCTATCAAAATTAATATTTTAAATAAATTTATTATATTTAAATAAAAATATAAGTACTTATTAATTTCTATAAAAATTTCACACATATATTTATTATTTTGAATAGATGAAATATTCTATATAAAATTCTTATAGAAATACTATTAAATATAAATTTAAGTTAGTTTTTCTTAAATTTTGTAAAATTGTTTTAATGGTCTTCTAACAATAACCCAAAACCAAAATGATGGATATAAAGTATATAATCAGCATTTTAAAGAAAATGTGGATAACATGTTTGATTCTTTCCTTTTCAAAACATTGTAAAAACAGAAAATATTAAATTATATAATAATAATAGTTTTTAAATAACACAAAATTAGTGTTTTATGTTTTCAAAAACTATTTTTAAGAACAGTTCTCACAAATATGAATTAAATAAGCCCTTACTTTGGATTTCAAATGTTAACAATTAGCATTAAAATTTATTGTATTGATTGGATTTATATTTTGGAGATATTTTATGTACAAATATTTTAAAATATGAATGTTTAACGATTTATTTTTAAAAGTAATTTTTATTTAAAAATAAAATTTATACATAAAATATATTTATATGGGTGCTAATCTACGAAATTTAAGACTTTAATCATTTTTGTATGTTAGATTAATGGTTACATAGTATAATGAAAGAATAATAGATAGTATTGTAAATGTTTGTTCATTACAATAATTATTTTATTGCTTTGAATTAGAGGAAAATCATAAGGCATGGACTTTAATTGTATTGACAAGTTTTTCATTATTGTCATGATGCCTATAAATATTAAGGTGCATACATAGTGTTGGATAATAACATACAAAGGCTCTTAATACTTGCTTTTCCATCAAGTTTCAACACAAAATATCTTATGATTTAGTTACATCCATGACTCCAAGTTTTGTGATAACCCTACTTTGTTGCTTCAATCTTCATTATCATTAATATGGAAGAATGACAACGAAATAGGTTTTTTGGGTTCCTATCGGGTTTTTGGTAAGTAAAAGGGTTTTGGGTAATGCTTATTCAACATTTTAATCGCTAAATACTTTTACATGATATAAGAAAAACAATTCTTTATCGGGACTTAAAATCTCTCGATCCCTTCTTTATGTCATGCATTTTTAAAACGGTGAATTTTTCATCACGTGAGCTAAGCATGATGGTCCCATCCCAATTATATTTAAAAATGATTTATTTTTAATATATTTTTAGTTTTAAAGTAGTAAATTGTGAGACCCCCTACTTTATGCCCTATGCCTATTTAAAAATTTTAAAATATTTTTTATTTTATACTTAAATATAGTAACGAAGGTCTAAGAGGGGATAAATATTTCCAATGAGCATTGTATATAATGGTTAGACAATTTGTCTGTAGATCCTATTTATATATATAGTAATAATAAATTTTTTCAATAAAATAGAATTATAAAATTATAATAATCTTATTTATTTATAATATATAAAATTTCCATCATAATAGCACTTAAAAAAAATTAAAATTAACTGGGGCATGTATGGGAGTCTTGTCCCGTTTATTTTTTAAAATGGGTTAGGATGAGAAATGATTTATAAACAAGACCATAAGTGCTCGAGCCCATGGTCATTCCTATTAATATACATTTAAAAAAAGAAAAATAAATTATAATTAATTAGAATGGAATATAAGGGCTTGTATTTGGACCTAAAAGCATTGTCTTCATTAAATATTTGTGTAGAAAATCTCCTAATCATAATAACAAAATTTAAATACATATTCCACCAGCACAAATGAATCATTAACCAACAACATTTGCGGACTAAATTGTCAAGTATAATAGAAATAACAACCTAAAAACAACTTTGAAAAACTAAGCTAAGAAAAGAAAAGAAAAGAAAATTAATTGATGAGCATCAAAATGAATGGCTATTATTTCCAGTGCTGCAACAATGGCTACAAGGTATAAAAGAATAGCAAAACGGAAGAATCAACCATCTGATAAGACCCTCAAAGGTTTACCACTCTTTCCAGCCAAAACACCGACTAATAAAAGTGCGACAGATTCAACATATTGTTTACCAGGCATTTTGTGTTCCTCACGTCACAGACTTCAAAGATGAACAGCAACTCATAAGTGCATTACAAGAGAGTATTTTAAGAAAATTTGTTTGTATTTCATTAACTAAATAGCAATTTCAAGAGATTATTTCTCAAAATATTCTATAGAGATAACCAAACACAGCTATAGTCCTTATTTTGCAGAAATAAGAGACAGGCCATATTGTTGGCTGTGTTGCATAGCTGTGAAATCTTTTCAGTTCCAAAGCTCTCTAAGGCTGACAGTGCAAGACAATCGTTTGGCCTTTTTTGATAATGAATGTGATAAGCTGGAGACGGAATCTTATAAACAGTACCTCAACTCGTATTACCTGTACCAGAAGTTGAAATTTGAGGTGTTCATCTTCCTCTTTGTCAAACCACGAGCAATAGTACCCTTAATCGGCTTTGCTTCTAAAATGCTACTTCCATCCAGCTTCTCAGGAACCTCTGGTGAAGAACAGCAGATGCTTTTCCTAAGAAAAATTAAGCCAGGCTGTGTTATGAAAGGATTTTTTTTCTATAAGCTTAAGATAAAGCCCCAGGTAATTATTCTTGCCCAATTTTCTTTCTCATTTGAGTAGTAAGACATAATTCATAACTTTCTCCATCTTTAATTAATTTAAGACACTTCTCAACATCTTTATGTTAAAATTATGTCTAATATTTGATTCATGTACTTATAGTTTTTATTTTTTTTTTTTTATGATTTCAATTGCTATACGTATGTAGATGATTAGTGTCAGATATAAGCCAATTATCTGGTGAAATTCCTCCTGTCCTCGTTAAAATTAAAGTTTAATGTTGTGTTATTACGAAAAGTTCAAGGACTTTAACTTGTACAATTAGAGCGCATATATAAAAAAGAGAAACCTAATCGCCATATTAACGCAAATATAAACAAAACCCATTAAAAGAGTAAAATCTCCTATATCATCAAGGAGTAGATTAAAGGCTACAAGATTAAAGAGGAAACAATACAAATTAATTTTGTGAATCAAGTTCACTATTATGGATCCAAGTAAGTTTCCCCTAATTTTTTTTTAGGTTTAAATTCTTTACATTCATATTTTGATGAATTGATTTGTTTGTATGCGTGTCTGTTATAAGAAAATCGCTCCAGACAAAAGAAAGTCGCCAATTTTCTTTCAATTGGTATCAAAGCCTTACAAATAATTAATTCACCAAATTAGGTTATGAAATTTGGGGAATTTTAAATTAGGATTTAATTGATTGTGTGTTTAATGTTTAAAACATAATATAATATTCAATTATGTTTTTATTTGAGTTGATAATAATCGGATTATTTATCATGGATCCAAATCACATATATTGAATCTTGTGATTCATGATGGTCATGATTTGGGTGATTTTTATTTGAATAAGCGTTTTTCAATCATAAAATCTGCTTTCCAGAATCGGCAGAGCAGTCGTATTAAACGCTATAACTTCTTTTTATCCGAATGAGTTACAGAACCCATAATATGTTTCTTTTAGAAAGGGTTTTGAGTCTACTATATTAAAGTTAACCCAGTTTCACTTTTCGGAATCAGTTTTACATTCGAAATAATTGCTCAGTTTTTTCAGTGTTCTGGACTGAAATTCTTCGGCTTCATTCATAAGAGTAAAATTAATTAAAACTAAATAGTTAAATTAAATTATTGTCACATGAATTAAATGTTTATATTATAGAAAGTGTAGTTAATACCAAAGTGGCCCACTTGTATGTTAGTTAAATATTTAATCATGTATATGCAAATATTTATTTTAAATTGCGCTTATAAATGACATTTTAAGGTTAGGTAAATATTTAGATCATTTAAATATGTTATAAAGTCACCCAAAGGATCACATTTATTTGATAACAGTATTGTACATCACATCCTAATTAATATATTGAATGCATCCAAATGTCTCAAGTATTGATTGGATTTGATTAACGACAATGAAAGTTGAATTCTATATAGTGTGTTATATGTTGATGATGTTTCTCTGTATTTGAATTGACCCAAAGGTAGATTTGAATGCATGTTATTATTATTTAATTGTTTGAATTGTTACATGGTTTAACTCAAGGTATTAAGTGAGATATTAATTGCTTGGTGCCTTTGGCATCTTTAAAGAATTTAACTGCTATTGGAATCAAGTTCAATGGGCTTAATTATGATGAGTGGATCGAGTATATTAAGTATCATGCTGGCATAACTTGTATCGATAATAAATTTAAGTTATGGAAAATAAGCCCAATAACCTACCGATTCTAGTACCGAGGCGCAAAGATTTGTGGGAGATATGGGAAAGGCTCTAACCTGGCTGTTAAGTTTCAAATTAAGCATAGCCGACACGTAGAAACCTTCCATGCCAAGAACAACTAATGTGAGGGAATTTCTGGGGCTGAGATTAAAAACTTCACCAATACATGTTATTGATAAGTCTGTAGTGGCGACTCTCATGACTGATCTATCGACTAAGAAATATGACATTAGTCAATCAATAAATGATCACCTCACTCACATGGTTAATGTGGCAAATAAGCTTAAGGCTATGAACATGGAATTGAATGAAACTTTCCCGGTGCCACCATTCAACTTTTTCAGGATTTAGCTTGAGAGGTTCCACATTAAGGCTATATAACACTTAAAGTTAGTGCGAATCCTTCAGTGAAACTAAGGCCATGCATATGCAAAGAGGCAGCAAAGGATCAGACTGAATCGAACTCCACCAAGCCCACTTGGATCTGCTCATAGCAATGCTAATGTTAAGCTAAAGAAAGTTAAAGAAGACCCCAAGTAATAAGGAAAAAGAGCTAAAAGGAAAGCAACCCATGAAAGTTAAGGGTGATGCGCAGCAAAGAAATGTCATTTTTGGAAAGGTTGACACTTCAAGAATGAGTGCCTGAAACGCAAGGCATGGTTCGAGAAGAAAGGTATACATTATGTTTCTAAGATGCTTTGAGTCGACTTAATTGAAGTACCTTCTAATACTGTGGTTAGATACTGGTGCAACTACTCATGTTTCACATATTTTACAAGGATTTTTACGATCCAAATTTCCATAAAGGAAAAAGAAAAGCTTTTTTTACGGGAAATGTGATTAAGTCAAAGGAAGGCATTGAACTTACAGATTGATTTTAGATACAAAGTTATCGTCTGATTCAGAGAATGTCTTTATGTACCGTAACGCGAATCTTATTCTCGCTTTCTAGTCGATATTTCGTGGATTTGATTTTAGGATTGAAATAAATGCTTTTCATTGTATCGATGGAAGTGCCTTTAGGTACGGTACTTTGTCGATGCTTTATATTGTTTCAATCTAAACTCAATTCAAGCATTCCTGCTTAACGTTGAACATAGATGTTGAAGTTAAGTTTATAAGATCATTAGATGAATCCTCACTTATTTCAGGCATAAAAGACGCTAGGTCATATATCCATGAAAGAATCATGAGACTTGTTAATAGTGAAATTTTGTCTCATTTGGATTTTATCGATGGAATGATATATGTGTGGATTGCATTAAAGGAAAGCAAACCAAACACATCGGGAAGAATTGTTTCGCTGGCACATAGATCGATCGATTTAATTCATAGCATATTTGTGGTCCTTTTTGATGTTCCGTCATGGGGCTATGAAAAGGTTTCATTACTTTTATTGATGATCATTCAAGGTTTTGTTACCTTATTTACCGTATGAAAAGTCTCAAACAAGTGGATGTTTTACTGCATATTCACATCGAGGTCGAAGCGCTTAAATAGAAAAAGTTAAGGTAATTAGATCGATGTAGGTGGTGAATATTAGAAAAACAATCGGTCGACAAGTACCAGTCCATTCGCAGTTCAATCTAAGGGCATTTGTGTACGTGATACGCCCGAACACCACAACAGAATGGTGTGGCGTAGTTACACCGCATCATGATATGGTCAGAGGCGATAGAAGCCACGCTTCAGACTCGTTTACATATGATGATGACAAGAATCACAGATATTTACTTAACAGATTCTTGTAAGGCGCCCTCAAGACACCTATGAATCAGACTGAAGGAAGCCGTTTAAGGCATCTTTCACGTCAGCTCATAAGTCGAAGTGAGATTTACAATCCACATTTAAAGGAAATCGACCCAAGAACCATTAGTGGTTTCTTTTGAAGTGTAGATCTCAAAAGTCTAAAGGTTACGTATTTTACTGGCTCTAACTACGTATGAGAATACTGAGTATGGTATCGCTCGTTTACTGAGAATGGCAACATCACTTCGAGAGTGTGAAAGTCGTAATATAGAGATTAAGGAAACATTAGTGGAAACGTCTACATCTAATGTTCCTTCGTTATTGTTCCCAAGCATCGTAGCACGTGACATGGTGTACTCATGGGAACAACAACATAATCGAGGTTCATACTCCACATCATGATGTTAGAATACGAAGAAGAGGATGATAATGTTCGTTGATTTAACAAGTGCAACCTCAACAGAAGTAAGATAAAGCGATCTACTGTATGCAGCATCCGCTATTCCCGATGATTAAATCGTGTACATGCACTGAGCATGAAAGTGATTCGAGTATGGATAATAATCCAAATTTCATTTAAAGAAGTCGTGGAAAGTAATAATTTAAAAAGTGGTATAATGCCATGAAAGAAGAGTTAAAATCTATGATATAACAATGTTTGCACGACAAGACTGCCGAAGGTTCTAAAAAGAGTCATCAGAATGGGTCTTTAAGACTAAGCGAGACCTAAGTGGGCAAGGTGTTTAAAGGTATAAAGCCGCACTTGTCGCCAAAGGTTACACTCGTAAAGATGACATCGACTATAAAGAGACTTTCTCTCCCGTATCAAAGAAAGACTCTCGAGAATTATTATGGCATTAGTAGCTCATTATGATCTTCGAGCTTTCCACTAAATGGATGTAAAGACCGCCTTTTGTCGGAGATTTAGAGGAGGAAGTTTATATGGATCACCGCAAGGCTGAGACCACAGAAAGGAAAATCTAGTATGTAAATTGAAGAAGTCAATTTATGATTAAAATTGTGCCCCATAATGGTATTTAAAGTTCAATAATACCACATTGTCTTATGGATTTGTAGAAAACACCTGCTGACACATGTATCTACATGAAGGTCATCGGTTTGTAATTCTTATATCGTATGTCGACGATATTCTTCTCAAGCTGCCTAATGATAAGGGCATGTTGCGTGATGTTAAAGAGTTTTCCCCAAGAATTTTGAGATGAAGGATATGCAAGAGGCATCTATGTGATAGGGATAGAAATATTCCGTGACGATCAATGGGAGTATTAGGGATTGTCTCAAAGCTTACATCAATAAAATTCCTGAGGAGATGCTGCATGGATAAAAAGCACAAATTAGTCCGGGGCCCAATTCAAAGAGGGATGTCAAGATCTCAATGTCCTCAAAATGATTTAGAACGTAAAGAAATGGAAAATATTCCCTATGCCTCGCTGGTTGGAAGTCATCGTACGCCAAACATGTACACCCACCGCATACATCGCCATTGGCCTAATGTCATCGTTATCAAAGTAATCCCGAGTACACCACTCGGAAAGTCACAAGAGTCCTACTGCACTTACAAGGCACTAAGGAAACATATGCTCATATATAGAAGATCGAATAACCTAGAAGTCATAAAGTTATTCAGATTCGCATCGCTATACCGGATGTGTGGATACCGAAAATCCACATTCGCTATTTGTTCCTTTTAAATGATTGAGCAATTTTATGGAAGAGTGCGGCGATTTATCATTGCTATCTTCCACTATGGAGGCACTTGTAGTGTGCTTTGAGGCTACAATTCAATCATTGTGGCTACGGGAATTTTATCTCGTGTTTCGTACGTCGACATTTCCAAACCGTTGAGAATTTATTGCGATAATACCACAAATTGCTTTCTAAGAATGATAGATACACAAAGGTGCCAAGCATATGGATTTAAAATATCTATCTCACAAAGAAGAAGTGCAAACCAAAGAGTGTCTATCAGGCATATCGGGCACCGATCATAAGGATCGCGATCCGTTAACTGAGGGATTGTTGCCCAAAAATTTTTAAAGGCCATGTTGAGAGAATGGGCATTAGCGCCTAAGTCCTTGTAGAACTAGTTTAATTATAGACATATATAGTACTTATGTTTGCAGCACATTGCTTATTATGGATTTTTATTAATTTTTGGCACTCGTGATCGTTATTCGTTTTGCAGTCGTTAATCAATGCTTATTGGCATGCACATTGTTATTTTGTGATTACGTGTATGGGTCTTGAAATAAGATATTAAGGAATAAGGCTTATGTTTTCGCCTATTATTAAAGAATAATTGAGTTGAATCTGACTCAGAATATGGAAGGAATCTGGGCGCTTTGTTAGACCCGTGACCGCCTATGATTCGGTTGATTTGATTCATGTATGCATGTGACTTGTTTGTTTTCATATTAAAGTTCGCGATTAAATTATATTTTGAAACTTCAAGTTTATTAAGAATCAAGTGAGAATGTTAGGAATTATGTCTTAATATTTGATCGCTTATTTATAGTTTTTATTTTATTCTTTATGATTTCACTATTGTTACGCATGGTGATGATTAGTGTTGTATTATGTTTGAAATTATCGAGTGAAATTCCCTCCTTCTTCTTGTCCCCGTTAAAATTAAAGTTTAAGGGTTAAAAGTTACATGAAAGTTCATGCCTTTAGAACTCAGACAATGATGCGATATTATGGTGCAAGGGAGAAAACTCCTTAATCACTTTTCTATTTAACGTAAAATATAAAACAAAACTCATTAAAAGAGAAAATCTCCTATATCAAGGAGTAGATTAAAGGCTACAAGATTAAAGAGGTGAAACAATACAAATTAATTTTGTGGAATCAAGTTCACTATTATGGATCCAAGTAAGTTTCCATAATTTTCTTTTTAGGTTTAAATTATCATATTCATATTTCGTCAACTGACTTATTTCAGATGCTCTCGTTATAAGAAATCGCTTCCGCATTAAAGTAAAGCGCCAATTTTCTTTCACTTTCATGTACTGTTCTCTAGATTTCTCAGCAACAAAACCTGCTTCAGATGGGGAATGCATCACAGTCTGCACACGATCCACCTTGAATTTTTTTGCAGCAGAAGCTTTCAGGCCTAGAAGTTTTTTCTCTGTATCATCCAACCACTGTGTTGTAAGTGGTCTCCTGTCCTTCTGGTGTTAGAGTGTCATACATATATACATCATCATAGTTATGATCGATGACTATAAGATTGTCTGTAAAGAAGAAACAAGCATCTGAGTGCTTGATTTGGTGATGGTTAGATATGCCAATATCTGGACTTGAGGTTGTACCTGCATTACAGGAGGGCCCATATTACCTATTGTAAAACACGGTGAGATCCATCCAAAGAATGACATGAAAATTATAAACCAGAAAAATAAACAAAATTACAGAATAACAGAACTTCTCATCTGATGTTCGATTTCAACTTTTTGACTATGATTACGACAAAAATTCTGATTAGGGTTCAGGAATGAAGATACCAAACCCAACTTTTGTTCCCAATAGAAACAGAAGCCTCTTTGTTCCCAACTATATTGAAAAGGTTCAGAAGTTTATCCTATTACGACTCGGCCGAGTTTTCGAACCCTGATCCTTCTAGAGCAATGTCTTACTTGAAGGCCATCCCAACAGGGAACTAAAGAACTATCACTCCCTCCAGATGCCTTTGAAACATCTTCTACATCAAGGACATGAAGCAGGAAAAACCTAGGGTGGTCATCTACAAGTACACAAAGTGGGCTACAGCTCCACTCTTTTAGGATTTAAGGAAACAAAGAGGATGGAAAATAATGGCAAGAAGAAAAAGAAATAAAAGGACTTAAAGAAAGATAAGAAAGAAATTAAGTATAGGAAACAATAAAATGCTGGTCTTTCTTGCTGTGGGGAGTTGATAAACCCCTAATTCGTTTTACTTATGTGAGACATAGGAGCAAAGGAGCCTCAAGGGATGGCATGCATGAGAAGCACGTGAGGATAATATTCTGTGTGAGGTGGTTTTAGTATGGGTTTATAATAAATGATATCTTTGATAGAATATAATTGTCCATTGTTACATTTGCCTGTTTGAACCAAATTTGAGTATTAGCATAAAAAGTTATAAGAAGAACTATGGATGCAAAACTCTAGATAAGCTATTAATATGAAGCTTTTTGTTAAAGTCTGTATGGTGATAGTTTGACAAGACAATCCATGTAGGGATATTACCTATAATCTTGTGTTGACAATATATTTATTTCATTGACTAACATCCTCATATATATATTAAAAAGATTGTAGTAATTAGTACATATTTGATTATCTTTAAATAAAAAGTTTACTATTAAATATAGACATGTCAATTGAGAAAAATTAGTTTAAAAAATACTGATATGAAAAATATTGTCTTTAGAAAAAGAAACATCTTATTCTTTTATCTTTTCAAAGCAAAGTTTTTTGGAAATGGCCCTGTCTGCTGTGCTACACCAATAATAATAATAATATATTATAATTATTATTATAAATTTTAATTATATAACATTTTATAAGACATATAGAATTTTATATATATCAGGAATTTATGAACATTTTTTAATTTTTTTGTAAAATAAATTTTTCATACCAACTTGTTAGAAAATTTATCCATATGCACAAGTGTCAAACATATATATATATTCATATATATATTCATATTGAATTTATAACATATTTTCATATTCTTCTTCCTATATATGCATAAAACGAATGATACAGTAGCTAGCATTTATACATGGATTGATATTGTTTAGTATTTTTTAATACGCTTAGCTTTCGCGCAGAATAAATAAGTATCGAGACTCAACATAAAAACCCCTCTCCCTACGCATGCCTTTGTTTAGTCAAACTAACACCACTAACTACGTGACGATAAGACGATATTATACTGTTAAGATAAATATATATTGCATTCTACATGCATATACGTGCAAACAATGCTTTTTAAAGGGGCAATTATGTTTTATGGTCAGATGGACCCCACTATTTCAAAAATAGTCCATCAAGCCACCCATATTCAATTTAAGAACATATCTTTTTAGGAGAGAAAAATGCTCTCTCTTTTTCACAAACCCCAACACCCTCTCCCTAGCCACACACCCCATGGACAACCCTATAATGTGCACTTTTTTTTTTCCTTTTTCATATAAATTATCCTCAGTTTTTCATTTTTTAAAAAACTTAAATTTATGATTTTTAATATTATTCCTTTCTTTATATTTTCTTATTAGATTTTTTATATTTACTTTTAATATATAAATACATTTACCTAAAATAATAAATAATTTAATTAATATTATATATATATATATATATTGTCAAAATGGATTGAATACCTCATCGGTGAGGAATTCCTCTTATTATATAGGCATAAATGTGCAATATACAAGGCCAAAATCAAGCCTAAATTACAACTATCATATCTGTCTATACCAAAGAAAACTATGTCTATATATAGATTCTATCTAAACTGTTAGACCAAAACAGTTTTTTAGGTGTAAAAACTGAGTTTTTGTTCAACTTTGAGCCTAAATCAAAGTAGGACCCGATAATATTTCGACTTAAACTTTCATGGGTTCAATATTCACCTCTGTGTGAGGAGAAAAAAATGTAGTATATTCTTTAATAAATTGAATAAGAAATGAATGAAAATAGGGCAAGTGATTATAACTTGAAAGATATCTTGGTTGTTTAAGAAGTTTATTATTAACACTGGCGTTCACGGGTTGTGACCTTTAGAATAATGACCATATGAAAAGTCACCAAAATGTCTGTAAATACTCATACGTTCAACACCATTGGATTTATTTGATTAATTAATTATAACATTCAATCCATTGATTCTTATTTGTAACAGCTAGCTAGACATATTAATGCCTATCAGTCTAAATTAAGACTAAATGCTAGAAAGACAACATAAGCAAGTTAAATTTTTTGTTTTAATATTTAATAATTATAACGTGGTTTTATATAGTTTAAAAATTATGCTTGATATTTATTTAGTGCAGGAATCTGGAGACCGTTATATTTAAACTATATAAAACCACGTTATAATTATTAAATATTAGAAAACCAAGTTATAATTATTAATGGTTGAATATAATTATATAGTTTAAAAAGACATTAATAATAAGAATCCAATGTCTCCTCCCCACCCCAACAAATCCGCTATTTTTAATTTGTCTTTTTTGAATTCAAATGAGGGATGGTCGTTTTCGTGGCTTGGAAGATGGGGTTGAAGGACGACTGTTTCTACTTTAGGAAAACAGGGTAGGGTCGTCCAAGTTCCCTTTTTGACGTCAGCCCATTATGATGTCTGAAAGCTACTAATCTATCTACCAATCAATCTCATTTCCTCTTTCAATCAATCTACGCCCGGCGCCATTCCGAATTTCAGTGTTCTTCCTTCTCAACAAAGCAACCCTCCTTTGTTTTTCCTTTTTATCTTATCCTTTTTTTCTTTTCTTTTACATTACAATAACTCAAACGCAGACATTGAACGAAAGCTATACAAGACAAGATTAGAGCTTTTCTTTTATATTTATAATTTTAATATTTTGATTCTATTTTTTTACATAAAATATTTTAAGATAAAAATATCCATTATTTTAAATATAATTTTTATATTTTGGCTTCTTTTTGTTTTAAAAAAGCAAAATTAATAGAATAGAAAAACGAGCTTGTCTTTGATTTTTAGTGTGTTTTTTTGTTTTGAAAACTACTCTTAAAGAAAAAATTTTCAAAACATGAACCAAACAACCCTTTTTGAATTTGGAAAACCTGAATTCAAGGCTTCATTTCATGAATGGATACAAGGATCAAAATATAATTAAACGGATATATAAAATTATTTAGTAAGATAAAATTATATAAAATTCACATAGAGTACTTTGAAGAAGTTCAAAAAATAACAAAAATAAGTAAAATACATATATTAGAATTGTTAGTTACGGATAAGCAAAAATATGTTTTATTTATTTTTAATTATTCTGATAATTATTTTAATGATTAAATTAAATATGTGTATTTAATATTATTCAGATATTATTTTATTTCTTTTGTTAAAATATTATTAGATAATGAAAATTTAAAAAATATAGGATATTTATTATTAAATGAGATATTATTTTATTTCTACATTATTATAATATCATATCATTTATATTAAATATTTTATTTAGATTTAATATCTAAAATTTGATAAGTTGTAATGATAATATTTTGATATTAATTTAATAATGATTATTATCAAAGTTATGTCATAATTTTATCAAATTAATTTTAATTTATAAAATATTATTTCATTAATAAAGTACAATTTATTTATTTAAATGTATTGAAATATCATGAATCAAATTATGATTAATTCTGATTTTTTAAAATTTAAAACTAAATTATAAAATGTTTGCAGAATACTAACATTTGTTAAAGATGGATCGTTTGGATGGGTAGTTATAGGTAAAACTTCCTCATTCTTGGCCAGGGTGGTTCAAAACCCTTTGGTAACTCCTTTTTTATTGAGGAAGCTAACCACGGTTTACCTTTTTCCTCCGAAATGTGAGCTTTTGTCTTTTTTTCTTTTGTTATTGGAGTGAATTAATTGTGAACTTTAAAATGTAGTCAAAAGTGATATTTGAAATGTGTGGGTATAAGGATACAGAGATGTCGCCATGGTACAATTTATGGTGATTGGTTAAATCTTATTATCTTGATAAAGCTCTGTAGCTCTGTATGGGTTGGGAGGGACTGGATTAAGATACTATTTGAATGAAATTTTGACAAATGTATTTGATCAATGTATGTATTTTTGTTCTGAGATATTGATGTCATTTCTGAATTATCGATCCCAAACCAGTTGCAAATTAAAAATTTGTATAATAGGAAATTAATGGACTGTAAGGTGTAGTTTATACTAACTCATCACTACAACATTTAATCATGACTTTAATTTGGTTTTTCATTTTGTAAATTGATATGTTTGTATCTAGTTTGCATGTGTGACATTTATTTTATTTTTGTTGATTTTCAATCATATTAATAAAAATGATTAGAGGAAATTGGATATTTATCAGTCCCAAGGTAATCAACATAATACTCTGTGTTTAATCTTAGTAAAAATGATTTATTTGAAACATATATAGAAGATCAATTTAATGGATTCCAGTCTGGATCAATCCATATTATAATATCAAATATTGTTTTTTTTTCCTTTTTTGTATTCTCCTTCAATTACAATGAAAGATGTAGACTGGGTTTGGGATTACCTCATATCTAGATTAAATCCCATCTTTATATTTACGTCCATTGGATGTTCTTGTTTGACTTTCAGAAAATTAAGTGTGGTTAATGTTTCTGTTATCCATAAAACGATTAATAAAATGATTATGTGATGTGAGACATGTTGAAGAAGAGAATCACGTATTATCAAACGGTTTCTCTATCAAAGTCTTGGGTTAATCATCCACTTTATAATATAATGGATAGATGACACTATTAGCCACTGATTGAAAAAAATCCCATTGATTTATAGGAGTATCAGCGTTAAAGATCATAAGTATAATAAAGGCGAGTTGCGAGTTTTCATTTTTCAGTGATTAAAGGAAAGTTAAACCAGTAAACAACTATTGTGACCAAATCGCAACAACGAAACGGCTCAGTTAAACCTGAATACACCAATGTGAAGATAAGTGCGTGACCAAATGGTTTGTCTGAAGCAGGTGTGCGCCAGTGACCCATCCGATAGACGGAGAAGGATTTGCGATCTGGCGTGCCACTATTTGAACTCAAATGTAGTATCAGTGATTTCTTCAAAAATTCTACAATAACTGGTATAATGATTAAATTGGTGCAAAAAACAACCGTTTTGATCCGCCCGAACACATTAACTTAGCCAGCATAACGCTGACGGTTGAAAACCACAGCGTTGCTGAAGTGCTGATGTCATTGTGTTCTTTTACCTCTGTTAACATGGAGTTGTTCTCACTAAACTGTAAAGATCAAGATGGCGACTACCTGGTATAATGCTTGGAATAATATATTCCTCCATTATGTTGGTGATAAGCAGTTGAGCCTGAGTAGTGATTGGCTCATCACAGGCGGCAACTTCTCCGCAAAAGCTCATGAGGTGGGCTGCTCTGTGGTGAAACTAGAGCTCTAGTGTATCAGTGTGAGGTTTACCACAATAATTTCAGCACTGTGAAGGGAATTTCACGCCCTGAAACTACTTCCACAATGTTGATTACAAGAGCTGCAATATTCACTGTGAGCTGGAGCTGGATTATTTTCTGGATGTTGTTATACACACACCTTCCCCACCCAAAGCCTGATGACCGAAGCAAAATTGTCATCCAGATGATGATATCTGAACTCTCCTTTGCCCACTTGTGTTGCTGTCCCCATACAAGTCCTATGTTAGCTTCCTTTAATGCTTGTGCATCATTTGTTCCGCCACCTGTAACTGCAACCACATGACATTTATCTTTCAAGCATTGCACCATGAGAAGTTTATCACATGGAGAGGATCTTACCATCACACGGATTTTTTCAACTTTCTCCAATCTCTCCTCTGGGGTGTAGTTCCGGAATACCTCACCTTCTACTACTGCTTCAGTATCATTCATGCCTTGGTCGTCAGGCCTCAGTATTCCACATTCGGTGGCTATTTCTCTCGCAGCAAAAACATTATCACCGGTGATCATCGTGACATTCACTCCAGCTTTCTGGCAATCCTCCACAGCTTTTCTCACCTCTGGTCTACATGGGTCCTCTATCCCTACCAGTCCTATAAGGGCCAAACCGTCTTCTTTCAGTTCATGCCCTTCCTGATCTGGAATCTGTACATGTGCCAAAGCAAGGCAGCGAAGGCTGCTACCCGCCATATCTTCAATTTTTTTCTCAAATACCCTTCTTTCGTTGCCATCCATGTCCTTCATTCTCCCAAAAACATCATAGTAGCTAGAACACATTGCTAGTATGATCTCTGCTGCTCCCTTCCAGTGCACGTGGATTGTACCGTTATCTTCCTTAGTACTACTACTTCTCCTTATGGAAACCCCACTTCTTTTCTTCTCCGAATTAGAGCTTCAACAAGGAGAGATAGTATAATTCTGCTTCAATTTTCCATCTCATGCCAAGTTTCAGTGATGACCCATGAAAAAGTGCTTTTTTCCACAGGCTGCCTGGGAACTCAGTGTTAGAGCCTGAAGTAGCTCTGTAAACGCTACCAGCTGTATTAAGAGCAACTCCTTGTTGGATGAGGTTGAGAACATTTGTAGCAATTAAAGAGGAATTAGGATCCTCACCAATAGGGTCTTGGCCAAGCCAAAACTTTGTCACCTTCATCTGGTTGAGAGTGAGGATACAAATGGTGGCAGAACCCTTTTTGATCTCTAGGCAAGTGCTTCGAACAATAGCTTTGTCGCTATCATTCTATTCCCTGAATAAGCAAGAATGATTGCTACAGCCCACGACAAGCCTTCTGGAATCGCCACCAGTCAATGGTTACTGCCACCACCAATGAGGGATTCTTACCATAGAATTTATCACAGCACCGGCCTTTGTTCTGCTCCCAACGAACTCCTGATTTCCTTTCTCATTTTCTGTATTTCCGGTGAAATAGCGAACCAACAAGCCTACAACTATTAGAAAAGAAAGTACTGCCAACCCAGGGGTTGCTATTGACGATGCAAATTTGTTGAGCCAGGCGCAATGGTATCTCTTCATTAATGTGGTCTCGGTCATCATGGCGCCCCATGTTGTTCCATACCAACCGATGTCACGAGCATTCGAGCATCTTCACCGGCAGCCTACACTTTGGATCAAAAACAAAAATGGATTCCTGTTGCTTTGCTTGTATACCCAGTCGGTGGTACTCACCCTCCCGAGTCAAGCTGGATTCATCCACTTGTAGTTTGTGGCAAATCCGAATAATAAACCATCAGCGGGAACTTGGTCGCAGTGTTTAAAAAACAACATCTCCGGCAACGATCTCAAATATAGGAATCTGCTGCGGCCAGCTCGAACAACATTAACCTTGATCGTGTTGCTGTTGACCTTAAACAACTTTCCAACTGTCTGTTTTGAATGAAATTGCTCATGAAGGAGAAATGGTGGGGAATGACAGCCACAAATATCCGCCGCCATCATACCACCCTTCCTTCAGCCCGTGCTCTTTGATTCCAAGACCGAGAGGAAAGTAACTGCACAAAGAGAAAGAAGTATGAGAACGGTGATATCATAAAGCCTTCATTAAGCTTTTAGTGGGTGGCCTCTGGTATGTGTTTGAACCGAAAGCTTTCTGTCTGAGAGCAACATCGTGAACAGCACCAGTACTAGTACTAGTAGTACTGATGCCATTTCTGATATTTGTTTCTAGGGCAGAAGCTACGCCTTCAATTCCTCCCAATTGACGGAGGAGCCGGTCTAAGTTTTTCTCCTTCACAATTGCAGCTAGATCTGTCTTGTAGTGCTTGAGGCGGCTTCAGGTGCCTCAACATCGATGAACAAAGGAATTCCGGAGTTGGGGAGAAGTTTTCTACTATTCTCCTCCTTCTTCTTCCTGATCGATAATCCGAAAAGAGCTCTTGCGCAGTAAATGAGTAGCAAAGCCAGAGCCCATCTCCTGTTGTTGGGTTTGCCTTTGCCATGTTTGGTTGCTACATCGAGAGTGACCATTTCTAAGAGACGCAAATCAGGGCAAGGGTTTAGCTGGGTTTAGAACTAGAACACTAATCACTGCCTAACTTAATTTCTCCTACATAGAGATATAAAGAGAGAGAGAGAACACTAATCACTGCCTAACTTAATTTCTCCTACATGAGATAGAGAGAGAGAGAGAGAGAGAGAGAGAGAGAGAGAGAGAGAGAGAGAGAGAGAAGGAGAGAGAGAGAGTTGAAGTTTTTTTTTTTAAGAAAGAACAGGATATTTTTTCATCGAGGTCGCATTTCTAGAGACATAAAATCAGGCAAGGGTTTATCTGCATTTAGAACTAAAAAACTAATCATTGCCAGACTAATTTCTCTACAAAGGAATGAGAGGGAGAGAAGGAAAGATTACTTTTTTTTTTTTTTTTTAAAAGAACGGTTTTCATCAAGAGTGACCATTTCTCAGAGACATAAACCAGTCATAAATCACCCCATAACAGTTTTCTCCCTACATAGATACAGGAGAAAGTTGAATTTAAGAGTTAGAACGCCCTTCCATGTGCATTTCGTTTCTGCTATAATTATGAGTTAAATATGATAGACAATGTTAATATCTATTTTAAAACTATTTTTAATTTTTTAAATAAAAATAATATGAAAAACTATTAATACTAATCCCATCTTCATCATCATTCATAAACGGACCTAGGTTTATGGTCATTGGCACACAGATAATTTCATTCCAATAGACATGTCAATTTATTATAGTCCATATGAAAATAAAAATTCTAATTTTCACATGGGATCCACGGCCACGGCCACACCCACACCCACAAGTGCTAAGTGCTAAATGCTAAATGCTAATCCCATCATCTTCATCATCATTCATAAACGGACCCACCCCCAGGTCTAGGAAAAAGTTTTTATACATATGGGGGAGATGTATAATGTATTTATACTGTGATTAGAAGGTTAAAGTTTAAGAAGGACATTGAAACATCTTATCCAAAAGGAAAAGCATGCACGTTAGAAAACTATATTATATAATATTGATAGTAAGATGTGAGGAATGAGGAATGAGGAAAAAGTGAGATTAAACCCAATCGCACAACCAAACTATATTATATAATATTGATAATAAGACGCATGGAATGGGGAAAACCGAAAAAGTGAGCGTTCTATTCGGCGTTGGAATATTTTTCCACAAGCCCTTGTTCACACTCTCTCCTCTCTTTTCTTTCACCTGTTGCAACATCAAATGCCACACAAACCCATCTATCCCCTTCTTCTTAACTTTTTTAACATTTTTGGAAATAGTGATTTTTTTTTAAAAAAATTTTATTTATTAGGTTTAATTAATTATCCTTTTTATCTTGTAGTATTTTTAAGAATTAGTTTTTCAAAAAAAATAAAAATTTAGTCTCCCTATTAGGTGAAAAAGCATAGACCCAAATACCAAGTCCACAACCTACAATGAAATAACTAGTTAAAAAAAAAAAATACAAAATAATAATGTATAATTTTTGGCCAAATCATTTGGCCAGTAGTAGCAATATTAAAATAAAAAAATTAATACAAACTTTTGAAAAATAGCGATAACAATAAGACAACATTAGCCTATATTGATGATTTTGTAGCATCAATGTACGTACGTTTATGGTGATAACAGGATTCTATCAAGTATGGTGGTTGGGCGATTCGGTTTAATCTCACTTATTCCTCATTCCCCCCATGCATCTTATCATCAATATTATATAATATAGTTTTCAAACAAGCTTCCCTTTTGGATAAGATGTCATTAAATTTCAATGTCCTTCAGATCATGCTTAAATTTTAACCTGCTGATCACAGTATAAATACATTATACATATCTCCCATATATAAAAATTTATCGGAAGTCTGGGGGAAACTTTTTCCTAAACCCATAATTATTGCTTTAATTAGATGTTGCATGTTGTGTGGCTGTACTGTGGCATTATATTTCCAGTCCATTTCGGAATAACTTAAAAGACATTTCTCATTCTTATATTTCGTCATGGGGGATGAGTTAAAAAATTGAATGCAGTGGTAATGGCAAATTGGGAAAGAAATAGCACTCCGTTTATGAATGCGGTGTGAAGATGGGATTAGCATAAGGAGGGATAAAGGTTACTTGTAAGAGTGGGTTTGGGGTGGTGGGTCATCTTACTAGAGAGCAAAAGTCTTTACCACTACTCTCTATATACTCGGAGTGATTATTGGAAAGAGAGAGAGAGAGAGAGAGAGAGAGAGAGAGAGAGAGGAGGAGAGGAACCCCCAATTTTATTCAAATTTTTATTATATATTTGGAAAATAAAGCCAAACTTGAGGTGGAAGAAAGCTCGAACAGGTCAATCGTTCGATTTCCCAAAAATCGCTTGGTTCCAGCAGTTCAACTAGTGATTCGAACGGAATAAGGACGGTCTGGCAGAAAGCTCGAACAGCTCAAGCTGGCGACCGGTCTGATCCTTTAAAACATTGGTTTTCATATATCCATGTTTTATAACACTCACTAGTGACATTTGAATTAAAAAACCAAACTTAACACACCCCATGTTGCCATTATTTCCTTTTTATTTATTTTCTCGACTTTATTGATATATAAAGGACATTCATATATATATATATATAGATCCTGATTTCGTTCACTTATATGTAGCATATAAGATTCTTCCTCGAAACTCCATCTTTGAACTTACTTGCAAATTAAGAATGCAAAGTCCAAATTGTTTTTTTCATTTTGGTTCCTCCACTTCATCTTTTCTTCCTTTTGTCCTTAACTTCTTACTCTTCATGGTAATTTTAAGGATCATCAATGAATCAAACCAATTATGCAGCTAGTAGGGAGCCTGGTGAGATCTTTAGTTTCATGACAACAAAGAGAAAACCGAAGGTGAGATACGACTCTCACCTAATTCCATTGGAAATGGTTGAAGTCTTGAGAGATATGTTTTTCTTCCTGTCTTCGACTTCTCGCTCTTTTATTGTGATCTTAGAATGAAGCAAATCAATTCTTCAAGTGGAAAGTTACAGACTGTCTTTTTTTGTTTTTACTTCTATTTACTTTACATATACATATTTTATTATGATATCATATTTTGCACAAAGATTAGAGCCTAGGATCTCCACAAACCCTTCCCCATCAGTGGCGGATCCACCTGTGCCCATTGGGGAACATTTGTTCCCATGACTCTTAAATTGCTGTGGTTATAATTAAAAAATATTATATTTTTCTTATTATAATGCCCACACTGAAATAAAATTCTAAACTTGCCCCCACTGCCATATTTTTCTGGCTCTGCCGGTGTTTCCCATCCCTTTAAAATTTGAGCTAGACCTCAGTCTTTTAGTTTCATTATAACATGGAAAAAGCCACAAGAGTTGTGTAAATCACGCCTAACTCCTTTGGAAATGGTTGTCCCAACCAAAATTCTCTCACGACCCCTACCACTGGCTGACTGACTCTAAGGATGAGAATTAAAACTTGAGGGAGTAGACCCGAAAAGCTACTTTTTGTGGCTAATTATTTTCAATATGCAACAAATTCAATGTAACAAACAATGGTAGTTCAAGATAATACCAAAAAATATAATATAAAGATCCAAATAGTAAAAGAAAAAACAAAAGTATGATATAGGACAGCAGTTGTGAGTTGACCCACCTGATTCTTTACGCTACAGTCAAAATCTGAGTAAAAGATTGATAAAAATACAACATTCCTTTTTGTGTGACAAAACAATATAGCCACATGAATCACAGATGTTAACACTACAACCAACCCTACTGCTATCATTTTCTGTGAGCCCATTTGAATTCATTGTGTTCTTCTATAATCAAATCATGGATGGAAAATTGTAAAAAATAAAATACAGAAGGTTATGAATAAAGAATGTCACAACATAACTATTTTCCCTCTAATTTGGGGACTGATTACTTTTGAAATTCCACACAGCATTCCATTTTCCCCCTGAGTGTTTTACTCATAATCTGATATTGATTCCTTTTGAAATTCAAGGACAGTATTTACGAGAGCGTGTTTTCAGAATCATTTTCTTCATACTCCTCTCAGGGTTTGAAACAAAGCAACAATGGCCCTCCTCCTCCTATCAAACTTCACCATCATGTATGACAATTGTTCTTATCACGTGTTGAGAGATCAAATATACAGTTTATGAAAAACCGATGGAGCCAAGAGTAGATACCTCTAGAACTATTCGATAGCATCGAGGAGTTCCATTGATCTCAATTTACGGGGCTCCTGTCATTGATCCACCGGGAAATATCTGGCACAATCAACTGGGCTCATCTTTGGCTGCTTTTTCCCCAGATGATACTCCACCATTAACATGAACTGTACATATGACTCCACATCCATGGACGAGGACATGGAATAGTCAGGCTCACAGACGCGACCAAGGTCATTCCTTAGAAGATCAACAATCATCAGATTTTCGCCCTGATCTTTTCACTGTAAGAGGAGAGAGAGAAAAGAGAGTTAGTTTATAAAACTAGTCAACATCTTAGGCTTTCAAAATTTATTACTTTTGGACCTAAAAGCAGTCTTCATTAAATATTTGTGTAGAAAATCTCCTAATCATGTATAAAATTTAAATGCATATTCCACCATCACAAATAGATCATTAACCAATATTGTTTGCAAGCATACAGAAACCAGGGGACTAAATTGTCAAGTATGATAGAAATAGCAAGCCAAAATAACTTTAGAAAAAACTAAGCTAAGAAAAGAAAAGAAAATTAATTAATGAGCATTAAAATGAATGGCTATTTCCAGTGCTGCAACAATGACTACAAGGTATAAAAGAATAGCAAAACGGAAGAATCAACCAACTGATAAAACCCTCTTGGTGGTTTACCACTCTTTTCCACAAAACACTGACTACTTTAAAAGTGCTATTAGATTCAACATATTGTTTACTGAGGGCATCTGTGTTCCCTACGCTCACAGACTTCAAAGATGAACAGCAACTCATAAGTGCATTACAAGAGAGTATTTTAAGAAAATTTGTTTGTATTTCATTAACTAAATAGCAATTTCAAGAAATTATTTCACAAAAACATTTAATGGAGATACAACCAAACACAGCTATTTTTCTTATTTTGCAGAAATAAGAGACAGGCCATATTGTTGGTCATACATAGCCAGACATCTTTTTCAGTTCCAAAGCTCTAAGGCACAGTGCAAGACAATCTTTTGGCCTTTTTGAAATGAATGATAAGTTGAGACGGAATCTTATAAACAGGCAATTTCAATTGTATTACCTGTACTAGAAGGAAATTTGAGGAGTTCATCTTCCTCTTTTGTCAAACCACGAGCAATAGTACCCTTAATTGGCTTTGCTTCTAAAATGCCATTTCCATCCAGCTGCAGGAACCTCTCTGGTGAAGAACAGCAGACGCACAGGTTTTCCTTAGAAAAATTAAGCCAGGCTGCATATGGTGCTGGATTTTTTTCCCTAAGCTTAAGATAAAGCCCCAGGTAATCTATTTGCCCGATTTTCTTTCTCATTTGAGTAGTAAGACATAATTCATAACTTTCTCCATCTTTAATTAATTTAAGACACTTCTCAACATCTTTCATGTACTGTTCTCTAGATTTCTCAGTAACAAAACCTGCTTCAGATGGGGAATGCATCACAGGCTGCACACGATCCACCTTGAATTTTTTTGCAGCAGAAGCTTTCAGACCTAGAAGTTTTTTCTCTGTATCATCCAACCACTGTGTTGTAGCGGTCTTTCCATCGTGTAAGGACATAATATATACATCATCATAGTTATGATCGATGACTATAAGATTGTCTGCAAAGAAGAAACAAGCATCTGGGGTGCTTGATTTGTGATGGTTAGATATGCCACATTCGACTTTGAGGTTGTACCTGCAATACAGGATGGCCCATATTAGATATTGTAAAACATGGTGAGATCCATCCAAAGAATGACATGAAAATTATAAACCAAAAAAATAAACAAAGTTACAGAATAACAGAACTCATCTGATGTTAGATTTCAACTTTTTAACTATGATTGACAAAATTATGGATTAGGTTCAGGAATGAAGATACCAAACCCAACTTAAAGTCACTTAAGCGACCATACACATATGAGGTTCCAACAGAACCCTGACTCCGAGCAGAGCTCCAATAGAAACAGAAGCCTCTTTGTTCCCAACTATTTTGAAAAGGTCCAGAAGTTTATCCTACTGGAGCAATGTCTTACTTGAAGGCCATCCCAACAGAGAACTAAATGAATTTTAGCACTATCACTCCCTCCAGATGCCTTTGAAACATCTTCTACATCAAGGACATGAAGCAGGAAAGACCTAGGGCAACATTCACAGTACAATAAAGTGGGCTACAGTCTAATTTCCTTTAGGATTTAAAGAAAAAATGAGGATGGAAAATAATGGCAAGGAGAAAAAAAAATAAAAGTGACAAAAAGAAAGATAAGAAAGAAAATATAGGAAAAAATAAAATCTCACTAAGGTCTTCTAAGAATCTTACTTAGAAGAAGAAATTGCAAAGCATGCCACCAGAAGAAAAATAAATTGTTCATCATTAATCTAATTTTACAGCAAATAACCTAAGTTATAAACTTCAAAATGTCAAAACTCAATAAATAGTGTTATTTGTTGAGAGACTTTATTTGTATCCTCAAAATGCTAAACTCCGTTAAATAATGGAATTAAAAAGAGAAACCTGAAACTTCATTTTTTATTAAAAATTTGTAAATTTATCTAAAAAAGACTTTGAAATTTCCAAAAAATATGCAAGTAGGAAATCTTAAAAAACAAACTTTGTAGAAAATAGGAAGTTTAAAAATATCAGTTAAAGAGAAATTTTGACAAAGAATTCCAAATTCCTTTTTCTTTCTTTTCTTGAACACACTTCAAAAATTCATGCATAGAGAAATAGAGACAACTCAATAGGAGTGCATCTTGGGCTATTAGTGCGTTGACCCAAAAAATTTGATGGGCTCAACAATCATTTTCAATTCTTAGGTTGCACACAGGTTAGCCTTTTTCAACCTAAAATCAATTTGGATTGGACTTACATGTATATCTTGTATACCTTTTTCACTTTTTTAGAAAATATATAAATTTACTTCTTTTTTTTGTTATTATCTTGAAAGTGTCCTCTTTACTATTTAAATTTTCATACAAATATATAGAAAAAAAGTTTTTTAGAAAATACTATATATGGATTTTGAATTATATGACCTAATCAACTCCAACAGCTCAAGGTCTAACCCAAACTCAACTTAGAATAGAAAATTGAGGTTAGGATGAACTTTCAGTGAGTACCTTGGGTTAGTGATCAGATTGGGTTGAACTTAGCTTGATTGTTTCTTAATTTGGGTTGAGTTTGAGTAAGTCATCAACTTGAGCAACCCACCCAAGTTGCAACCCTACAAATTGCCAATGTTGCACATGAGATACAGACAGATCAACAACAATTAGGATTATAAATTAAACATTAAGCCACAAACTTTCTTAAAAGCTTAACTATTAGGAACGAGCCTGCATTGATCTTGAAACGCTAGAAACTAGGTTCTTTGTTTTGAGGTTGTGTCAGGTTTAAAAGTTAACAGGCACGAGAGCCAGATAAGTGGAAGATTTGTCTCCAAAAGCAAATGCAGTTTTGTCTCACTAGTAACTCAATAAGTTCATACAACTTCTCTAATATATCCCTAACACAAACCATGATGACAGGAGGAAGCAAAAGATAAAGAAGCAACCTTGACATTGTGCATTTTATACCTTCTTCAATCATATATGATTATTTTTTGTTTAAAATTTTATTAATGTATATATACACACATACATACAATACAAACATATATATATAGGCATATATATATATATATATATATATATATATATATATATATATATATATATATATATATATATTCACTTTTAGTTATTACTTTAGGAAAGTAAATTCAAGCAATTAAGGGAACTAACTCTAACATTGTCCGTGCCTCTTCCCAAGAGGCACTCACTACAGCAAGTAAGTTCCTCTTTTCCGTGAGGTGAACTCACTTGCGGGTAAGAAAGGAAGACATTTAGTTTTATTCTCATCAAACATCCCAATTCCCAAGGAAGGACCCTGGACTCCCTATAGTCCCCTAGAAAGTCCTGCAGGAGAGCCTCTAGACAAACCATACACAAAACCCCCACTAACACTCAAGAAGCCAGAGGTTGGAGTTATCGCAGACTGACCATATAAACTTTGCCTCGTCAGTTCATCCCAATAACTATACGCAGATGTGTACAATTCAATGGTGCCCGACATAGAAAGGAGAAGGCTATGGTGTCTTAAGTGATTCATGAGAGCTGAAGCTTGGTGTATACCATCTACTCAACGGTATATATTGGATTTAATAACCGTACAAAATAAAGAACTCCTTAATAAGATTATAACTTTTTATATTTTGACAATTTGTTAAAATCTGAAAACAAAATAATTAAAATTAATTTATTTATTAGAATTTGTCTTCATACTAGTTCAAAACACAGTATATCAATGCAAGTTAGATGTCATCAACAACCAAATGGAAAGAGCATGATTTCTCCATGTGAGATGGTAGGGTTCAATGATGCATGGTTGTTCCAGACCGACTCGACTTGCAACAGGATACTCTCTCGGATTGTTCTACAATCAGGTTTGAAGGGAAAAAGTGAAGATGTCACAATCAATTATGGAATGATTAATTGATAAGTCAATGGGATGAAAACGCCACAATATACTATGTGGAAGGTTGACTAATGGGTCAGACGATTTAAAACACCACAATCAACTATGAAAAAATATCGATCGATGCTGGCGGGACAAGCCAAGACGCCATTAAATCAACTATGGAAGGGCTGATAGATAAGTCAATAGAATGAAAACACCACAATCAACTATGAAAAGGTTAATTGATAAGTTTATGGAATGAAGACGCTACAATCAACTATGGAAGAATTTATTGATAAGTCGATAGATGAACGCCGTTTAAAAAATCGTGATAAGTCGTGCTCTTTCGAGAACCAAAGCAGCAGGAAGACTCACACTTTAGACCATATTCTTCGTATAATTACATTATAAATACGCCTTTGTATAAAGTTACAAACTAGCAAGGAAATAAAAACAAAATACCTACTGCAATCTTTAACCTAAAACAAGAAAAGTGAAACAAATTCAAATAAAAATAAACTAAGGAAAATAAATAAAACTAAAAGGAAAGTAAATAACTTCCGCATGCTTTCATACAATCCGATCTGTAAACATCCGGCAAATACATCTAGATTCTTCTAGAACTTGAATTAGCATAATGAAAGGTCTTCTTTCCCTTTCCCGGCTTCCAAAACCCGGCTTTTTGAACTTTAATTACAGTCTTAGAAGTCATGTCTTGATTTTGCATCATTCAAATCCATGCACATTAATTTTAAAAAAGCCCATGTGGCATGAAGAGATGTTGGGAATTTTAAAAGCTCGTCTTGGAGACGTTAAGAATGAGGATAATGAAGAGCCATAGAGGTGTTAGCAAAGTTGAAAAAAATAGCACATAAATTTGAAAAATCACTTAATAAAAGCGGAGATCTAAGTGATAAAATAACTTTTAACAATCAAGAATCGTCCCACATCAAAAGACAACTCCTAATTTTTCGTCAATCGACCAAGGCTTTTTTCATATATAACCTCTCCAAACTTAATTTCCAACAAAATATTGTTTATATACTACAAAATTTTAATCCTTGCACAACAAAGATTAGAGTCTTGGACATTTAAGGCAAAGCACCCACATATGAGATGTCATAAGACTCATCAAGATGAGATGATACTTAAATCATTGCTTACAATGTAAGTCATAGCATCAATTAGTTACAACCAAACTTCCTATCGACTGCATCAACGAAGTTGTTCATTTTGTTACAAAGTTCAAAACTGAAAGATGTGAATCCTGATCTCACATCTAGGGTTTTATTTTCTATTTTTTTTATCAGAAGATTTTGTTAAGAATAGAAAGTGTGAAGAGAGAAGGAAGGAATCCTTTTTTTTTCTTATTGAATGAATAAAATACAGCATAGGTCCTACCTATTTATATAAGTTAAGAAGACACACAAAAGGAAAAATAAATAAAGTACAAATAAAAGGAAAATAATGTACAAGAAAGGTAGGGAATAAATCAGAGGATATTTTAAGAATATCCTATGATTCTCAACATTCCCTCAAGCCGAAAGATATGGTGCGAGGCGTTAACTGCCTTGTTACAAATGAACCTAATCCTTGAACCTCAGAGACTTAGTGAAAATGAAACCATAGTTACCCCACCGAAATGATTTAAACTAATAACACATCCTAAGCAATCTTTCCTCGAATGAAGTGATACCACTAATATGTTTGGTCCCTTCATGAAAGACTGGATGGAAGAAAGTGTGTGAGTCGATTGGTTATCCCACACAAGCGTCATTTGGCCATCCTTCCCAAATCTTAGCTCCTGAAGCAGCTGTTTGAGCCAAATAAGTTCACAAGTTGCCAAAGTCATAGCTCGATACTCAGCTTCAACACTAGACCTAGCCACTACATCTTGTTTCTTACTTTTCCAGGATATTAAATTGCCTCCAATAAATACACACATCCTAAAGCCGAGTCTGGTCTACATGCGAGCCCCGTCGCACCCGTGATCATATAATATCCAACACCGGGGTGTGACTCTGCTTTTATATAACACCCCTCGCCCTATGGTTCCTTTGAGGCAAAGAATACCGACCACAGCATCCTAGTGGATATCACTCGGTGACTGTAGGAATTGACTAACTACACTCACAGGAAAGGAAATGTCCGGTCGAGTGATGGTGAGGTAGTTTAGTCATCCCACTAGTCAATGACATTCCCCGGATCTCGTGAGACCTGGTCTGTGCACAAGCTTGACATTCGTGATCCATAGAGGTTCACAGGCGAGAGTCTAGCATACGTAGTTTCCTATAATATATCCAAGCATACTCCTTTAATATTACGACCACACCCTGACCAGACGGAGTTTATCTCAATCCCCAAAAGTACTTGAGTTTTCCTAAGTCTGTCTAAAGTATCGAAGAGATGTCAGTTTAAGCTCCGAATACCATCATGATCACCGTGATATTATAAATAAATATCGGCCCACATAAACAATCAGATAGATGGACTGTCCTAATGATGTATGATGATAGAAGACAGTGTGGTCTGATGTGCTTTGAATCATAAATCAACTCAGACTACAAGAAGCAAAAGAATCAAACCAAACCTCGAGGGTCGCTTAAGCCATATAAGGAACAACGTAGCTTGCATCATAAACCAGACTCCCCCTGAGCAACAAATCCAGGCGGTTGCTTCATATATACCTCCTCAGCGAGGTCACCATGGAGAAAGGCATTCTTAATGTCCAACTAATACAAGGGCCAAGAGCTCATAGCGGCCATAGATAAGAGAAGACGAACGGAAGCCATCTTGGCAACAGGAGAGAAAGTGTCATAGTAATCGGACCCATATATATGAGTATACCCCTTGGCAACCAAACTAGCCTTAAGACAATCCATCCGACCATCCGAACCAATCTTAACAAGATAAACTCAATCTAACCAACAAAGGATTCTGTCTGTGTGTGGGCCTAGGTCCCATATGCCAGTAGAATGCAAAGTAGCCATTTTTTCAATTATTACATGTTTCCAACCTGGATGAGAGAGGGCCTCATGGACAATGTGAAGAATAGAAACAGAAGACAAGGTGGAAATAAAAGCAGAATATGGTGAAGATAAACAATGATAAGATAGGAAAGTATAAATAGGATGAGGATTACGAGAAGAACGAGTATCTTTCCTAATGGCGATGGGGAGGATCATGGAGACTAGCAAGATCCTGACGTGGGAGGAGGGTTCCAGGAGATGAGCCACTGAGATCTCGTGTCTGCACGCGAACAACGAAAGTATAAACCTCAGAATGGACGAGGTGGAGAAGCAGGGACTCCTGTATGATAAGGATGGAATGGGAAAGATGAAAGGTAGAGATAAGACCTCGAGACTAGAAGGAGGTGGGGTAGAGAAAAGAGAAGAATGTTCAAAAAATGTGACATCAGCAGAAACAAAGTATTGATGTGTATCGGGAGAATAGTAGCGATACCCGCGTTGAAGGCAGGAATAACCAAGGAAGATGCACTTTGTTGCCTTAGCAGAAAGTTTATCTTAGCCAGGAGTAAGGATATGGACAAAACAAATGCATCCGAAAACACACGGAGGGAGACAAAACAGGGGTTGATTAGGAAAGAAAAGAGAATAAGGAACTTGATCACCCAGACGTAAGAGGGAAAGTGGATGATCAACAAGAAAAAGTATGATAAATAGCCCCCAAAAAACAATAACAATGAGGAATTGTACTAAGTGGAAGAGAAGAGTGCGAATCGTCTCAACTAAGGACGACTTACTACCACCCCATTTTTATTGTAAGAAGACAAGCAAGACTAATGTTAATCCCCAGGGTGGCGAGGATAAAAGTTCGAAAAATAGGCAGAAAGGTATTCCAAGGCACTATCACTACGTAAGATTCGAATAGAAGTATGAAATTGATTGTGAATCTCAACAAATAATTTTTGGAACACAGAAAATAAATCAATTCGACTTTTCATTAAAAATAGCCAGGTACAGCAGGAAAACACATCAATAAATGTAACCAAATACCGGAAACCTAAAGTAGATGCAGTTCGAGACGAACCCCAAACATTAGTGTGGACGAGCTCAAAAGGAGACTTTGTCCGGGACTCTAAGCGCTTGGGAACAAAACACGAGTATGTTTCCTTAAGCGACACGACTACTAATGACACGATGACCGAGACGAACATGGATTTAGAAAAAGGGTCATTCCGCCAAGTGCGTGACGGTGGAAGATGGGGTTGAACTAAGATGATAAAGGCCTTGAGACTCATGTCCTATGCCAATCGTCCTCCTCGTACTCCGATCCTGCAAGATGACAGAAGAGTGAGAAAAGGTAATCAAACAATTAAGGTCATGTATTAATTTTTACAACGATATAATATTAATTGAGAATCGTGAATACGGAGTAACAAAAAGTAAGAGGTAAAGAGGAGGGATATGCAGATCTCGATACCTGGCTATGGTTTGAGTCCTATTAGCCAAAGTAATCATAGGTAAGGGTGAAGTGATGGTAAGGGAAGAGAAGAGATCTTTATTACCAGACAGATGATCAGATGCACCGGAATCGAGAATCCATGGACCAAGAGAGTGTGCAAGATAGGTAGAGGCATTACCAGTCTGGGCAACAGAAGCAATGGAGGCAAATTTGGCGGCATGAGTAAGGCGAAGAAACTCCTCATATTCACTAGGAATAAGAGTCACTCCCTAAGATGGAGACAGAGGCTGGTCCTCAGTTGGCGGGTCATAAGACTAAGCGACATGAGCAGTGCGAGGTAGACGACCATGTAACTGATAACATCTGTCTCGAATGTGATCGGGTCTATTACAGTAGGTACAATGAGGTCGCTAACCTCTGCCTCAATAGCCACCACGACACTCCTGAATCACCGCAAGGGTGATGGAGCAACATTACCGAAGTCTCACTGAAACCCCGTAGAGGGCCGAGACCGAGTCAGTAAATGATGAATGGCAGCAACTAAGCAAAATGTCATCAGCTGTGGGGATAGTGTAGCCATGAGGATTTGTTCCCCGAATCTTGTCAAACTCTCGTACAAGTTTAATAAGAGCAAGGATCATAAAGATTTTTATCCATGCTACAAGTAGGTCTCGAAGCATCGTTGACCTGTGCAAGACAAACAGAGTTCATTTTTCATCACGTATATTCACCCAACGGCGAAGATAATCCATACCAAAGCAATACCCGCATCATCAACTAAGAGATGACACTCAGAGGCGCTGGAACATCATTGGTATATAAATTCTTAGTCGGGGGTCCAAAGAGGCTCGATTGTGCTCCACAGTCCGTGGTTGTTTCAGTGTTTTGGCACTCTATGGACTCGCCGGAGAATATTACAGAGTAAAGCATCATGTTTCTACCACTGAGGGCGTTTGCATCAACACAAGACTCCATAGAAGTCAGATGGTCTTCAACACCATTTCCAGTAAACCATAATATAACATAATTAGCCCAAGACTGATAGTTATCATTTCCCTTGAGTCGATTGACAGTTATCATGGGAGTTCCAGCTAGAAACGAAGAAAAGCTTGAAGCTTTTTCAGCCATAGTGGGAAAAATCAATAAAATCAGCCAAAAATAAGAATACCACAACTACTGAAGGTGAGAGAAGCCTCTGGAAGATGTTAAAGCTCCTAAAGAGCCGAGACAAATCGTATCGTACCAGAGAAAAACAACCACAGAGAGAACTAGGCAAAAACACGGTCGAGGCATCAATGGAATATCCAGAAGCCACGGCCTCGTCACCGGGAGACAAGCCAGTGGTGGGTGTCCCGTTGTGCTGGTTAGCCACACTGCTACTCACGCGCCACCCACGCTACGGCGCTGAGGAATAGTCACCGTGAGGAAGGGGCACGCTTAGTGACAAATGTTGTAGACTGGCCACGACGAGTCGAATGGTGGTGATATCTCACCGGCTAGGGTCATCGTCGGAGAAGTCGCCGAAAAAGTACGCCGGCGGGGATGAGGTTTGACGGCGGCGAAGAATCCCTAACACTTTCAAGATATGAAGGTGGAGGCTTAAAAAGATCGGGGATTCATTAGATGGGTCAATAAAATACAAACCCTAACCCGAACCTTCCATACCTCGATACTTATGTGAAGAGAAGGAAGGAATCCTTTTCTTTCTTATTGAATGAATAAAATACAGCATAGGTCCTACCTATTTATATAGTACAAATAAATCAAAAGGAAAATAAATAAAGTACAAATAAAAGGAAAATAATGTACAAGAAAGGTAGGGAATAAATCAAAGGATATTCTAAGAATATCCTATGATTCTCAACATAAAGTACATGAAAAGGATGAGGAGTACTCCCCACAATCACAAACGCATGTCCAAAATATGTCAAAACTCTTCTACCATACAAGGATATACACAGATAACATCCCCTCAAACCCAGATAAAGCTCCTTGCATGATCAGTTCAAACCTTTTTTTTATCCTTAACAATGTCAATCTCGCATAAATAACATTGAGAGGGAATGTCTTAAAATTGTTGGCTTAAGAGTCCCAAAATGAGGAATAGAAGTAAAGTAAATCCTACAACATTTCTATTGTCCTCCGCTTATTCTCAAATATTCTAGTATTTCACTCTCACCACATGATTGAAAGCAAAGATAAGTAATCTGCCAAAAGGTATTGCCTCGATGGAGCTTCTAAACCCTTATATGAAATGATCATGCATCCATCCTAGTTTCATTGAAAAACCTATGTCATATCCCCGGCGTTCCTATGGAACTCGAAGATGAGTAATGGGTGTGATTTTTAACCCTTTCTTCTTCCTCATGATGGCTAAATCCATTATTTTCTATCCGTTGTAGAAGGACTTCTTGAGAGAATTCATGGTGATGTTATATTTTTATCGTGCTTTATTGGTGAATCTTTGTGGAAAATATGAAATTCAAGTTAACTTGAGATAGTTTCACAAGATCAAAGTAATCTAACCTAGTCGACCGACATCTTTAATGAATCAACAGGCTAGAGCAATATGTGCCAAATTTGTAGATGAAAGTGTCTTTGATATCAGACTTGTCAAGGAAGGTTCTAGTCATACTACACCCTGCTAGAGGCTCTTGCTTAGCATGAATTTGATTTCCATAATATGTCCTTCCTATTTTAGATTCCACTTTTATTTTTTCTTTCTTGTGCACTTATGTTATGGTTCATTCAGCATTCCATTTATCTCTCTTTTTGCACTTTGCATATTGAATTGACATTCATTTCTTAATCCCATGTTGATTTATTAAGCAAGATTAACCTAATGGATCTTGCATCACAAATTTAGAACAACTTGGGAACTATTAATTAAGAGCACTATAATATTCTCTTTGAAGGAAAAGAAATAAGAGGGATTCTCAATGAGGTTTCCATTTCCACTACTGTTTGTATATAGCTTTGTCCAACTGACAAAATAAATATTCGTGAGATAATGATATTGAGAGAAAGAAAACAAAAGATAATAATCATGGGAAGCCTAAAGAGTACCTCAAAGTAATAAAAGCGAGAAATCCTTCACTGAATGATTGTACATGTTTATGAGACAACAAGGGCCTAGTTAGGCTAGTGTGAAATAGAAGCAATCAAAGTTGATAGCCAACAAACTACATTAGCAATTAAGTGACATTTTGAATATCATGCAGTTGCAAGATACTGTTTTTCCACAGGATGGAACAATCAAATTGGATTCATGCCATAAATTCTAATAGTTGAGATAAAGAATTGGGGGTAATAAAACGTTCATTCAGATATTGCACTTTTGAATAAACTTGAAACACATACCCAAGGTACCCAACATATCCACCATGAAAGTCAAATGGTAATCCTTCATAGTCCTTTTCCTCATAGTGTAATGATAAGAGTTCCTAATACACATTAAAAAACAGAAATATTTAACAAAATCAGTTTTATGCTTAGAATCAGACAATTTTAATTCAGAATAAACAGTAAACAATAGTATATATCTGCTGCTAGAGTTTTGGAATTTGGATCACTAAAGAGAAGTGCTTACCATGGAAAATTATTTGAGTAAGCACAACTATACATAAGAATACATGTTAAAATTTGCCTAGAAAAAGGGGGATAACAACAAGAAAGAAAAACATCATAACCAATCTTGTCCTAGAGTGTTTTTCTATGACCCCCACCTAAGGAACTGTGTATTCATTCAGATTCAGTGAAATACTGAAAAATACTAAGAAAGTGGCATGTAGAGAAAATTGTGAGAATCATTGGTAACCACATGAATTAAAGCAAGAGAGATCTACCATACTTGACAGCTTTCTGACCAATGTTTTTAAAGGCGAAAGTGTAAGGCGAAGCGTTTGCATGTTTGTGAGGCGAGGCATAAGCCCCAAGGCATTGAGGCGTAAAGCCTTTTGTGATTTAAAAAAAATAATAAAGACAAAATTTTAAATGATTATTATACTTAAAATATATATATTATGATTTTTGGAATATGTTAGTATCCAATTTACCAAAATAATAAGACATGAATAGAAATTTTATTTTAAAATTTGTGATTTAAAAAAATAAAATAGAAGTAAATTTTTTAATGATTAGTATACTTTAAAAAAATAAATTACCTCAAATATGTTAATTTCTATTTTTCTTTCTTAACATCTAATAAATATATATATTTTTAAACATAATTTACAATTAATTATAAAATTATTTTTCTTATTTTATAAAAATAATTTATTATTATATTTTGAAAAATAATTACCAAAAATCTTAATTTTTATAGAATATTAAAAAATGTTTTGAATACTAAAAAAATCGTAAGTTTGAGTTTACAAAGAATATTGTATGATTTTTACCAAACAAATCTTAATATTAAAATGAGTAAATTAGGAAACGGAGAGTAGTGGGAAATAGGATAAGAAAAAGGCCGAAAATAGGGTAAAAAAAAGAAGTTTGCCATCCTATGGAGCAAAGGAATAAGGGAAAAGGCAACAGTGAAAATAAGTCTCCTCCGTCGGGAGGGAGAAGAGGAAATAAGGGTAAAGCTTTGAGATTTCTCATCGAGATTGAAGATGATATCAAGAGAAGAATCACTGACGCCTTCGCAAAGCTGTAGTGCCGATGCTAGAGGTGTGTTGACGGAAAGGAGGGTTTTTTTTCTGATTGTTCCAAATGAGTTAGGGTTTTTAGGGTATTAAGGAGGGATTTGATACTTTTTTTTTCAATTTTTTAAGGCCAAATCAGCCTTGCAAAAGGCGTTCGCGTCTACTTGTGACGCGTAAAAGGCGTACGCCTATATGCTTCTTCTTAACGCTCAACGGGGCGCTTATGCCTTCTATGTATAACGTTTTTCTTGGGACGCCTCGAGGGTTTTTTAGGGCGCCTCAAGGCACGCCTGAAAAACACCTTTGAAAACACTGTTTCTGACAGAAAAAAATTTCAAACTGAAGGGGAGAAAATACGCAAGTGTGATGACAACAATCATTCTCTCAGTGTTTCCATAAAATCTGAACATAGGAAAAGACTAAAACCTTCCACATTTAACATCCTCTTCTATCCCAAATTTTGGAACTCTAATGACCACAAATTTAAGCATTATCCTTTACATGCTGAACTTGAAAAGGAATCAGCTGCACTACAGAAGAAAAAAGGAAGATGAATAGGAAATGGTCCATGGTGTCTGGATGGATACGCAAGGTACATCTATTTGACATCTCCCTCCTACAAGCATCAGATTGTAGAACGTGGAAGCTGTATCTAGGGCCTCAAACTAACAGGGTTAAGAAAGCATTTTGCATGACACTGTGGCTTCCAAAAAAGATCATTAAGGGGAAGACTATTAGATTTCTAGGAAATAAATTAGAATTTTATGTTGAAAAATATAATAAAACCTGAAATTACTGTTTCAGATTTGATTATCAATCAATTTCCAGATTTCTAGCTAAGATATTGACTTATTACTATTTCAGATTTGATTAGCAATCAGTTTCCAGATTTCTAGCTTGGAGATTGATTGATTGATGGATGTTATGGGGTTTTTTTCCTTCTTAGTGATTTTCCTGATATGGGGCCTTTCCCTACTATTTATTTGTACTAGTTACTGATCAAAAATAAGAAAAATATGAATGAGATGTTTTTCTTCTGAAAAAACCTGCATGGTATCAGAGCAGGAGGCATTCTTTCTCTTTTCCTCTTACCAATAATGAGGTCATACAGGTCAGCGATGACTAACGCTCAAAGAAACCCTACTGCCCCTTCTGGTTCTTCCAAACCTATTCCAACCAATCCTACTCCTACTGTTTCAACCACATCTATTGCTTCTACTACCCCTTCTACCACATTTGTAGCTGCTGATTATTATTCCCAGAATTCAGCCCTATATCTCATAGGTATAAGACTCAATGGGCGTAACTATCTCAAATGGGCTCAGTCCATAAAGTTGGCTATTGATGGCAGAGGAAAAGTCAGGCATTTAACTGGAGAAATTTCAAAACCTACTGCTGGTGATCCAAATCTGAAAAAGTGGCAGTCCGAAAATTCTCTTATTATTGCTTGGCTCATAAATTCCATGGAACCTGCCATTGGAAAGCCTCACCTATTTCTTCCTACTGCTCAAGATGTTTGGGAGGCTGTTCGAGACCTTTATTCAGACTTGGAAAATTCTTCTCAAATTTTTGAGTTGAACACTCGTCTCTGGAAATCAAAACAGAATGATCGTGATGTTACAACTTATTACAATGAATTAGCAACATTATGACAGGACTCAACCAGTGTTATGATGATGTTTCAGAGAATTCGGATGACTATGCTCGCCACAAGAAGAGAGAAGAAAATGACAAAAGTTTAAATGTTTTTAGCCGGCCTTAATCGAAGTTTGGATGAAGTTCGATGCCACATTCTTGGTAGGAGGCCATTGCCTTCTATTCAGGAGGTTTTTTTCTGAAGTTAGACGTGAGGAATAAAGGAGAAAAATCATGTTGAACAACTCCAAACCTGGTTTCAACATTGAATCTAAAAGCTCTGCCCTTATGTCAAGAAGTGTAGATTCAAAAAATGATGGGCGAAAAAAGTCGGGTGGTCATTGCAGAAAACCATGGCATATGAAGGAGACGTGTTGGAAGCTCCGTGGTAAACTAGCAAATTGGAAGCAAAAATCCAAAGGTGATGGTCAAGCCTACCAAATCATTGTTGAGGAGACTCATGAGCCTTAAACCAACTCGGATGCAATTCCTTTTACCAAGGAACAATTAGAGCATCTGTACAAATTATTTCAATCTCCAAAATTGTCCTTGACTCCATCTTGTTCTTTGGTACATAAGGGTAACCCTCTAGTCACTGCTTTTTTTGGTGTAAGTCTATACAATAGGTAATCTTCCTAATCTGTTACAACTCTACAAGCCAAGTTTCCTAATCGATTACGATCTAAATGTAAAGTATGATACATACTATAACAGTGTTATTCCTAGTTCTATTCATTCTTGGATAATTGATTCTGGCGCAATTGATCATATGACCAGTTGCTCAAAAAGGTTTTCTTATAGTCCTTGTGCAGGCAATAAAAAGGTCAAACTTGCAGATGGTTCAGTCTCGGCAATTTCTGAGATAGGAACTACCAAACTTGCTGCATTGATAACCCTTCATGATGTGCTCCATGTTCCCAATTTGGTTTGCAATCTATCATCCATCATTAAATTTACTTATGATCATCAATGTCGAGCTAATTTTTACTCTTCTTATTGTGAGTTTCAGAAGTTGACAACAAGGAGGATGATTGGCAGTGCTAAGGAAACGATGGACTCTATTATTTTGATGATGGACTTGACTTGAGTAGAAAATTTCAAAGTACTTGCATAAATTTTGTTTCTATTTCCAAAGATAAGGATATCATGTTATGACATTATAGGTTAGGTCATCCTAGATTTCAATATTTGAAATACTTGTTTCCAAATTTATTGATAAATAAAAGTCCATCTTCTTTTCAATGCGAAGCTTGTCAGTTTGCTAAATATCATTGTTCATCTTTTTCCCCCAACCTTATAAACCAACTACATTTACTGTGATCCATAATGATATTTGGGGTTGAACATGGACATATTCTAGCAAAAAATGGTTTGTGACATTTATTGATGATCACACAAGATTAAGGAAAATTTTGATGTGGAAAAATTTTTCAAAAACTTTTACACCACTGTGCAAACACAATTTCAAAAGAATATTCAAATATTGCGAAGTGATAATGGTCGAGAGTATTTCAAAAATATTTTGGGCCAATTTTTTCTTGAAAAAGGAATTGTTCATCAAAGTTTTTGTGTTGACACTCCACAACCAAATGGTTTGGCTAAAAGAAAAAACAAACATTTATTGGAAATAGCTCGAGCATTACTTTTTACCATCAAGTACCAAAATATCTTTGAAGTGAAGTTGTTCTTACTACCTACTTACTACATACCTCATAAATAGAACGCCTAAACTTTGAAACACCTTTTGATGTTTTTCTTAATTTTTTTCCTACAAATAGGCTTTCTTCTTCTTTACCATTAAAGATATTTGGGTGTATTGCATTTGTTCATATTCATAGTCATAATAGAAGGAAATTTGAACCCAGCCACAAAATGTGTTTGTTGGATATGCTCAACTCAAAAAGGATATAAATGTTTTGAACCCATTTCAAAGAAAATGTTTGTTACCATGGATTTTATATTTTTTGAATTGATTCCCTATTTCACACGTCATTTTTAGGGGTGGACCAAAATAAAGATTCATTTTTTTATGATTTTTTCCAAACTGAAGATTTACAAAATGTCCTTCCCCTACCTTGATCATTCAACCTAAAAATCCAAGCTTTATTATACCCAGTGAAAGTGGGTCAAGTGTTTTAGTTACTGAAAACGTAGGTCTTCCTACAATGCCATCTCATGATGTTCATGATCCTATAACTCCTAACGCAAGAGAAACAAGTAAAAAAACTACAACATTGGTACCATTTGATATTGTCTACTCGCGACAGAGGACAAATCAAATGAAAGGGTCTTCCAATCCTTTGTACTACCCAAAGTCCACAAACCCTCCCTACTTCATCTTCAAGTTCTAAGTCCGCTAGTCTTGAACATGAGTCTTGCTCAAATTCAAAGGTTGATTATTCTAATCTTCCCATTTCCATTTGAAAAGGTGTGAGGTCTTGTACCCAACATCCATTGTCCAAATTTGTGTCATATAAGAATCTCTCACCTGTCTTTCGTGTTTTTACCTCACAACTGTCTTATATGGAGATTCCTAATACTGTGCAGGATGCTTTGAAAGTTCCTAAGTGGAACAAAAGTTGTCTTCGAGGAGATGAAAACTTTTGAAAAAAATGGCACATGGGAATTAGTTGATCTACCAAGAAGGAAGACAATTGTAGGGTGCAAATGGGTGTTTACTGTCTAGTATGAATCTAATGGCTCTTTAGAACGATACAAAGCTCGACTAGTAGCTAAGGGATTCACCCAGACCTATGGCATTGATTACTTGGAGATTGTTAAGGATTAGTTTCCTAATCCATTTAGGAATCTTGACCTTCTTTCCTTTTCTCTTTAGTCTCCTAATTAGACTCTAATGTTGTTTTCTTTCTTTGCTCTAACACTTAGAGTATAAATATGTATGTTCCCTCACTTTGTTAATCAATGAAAATCAAAGAGTTATTTTTCTCTTCACAAAGACATTTGCCCCTATTGCTAAGCTAAACTCCATAAGAGTTCTTTTGTCTCTTGCGGCTAATCTTAAATGGTCCTTACAACAGTTGGATCATTTCTATATGGAGATTTGGAGGAAGAAGAGTACATGGATGCACCCCCAAAATTCCATGAAAATTTTGGCACAAAGGTTTGCAAATTGAAGACCTAATATGGGTTGAAACAGTCACCAAGGGTCTGGTTTGAGAAATTTACGCAATGTGTTAAAAGTCAAGGGTACTCTCAAGAGCAAAGTGATCATACAATGTTGTTTAAACATTCACAAGATGGGAAGATTTCCATACTAATTGTGTCTGCAAATTACATAATTCTCACTGGAGATGATGTACATGAGATGAACCTATTGAAGACTTGCATCTCATCAACATTTGCGATCAAGGACTTAGGACCTTTGAGGTATTTTCTTGGCATGGAGGTTGCTAGTTTGAAAAAAGGGATTGTTGTCTAAGCATTTTCTTGATATCCTTAAGGAAACTGGAATGAGCGGTTGGAGGCAAGCTGACACTCCAATCGATCCCAATCAAAAACTTGGAGATGACAAGAAAGGTGATATGGTGAATACAAATCGATATCAAAAGTTAGAGGGAAAGTTGATTTACCTCTCACATACACGGCCAGCTATTGCATTTGCTGTGAGTTTGGCAAGCCAATTTATGCATTCACCCTATAAGAAACATCTTGAAGCAGTATATCGAATTCTTAGATACTTAAAAGGTATACCAGGCAAGGGCTTACTCTTTCAGAAGACCACACAACAAAACATAGAGGCATATACTGATGTAGATTGGGCAAGCTCAGTTATTGACAAGAGATCCACTTCAGGATATTGTACTTATGTTTGGGGAAATCTAGTCACATGACAAAGCAAGAAACAGAATGTAGTAGCAAGGAGCAGCGCCGAGGTAGAATATAGGGCTATGGCTAATGGAGTCTGTGAGATGCTTTGGTTGAGGAGAATTCTTGAAGAGCTTCGAATGCCAATACATATGCCAATGAAGTTGTATTGTGACAACAAAGTTGCAATAAGTATTGCACGGAATCCAATACAACATGATCGCACAAAGCATGTGGACATTGACAAACACTTCATAAAGGAGAAGATTGATTGTGGTGCTATTTGCATGCCTTTTGTTTCTTCTATCCAGAAAATAGTTGATATCTTCACCAAAAGAACTTTTCAAAACTACTTTTGAGTTGTTTATAAGCAAGTGGGCATGATAGACATATACGCTCCAGCGGGGGTGTCCAATTTCTATTTCAGATTTGATTATCAATCAATTTCCAGATTTCTAGCTTGGAGATTAATTGATTACTATTTCAAATTTGATTAGCAATCAGTTTCCAGATTTCTAGCTTGGAGATTGATTGATTGAGGGATGTTATTGGGGGGGTTTTCCTTCTTAGTGATTTTCCTGATATGGGGCCTTTCCCTACTATTTATTTGTACCAGTTACTGATCAAAAATAAGAAAAATATGAATGAGATGTTTTTCTTCTGAAAAAACCTGCAACTATTACCAAAAGCAGCTGAATATCCATTAAACTATCTCAGAGAAAACCCGCAAATGTTTAAAAAACCAATCTCATTCGTTTTCTTATCTGGGTGCCTCTTATGTTAGCCTTACAAACTTCACAACAAAAGCTCATCAGATTCCACTTTTGTAATCTTAGAGGAAGACTTAAGAGTGATTCCACATGGATAAGCATGGGAAGGAATGAAATGACCCTCACTTAGTCATATCCCTTAAGTACATGATTTCTCAAGAATATGCTATTAATCTGGAACTAGTACAACATAGTGGTAATAGGCACCACCATGCCTTTGGCACAACATTTGTTAGTAGAAAAATGCAATATTGAGATGAATGAATTTGTGAAAAATTCAAGAAGGAATAATAGATGAGATAATGGACATCTACGAAAGCAGTGACTACACAACTTATATGTTTCACCAAGGTGTACGCTGAGGCATTTTCAATGCAAGGCAAAGGCAAAAGGTAGATATGGTTTGAAAAAGTGAAAGAAGACTAGATAACTTAGTCAAGAAAGATGATATGGATTTTGAGTCTTTGTGATAGTAAAAAGAAAAAGTTTTTCCAGGAAAAGAATAAATTTAGGGGTGCAAGTTAATGTAGAAGGATATCCCATGCATGGAAAATCTGGACGTGAGTAACAATTTATTTCTGAGTGCACACTGTTTCTGTTCAGAGAAAGAGGAATCAAGCATAGTAGAATAGATCAAATATGAATTAAATTTTTTTGGCACTATCACATGCAGGTGCTTGTGTTTAAGTATGAATAGAACATGCAATTACCACAATAATATTCATCAAATACCTTGTTCAAAAAATCTAAGAAACCATCTTCCAAAAATATGCTTCTGATACAGCCTTGACCATCTTCAATCGACAGGTTACCTCCCCTTCTAAAAGCCATATTAGTAAAAATGAAGGAAACAAATGTATCATTTTCGAAGGAGCAACTAATATGCTTGATAGATGCATCAAAACTAAAAAGCTTGTTCTCCATTTTAAGAATAAGGTATCTAAATAACCCAGTTAAACATATTTAAAGAAAACACAAAGTGATGCCCACCATGGAACAAAACTTTAAACCTTAAAGAAAAAACAAATATCAGATATCTGGCAAAACTGAGTAGATTGAGAAGTCCAAACCTTTCATGTGACAACTTAAATGTAACTTGCTTCCAGAGAGATCCACCTTTGCCTCCCATGAATGAAAAACGCGCTCTCTAGACATAGAAAAAGCTGTGTTAAAGAAAGGAATTTCTACAATCAAGACAAGACATGACTAGAAGCAAATTCACCAAAACCAGGGTAACAGGATTCCAATGGTGTCTAAGTTAACAAAAGAGAACCTAAAAGAAACGCAACAGCTCCCACAATTTTCGCACACAAACTTCAATTTTCCACAGAAAATTACCATCTATTGAGTTCTTTTGAGTAAAATATCAACCCTACATAACAGAGAAATTGCAGCATTCATATTTTATTTATGTGGGTGTGGATGAGAGGTATCAATTTATGAGGAAATCACTTTGTTATCAGCTGCTGTAGGAGGGAGCTTGAACACAGCATTAAAAAAAATTTCCAATCTAAAATAGTGAAATATAACACAGCTCAAAAGTTAAGGGCATTTTTTGTTCCTGTTTTGAAAACTGTTCTCAAGAACAGTTTGTGAAAACACAAAGAACACCATTTTGTTCTTTGAATTTAGTGTTTTTTGTGTTCTCTGTGTTTTTCAGAACAAAAAAGAAAAAAATTGAGAACCAAACGTGTTTCTCCCTATTTTCCTTGTTCTTCTTGTTTTTGAGAGCAGAAACAGTTTTCAACAACTGCAACAAAACAGGCCCTAATTAAACTAATCAAAGTATCATCAGAAATATGCAAAAGGGAAGATAGAAAAGGCACAATCAAATTCTAATTCTAATTCCAAATTCTAATTCAAAGTTTTAGGTTTTAAACAAAATCAAAACTATCTTCAAATCCTAGAAAAAAATATAAACCTACTTCTTCCCAAATTTTCCAGAGATTTATCTGTTGACTCCCAAAAGAGATCCTTCAACAACTAAAATTTCAAGTTTCTGGATGCACCTGTAAGTTACACATATGAACATGTAAAACCCAGTGCAAAACCTGTGAGATAGAAGGCTCATTTTAAAATTAAAAAAAAAAAAAAAAAAAAAAGGAAATTGTGGTCAAAATCCAGACAAAAGAAGAACTTCTCGCAAATTGCAGCAGTTATCTGTGAAAAAATCTTAAAATAACTATCCTTATAAAAAACCGGGGAACACAGAAAAACCAGAAGAACATTCAACAACAGTAAACCTTTTCTGTGGAGGAACTGTCCAGCCAAAAGGTGTTTACAGCCTTGTGATCTCCAAAGAGTGTGCAAAATATATTTCTTGCACCACCAACTTCACTAGCCAAGTGATCGAATTTCCTCCATTTCAACTTCAGAAATTTAGAGCCACTGCTTGGAAGTGAAAGATTTAGCAAATTCGACATGTCAAAAGACTTTCTGGCATCTATATCATTTACTAATTGCTTACGTCTGGGAATCCCTCTGAATGGTAGATCTGCATGATGCACCTGCACATATGCTAAATAAATCGTATGGCTAGAAAGAAATAACATGAATACATATGCATCACCAAATGGAAATGAAATAATGAAAGTGATACACCATTTTATAGTGTAAGCTAAAGAGCACTATCCAGCAATGCCATGCAGGATGTTAAACCTGTCTACCCATTAATTTCAATTAGGAGGCCCAGAGGATAGCCCCAACTTTAAACGGTTTTCACCTTTCTCCCACCAACAACCGATGATCTTGACCTCAGCCAATAATCCTGGGTAATCTCTCTGAAGTTTTTGAATATTTGCCTTCCATAACAGGTCCCGATGCTCTCAGGATGAAACTGAAGGCAAAAATAAAAGGTGACAGACTAACATTTCAATAAATATAGCTGTGACAATTTCAAACACAACACAAAATTCCACACACCTGCAAACCATAATGAGGCCTGGTGGAGTGCATGATACCCATGAGGACTTTCCCGCTTCCCATGCATTCAGTATGCCTGGAGAGCTTAGAAGTTCCATTCCTTAATTCTGATGAGAAAGGATCAAAGGAGGATTTTTGCCCTATCTGACTCCCATAAGTCTCAAGAACAATATCAGATTTCTGGATCTCAAGATAAGAAAGTGCGTCGCTAGAAGAGGTCCATGCTATAGGAATAAGTTCATCTGGAAGTGATTCAGCATCTAGAACAAGGGAATGATACCGAACCACCTGAAACAAGCAATGACAAATCAGAATTAAGGGGAAATCCAGAGTTAACCATACTGATCCATAGGAAGCATGTAAATACTAAGGAACAAGGTTAAAACAAACAGACTATCTCGAATCTTCTACAAACACAGTTCAAATTAGAAAAACAACTTCTTATCTATCAAAAAAAAAATATATAGAAGAACAATTGTAAACTTAATTCTAGCAAAATAGTTAGAATGGCAGTGATTTTCTCACTTTCCTAATAATTCCACACACAAAATCTTGCAAACGAATCAAGAGTTGTTTTATATGATTTAGCTTGATGGCACTTTTCATGGCCCATTTCAGGATTTAATTTCGAGAATAATTGCAAAATAAAGTAATCCCAATATCCGTTACAGCATGTATTTATCAGCAATAAAAACACCAAAGTATTATGGAAAAATCGGGCTGTCTCACCATGCTAAAATTCACAATAGAAGAGCAACTTTTAATAACTAGAAGATTAAAGAAAATTCTTCAACTAAAATTGAAATAAAAAACTAATATTGATTGATAGTACTTATTGATAGACACACCGCCTCAATAAGCTCTAATATTGAGGTTAAGATAATCTGATTATCAAATGTCATCAATCTGTTTCTCTAGATATATAAAACCAAGTATTGATTCATCCATTGATCTCCCAATATGTTTTGTAGATAATTTTAAAACTCTAGAAATTTCATTAAGAATTTTGTTATAAGGGACAAAAAAAAGAGGAAGATAAAAATTTCAAAATTTAAAAAATTTTTTAATTTTAAAATTTTAAAATTTTAAAAATTTAAAAAAAAAATTTAAATTTTAAAAATTTAAAAAAAATTAAAAATTTTTAAAAATTAAAACAAAACACAGTAAGATTTAAATTTATACAGGGATCATTTATTACAGTAAGAAGTTGAAGCAGCTTCTTCATTTCTCCTAAATTCTGTTTCCCAAGATGGTCGAAGAGGCTTCTTTTACTTAAAAGGTCCAAGACAGATCTATGGGATTTTTGTTCTAGCATTTAGCTTTTCAAACAACAAAGGCCGTTAAGCAGTTTTCTTTACACAACACCCAAAAAAAATAAATAAGCGGAACTTAATCTAGTGGTAGGAGATCAACCTAACACCTTATTGGTTTCAAGTTCTACATGTCCTATAATTCATGGTACAAGGTTTTTTGCTAACTCCCAAAAATGCTCCTTCAATGGCTGGTTCACAAACCAAAGTGTAGTTCTTAATGATATGCTAAAGGACTTGCCAGGTAAAATAACATACATTACGAGGTGATTAATGAATTTGAACTCTAATTTTTTGTGAAAATAGACTGACCTTGAATCCAGAATTCTTAAGCAGAAGGAATGTTGTGAAACAGTCTACATCCATTATGCTCAATTTCACTGTGAAAATCAAGAAAATGTTGTAAAATCAATAGGTAAGCAAATGAATCAAGTCAAGGAAAGCCTATCAACTTCATTAAGGGCTATAGTTGTAAAGAACTAGGGGGTGGAGATTCATATTCCACTGGTCACAGCCTAGGCCTTTCAAATTTTTAAAGGGTGCAAAAAGAATTTTAAAACTTGAAATACAACAGTTCAAAAAATTCAAAATGTCTTGAAAGCATAAAAGATTATGATCATACCAAGAATTCACTAACCCATATGACCCAAGCTTGGTGCTTCTTAATGAGAGCCCCAGAGGATAAGCCAAGCTTGGCTCATCTACTAAATGCTTTCTTTCTGCAAGACCAAGCTACTAACGACCAGAGCTGCTCATTTGCAGACCTAAAAACTAAGTGCAAAAGAAAACACAAAACCTGACTAAAAGAACAGAAGTGCAACCATATCCTGGCTTATCAATACCAACCAAAAAAAATTGACATGAATCATTTCAACCAAACATTGACCAATGTGTCAATCCAAGTGTCTACAAACAAATTGTGTCTTATTTTAAAATGGAAAAACAAAACAACCAAAGACAACCTTGCATTTGAATATAATCATACCTCATGCGTCCATGAATTGGTTCAGATGCATGGACAACTTGAGCACCATGCACGTATCCCAAAGCCTGCCAAATCACAAATAAATCAGCTCAATTCTCTTTTTACAAGAATCCAAAAGAATGGAGTCAACAGAAACATTTGTACTTGACATGAACATGTAATGCAAAGATTAGCATCATACTTTGTATTACAAGTTCAAATAATTATGATAGTAAAAGTGAACTACACTTATGAATCCCTGAGTGAATAGGAGTCAGGCCATCAGTGGAAAACATACAGGGTAGAGGAGGGAGGATGGCAATCCTATGAAATGAGAGATGGGTATGGGATTGGATCTCAAGAAATCGATTGAAAGGATTGGAACAACTTTTACAGTAAATTCTCATTCATGATGGGTAATAAAAGTACAGAGAAGATTTGGAAGGATCGATGGTACAAGAATGAACTGTTGTATGCTTCCTTCCCTTCTTCATATGCCTTAGTCATTCCAAAAGAGCATAGATTTGTGCATTCATGGGATCATACAGGAGAGAGGAGTCATTCGTACCCTTGCTTCTCTAGACCTTTAAATGGTTGAGAACAAGACAATCCAGATGATTAATTTTCAAGGCAACATGAAGTGGCAAGAGATCATGATGGGGGAGATAAGGAGGTATAGATGAACTTAAGAAACAAAAGGTTCTCAATTAAGTCTCTTTATTGCCACCTTGGATCTAAGGGGATAGATTCCTTTCCAACAAGCGTTATTTATTCTTGGGCACCTTCTAAGTTTGTCTTTTAAAGCTAGGGAAATATTCCAATGACTTATAATTAGCTAATAAAAGAAAGGGTTGTCGTTCTTAAAATGAATGCTTTCTCTGAGAAGTTAAAGAAGAACCGATAGATCACATTCCTCACCTTGCTTTTTGCCTTGTTTGTATTTGTTATAGTATTGTAGAATTAGAAACTAGTCGGGAAAAGGAAACATGTATTCATATAGAGTTAGGAAACTTCATATTCTTTCCTATTTGGTTTAGGATTGTCTTGTATATAAATAGTTTGTTTGTGACCAATGTAAAATACAATTCTTCCTTCAATTATCTCTGATTACATGGTATCAGAGCCTGGTTTTGAATTTGCCATAGAAAAGGCAAATTTTTTAGAGAATGTTAAAAAAAATAGAGAAGAGGAGAAGAGTCTTGGGGTGTTTCTTTGAAACACCAACTTCAAGGGAACATGGGGGCAACACCGCCCACTTGAGGACCGCCGACCGCCGACGACACACCTTCCCTATTGGACAGGCGCCACCAAGTCCGATGGCTAAAAACATAGTGTGTGTTTCTCACACGCCGATCTAGTAAGTTTGCCCAGTTTCACACGAGTCGTGCGTGGGCTACGCGTGGGGGCTCGTGGCTACTCCGGTCAGTCTTCGATGACTATAAGAGGGTGCGTCTTAGCCTCGAGAGTCCATCCATCTAGTTTGTGGTGCCAAACTCCAACTATTTTTGGTGTTGTCTCTTGGGTGCTCTTTCTTCTAATGAGTGATACTTCCGAAAAGAAGCCTGCTTTAGTGCTGGAAGTGGTTCCAATGATGTCCAAAATCACATAACACAAACTGAATTGACTTAATTATTTGGACTGGAGTAAAACAATTCGCCTCTATGTAAGCAGTATTTGTATAGCTACTCATCTCACTAAGGACCCACCAACTAATGATTCGAAAGAACAATAGATGGAGGAAGATGCCCGCCTTTATCACAGATTTGTAATTCCAGTAACGGTGAGGTAATCGTTTTAATCATTGTGAATTTGTTAAAGAATTAATGGATTACTTTGAGTTTCTATATTCTGGGAAAAGGAACATCTCACGAATATTTGAGGTATGCAAGGCTTTTCATCAACCTGAAAAACAGGACAGGTCTCTTACCGCCCACTTCATGGAATTCAATAAAACGTATGAGGAGTTGAATATGTTATTGCCCTTTAGTGCCGATATCAAAGTCTAGCAAACTCAGAGATAACAGATGGCGGTTATGAGTTTTCTAGCTAGTCTTCCTTCAGAATTTGATACGGCCAAATCTCAAATTCTCTCAAGTCCCAAGATTTCCTCGCTATAGACTTTCAAATTTCATCAGATGACAGATGAGATCTCCCATCTATTCAGATAAGTAATGCATTGGTCAAGAAAAATTAAAATAGTAACAATGAGTCGTGAAGCAAACAAACCAAGAGCACAGATTCGGCTTCGGGAGCCTTCTGGCCACCAAGGAGGGTATGTTGTTTATTTTGGTCATAAGCCCCGACATACACGCCGGAGTGTAGGTCAAGTAAATCGAACCGAAGATTTCAATCTGCACACGTTGCGTCTGAAAGTAATACCTTAGAGCAGTCAGTTGTGCTTTCTGCAGATGAGTGTGTCAAGTTATTGAAGCCTGCTTCTACTCCCACCACTACACTTGCCGAGTCAGGTAAACCCGACACACCTTCCCTATAGGGGGAGTTTACAGGGAGCAACCTCGGGGTTTGCTCGCGAGATAAGTGAAGGCGCTGCTGCCTTTCGGAATTGTATTTAGCGAAAAACAGTCCTCGTGTTTGGTTTGGAAAATTCACAAGGCTTGAGACATTTGGCATGCGTAAGTAAGTCCTGACTCACTGCCTTCTACAAGGACTCTAGTTCTGGTATTATTCTACTGGTAGTGTATGTGGATGATATTGTCATCACTGGGAGTGACTCCAAAAGTATATTATCTCTTAAATCCTTTCTTCATAGTCATTTTCACACAAAGGATTTAGGAATGTTGAAGTATTTCTTGGGTGTTGAAGTCATGAGAAGTAAGCAAGGAACTCTGTTATCTCAACGAAAATATGTATTTGATATGTTATCTGAGACAGGGAAATTGAGTGTTAAACCATGTAGTACTCCTATGGCTCCTAATGTACAACTAACTAAGGAAGGAGAACTATTTGCATATCCTAAGAGATACGAATACTGGTTGGGAAATTGAATTATCTTACAATAACTCGCCTGAATATTGCTTATTCAGTAAGTGTTTTGAGTTAGCATATGTCATCTCCCACAGTCAATCATTAGGCGGCTGTAGAGCATATCCTATGTTATTTGAAAGAAGCTCCTGGACATGGAATATTGTATAAGAAGCATGGGCATAGCAGAAATGAGTGCTTTTCTGACGTAGATTGCGCAAGATCTAAGGAAGATAGGAGATCCACCTTAGGATATTGTGTCTTTTTTGGAAGAAATATGATCTCATGGAAGAGTAAGAAGCAAAGTGTTGCATCGCGATCTAGTGTGGGGTCGAGCATGTAGCCATGGCACAAATTCCTCAGATGAGAGATCATGTGGATATGTTAGCTATCGATGGAAGTGGCATCGAAACTCAATCCCAGGAAGCTGTGTGGAAAAACCAAGCCGCTATGCATATATCAACTTTAGATTTCATGAACGGACCAAACATATTGAAATAGATTGTCATTTTGTCCGTGAGAAAATTCAGTGGGGGTTGATCTCTACAAGATATGTTAAGACTGAAGAACAATTAGGAGATATTTTCACAAAACCTTTGAGTGAGGATCGAGTCAGTTATCTTAGTAACAAGTTGGGCATGATCAGCATCTATGTTCCAACTTGAGAGGGAGTGCTATAGTATTGTAGAATTAGAAACTTGTTAGGAAAAGGAAACATGTATTCATGTAGATAGGGAAACTTCACATATTTCCTATTTGGCGATTGTCTTGGTATATAAATACTGTTCAGGATCAATGTAAAAGACAATTCTTCCTTCAATTATCTCTGATTACAGTATTCAATGGGCGCTAGCTACTACCATTAATTGACTCCCTTAAGGTGGTGAGTAAATGACATAAGAAGGTTTGAAGAACAACTCCATTGTACGTCTTTTGACCATATGGAGGAAAAGGAATTGAATATTATTTAATAATGAAGAGTACTCAGGTCAAGCTTCAAAAAAAGCATTTTCCAAATATTTGTTTTAGCGGGTGGAAATAAACATAAATATAAGTCAAATATATTTATTTGATTTTGTATTGTGGTCAGTTTCTTGCTAAGAGAAGGAATTCTTTCTTTCTGATTATGCTTTTTGACACACATTCTATAATGTTACTATCTTTTTGGTGCTTTTTAACATGCTCACACTATCCTTAGCCCCCCACCCATCTTCTCACAAAAAACAAAAAAAAAACCCTCTTAATTGTCCTTTTATTTTTAATAGGTGAAGAAAATAATGTATAAAAAGAGGTGCCAAATGAGCGACTCGAGGTGTACAATACATGCTGCCAAAACGACCAAAATAAGCAAGAAAACAACCAAAACCAAGACTACAAAAGTAATAAAAGTCCAACCAATCAACAAAACTCATTAAAAACATAGGATAACCATCTATTAACAATTGTCTCTAACCAAATAGTGTACAAACAAAAATTTAAGTCTTTGGACCGAAAACGTGTTATCATCGAAGGTCATTATATTCCTCACTTCCACACTATCCAAAAGATGTTTAAAGGAATTGCTCTCAAAATCTTTTTGCGCTTCTTATCCAAAAGTGTTGCTTCATTGATTCAAAAGCTCTTTTTTCTATGTACAATTGGTTAAGCATTCGTTGGTAAGAGGGGGGTCTTTTTAAGTTGAGGAGATGCCTTTGTTGGTAGAAGAAGAAAAAGAGGCTTGGAGAATCGCCCCTTTTATATATATTTTTTAAGACTATTAGGAGGGAGAGAAATAAGAGAGGCTTGCCGTGAAAGTGTTGATCAAGCCCTTAAAGTACCTTTTTTTTATCTATTTTAGAATTGGGTTAGAATGTACACTAGGGTCTACTGGCTTTTTGTATTTACACACCTCCTTTTTTTTCGATCTTTGTATACATCATATACATATTTTTTAATACAATTGTGCTTACTTATCAAAAACTAAAATAAATAGTTTCTTATTTACCAAGAAGGCACTTTTAGCTAGAAAGGCAAACTTCCTTTAGGGAATGGGGCTTAGGTCCGAATACAAATGATGAACTTACGGGTTTTGAAAGCAGGGCTTTCAATGAGCCTTGTTGAGAAAAAGAAGAGCCATTGAGGATGATTTAGAAAGTTTATTTAACAACACTAGACGTTTAGCTCTTAGAGCTTACTTAGTAAACCAGCCAAGGACCAAAAAGACACTATTATTATTGTTATTGTTTGTCTTATTACTAGTCATATTTCATTGGGATGTTTTTAAGCTGTTTTGTTAGTTGAATAATTTATGTAATTGGAGACAAGCCCACTTTTAATAGCTGATTGAGCAGGTCACAAGACTAAGTTCCTTTCTTCTTACAATCCAAATGTTATACTTCTAGATCTCATATCTATGAGGTTGAAAGCTTCATGAATTTCATATACAGGTATGGAAAAATAAATACAAAAAAACAGTATAAAAAAAGGATAGATCATAGATCAACAGCTATTGCTTAAGGCAAGCATACCAAAGCTTGCTAGAGCAGATCTGAAAAGTCATGTGAATAGATGCATAAATATGTGTAGGTCTATGCCTGTGTCTATGTTTAGAAGCATGCGGGAACCATGAATTAGACAAGAAATACAATTATTAACAGCTTGTAGACATGTGTGAAGTACCTGGTGTCCAAGACAAACACCCAAAATAGGGATGTCCCTGCACTCAAGCAGTAGCTGCAAGCATATTCCTGTAAGATTGAAATCATTCAAGGTATTATAAATGCAATAACTAGGTGCAACTCGACATTGCTAATGCATTTGTTCCCTGTTCTAATTGCAGCCAATGTTTTAATCAATCCCCCACCTACTTCGACCAACTTCAATTGTAAATACCAATGCAATAAATAAGCATTACTCCACATAAGATAATTGCAGTGTTATCACCTATGGCATTGACTCATCAGCTTTTAAATTCATGAAGGTCAGGTGTAGGAAGTGCATAATTCTGAAGGTTTAGCTGAGATTTTCCCACCAGAAGTAAGTTTTTTCTTGGCTAACAAAATCACACAATTAATGCATTTTTTGGATTCTACAACAATCAAATTTATAATATGAGCCACTTCATATGTGAAAATCATATTGGTATCAGCTTCCTTTGTCAGTTTCAGGCCAGATGGTTCTATAGGCATGATTTAGTGGGTGGTGGCCAAACAAAGCCATTACTTTACAAAATGTGGGTATAAGTGGCATAAACTGTAATTCAAGAAAATTGTTCAAATTAATTATTAGACTCCAAAAGAAAAACAAAAATTGCATATAATACACTTTATTTATCTTTCTAACCTATATCTGCCGGGCATGCTGGAGTGCCAGGTCCGGGTGATATAACAATATTATCATAGGCATTTTCTTCATATAAATAATGGCAAATTTCTTTCCATCCCAAATCATCATTGCGGACCACAACTGGAGGCACTGGCACAGAAAAAAAAAAAAAAGAGCAAAAGCGTATACCGTTATAACATAGTTATTACCAAATAGATAATAGACTAACAATTCACCCAAAAGAACGTGACCGATAATTTCCATGAAATGTAAGATTACAAATCAAAGTTGAATAATTCATTTAATTTGGAACAAAAGTAGGTACGGTGTGACTCAATAAAAAACATACAAAATACTATGATAATCAAGAAAGAAGCAGAAGGATTGTGAACATCAGTCTAAATCCAGTTAACAATGATCAAATAAAACTATGTTAAAACATGAGTACGACCATTTCCATTCCACCAACCTTTTTTGTCATGATCATCTGCTCAACTTACTAATCCATAATCCCACTGATAATACGATTATGAACCCTGTTTTTCTATTCAAATCTTTCTGCATCCATATCTTTTGTTAGCTATTAAGTAATAATGCTTCAAATTTGTCCAACATTTTTCAGCGAACAGGATTTAAACATATGTCACTAACATGTTCGAGGGATATGCACAACTACTAAGTACTAACATATCCAATAAGCAAATAGGAGTGGAAAAATCAAATACAACACAAGTTGCAAAAATAGGTGTATTGAAGGATCAAGAAAAGTCAAAGCAAGCCAAAGGTGTTGAAAAACTAAAAAGCAATGGCATGAGAGTAAGAGGAGAGACAACTTACACCCATTAATGACGGACAACTCTTGGTAAATATTGTATGTATAACTATCATAGTTGTCGATCAACAATGTCCTCACAAATTCCAATTTTTGACCTGCATCTTCTAGCTGTTTCTTTCCTGTATACCAACCTTCTAACTGTCCAGGCACTAAATGGCTAGAAATGATCAGCTTTCTGGCATGACAATTAGATACTTTAACATTAATTTTCTTGACCTGTAATATGTGTCTGGATATGACTGCATTCAGGTTTGTACATTGCAAACCCTCAAAAGAGGGAAACATGAGCTCAGTAGATGATGAACATGAAGTAAATTTCATTTTTGCCTTGAACTGGGAATGACAAATTTGCCTGAGAAACCTCTACAACCTCTACAACTTCTGCAAAATAACAAGATACAGCAGTTAGGTACACACGATAGTTCCATGTGGATCAGTTTGGATAATTTATTCAGTTTAGAAGTTGAGATGATTGTTTTGACATGCAACACCAATACCTAAGATATCAACTATTTGGAATCCGTACATGAATCTTTAAAATCCATCCATTTTCATCTAGGGATATGTTTTATACTAAATTAATGAAGAGCATATCCCATCTTTCTCCTCTCATCAACTGAGCACCCTCAACTCAAAATAAATCACTCCCCTTTACCAACACTTCAATTTTCTGGCCCCCATTGTACATCTTCAAACCATACATTCAAGGCTCCCTCCCTTTGTTCTTAATTAATGAAATTTTTCCTCCCGACAAAAACATTTCTTTCATAACCATTGATTTTTTATTCTACTGTTCACGGATCTTAGGTTTTGATAATGCTTTACTGATCCCTAAAAGCAAGGAGGTCTTATTGCTGCCATAATTTGATGGGTACTCCCTGAACCCACAAAACCTAGAAGCATTTGTCTATTCATAAAACACAGATTATGACTTTTTAGGATCTAAAAATAGCTGTACACATCAATACATGCATCTTGAAAGGAAAAAACCAAGGCAAGCGACCACAAACACATCAAAAAAAAGGAATATATTTACTTACATGCATAAAAGACAATATATTGGTGGAACAACAGATTCTAAAAGTTCAGCAATAGTTTCTCAATAGTTCCTGATGAACAAAACTGCAACTCGATGGTAACCTAAACTCCTATAAAATTCCTTTCCAATGAAAGAACTAAAAGCAAGAACACTAACAATTCAAATATCACAAAAGCAACCCCAAATAAGAAATAAAGAAATGAAAGAGAGAGGTTGGTGAGCACACCAAACGCAAATACAACTAACTCAATTATTTTGAGTTTTTTTTTTATCATTTTCTGACGGAGTTAAGACGCAGGAATCTTGCCAACTCCAACAACTAAGTATATTTTCTGTACACGACTGTATTTTAAGGCAAAATTATTTTTTCTACTCTCCGTAAAACCGGTTCAATGGGATTTAACTTAACCCAGTACAGTAATTTCTTTTTCTTATTTTCCAGCAAACCAAATAACATCGGACCTGTAAGAAACGAACAAGGAAAATAAAAGAAAAACGATCATTCATTCGACAAAATCGAATGTGAGGGACACCTACAGCAATCCAGATCATCAGTTTCGTCGCTGAAAATGCTAAACGGCAAAAAAATAAACTGAACAATTATATCACAGTATTTTGAATTAAATTTAAATCAAGCCGCTCGATTTATCAAATCTAATGCAACTAGCTTACTTGAGTAATTTTCGCGTCATTTTCTCAGAAACCAAACAACAACCAAACCCCGAAATTAGCAATTTCAATCAAATAGAGAGAAAGAAAGAAAGATGTAAGGGCTGAGAAACTCTAACCCTAGCTGATTCAACTCAAGAGATTGAATTTCATTCACAGATCTGAAGAGATTAAAATAACTTGTGCGGGGAGCTGTCAATAAAGTCGTTTAGTGGGTAAGGAAATGAGCCAAACCCATGTGCATGCTTTGAAACTAACTCGGAAGGTTTAAAGAATTGGGACTGGAAATGTATTTAGAATTCAATATTGATATAGGAAAACAATTAGAATAAAATTTAAATAATTAAATTATTAATTTTGATTTAATTTTAAGATGATAAAATTGAAAACATTATCTGGAAATGATGTGTTAGGAAAGATTCGCAAAGAAAGAGTCGTTAGAAAGAAAAAATAAACGCTAGTTAAAAAACTCGTCTCCAAAGAATGCGAATAATCCTTTTCAAGTGAAAACTGGATTATGAAAATAATATTATCAATTTTCGACAAATATTATTGTGAACTATTCACAAGAATATTCAAGATAATTTACTAAATTTCTATTTTTGTGATTTGAAAGAATATAAACGAACGAATCAGATACGACAGAATTATTACAGTTAAAGCAGTAAAACTTCCATCAGATTTAAGATAATTAAAATTTTGGGGACGCTCATCACGGAAAATTCACACCCTTTAAGACAGAATCTCAAAATTGCTTTTCAACAAAATATACTGACGATCTTTTACTAACTCCAGAAAGATAGAGTTAAAATAAAAAATAAATAAAAAAAAGAGTTTTAAGATTACAAATGAAAAAATATGTTGCATTTAACTACACATTTAATTTTCTTTATTTTTTTTTTCTATTTTCTATTTTGTATATTTTTCCTAATAAAATCAAATATAATCTATCAATTTGATGATTTGGATTGGTTTAGCAGTTTTTTTTTTCTCTAAAAATAAAGTGAATACTCAACTATATTATTTGGGGGAAAAACATATAAGTATATACTATATATATATATATATATATTATAAAAAGATTTCCATAAAAAACAAAAATTTTATATTTTGAAGGGTGGGAGTGGGATAGGGCGGTGGCCACTGTCTATTTTTCTTTTTATTTTTATTTTTGACAACTGTCCACTTGGGCAGTTGTGATGCCTTTTTTTATTCATTCACAACTCACAACTGGCTATGTTGCACGTGTCAAGTTTCTATGCCCCAATTATAGAGTTTTAGACTGAAATATTTCTTTTGAAAAAAAAATTATAAAAATAATTTTTAATCGAAACTAATATTTAAAATAGTGTGTTTTATAAGTTGATAAATGTCGTTATTATGAATAATGATAATTACATTTTTAAAAATTTCAATTATCGTTATCCATGACAGCGGCATTCAATTACCGTTGTCTATAATAATGACATTTGACAAAATAAAAAATCCAAATACCGCTCCATGACAACAGCATTTGCCAGCTTGTAGTCCTATATAACCAAAACACACTACTTTAGGCATTTGTTTCAATTAAAAACCAATTTTATCATATATTTTTTTAAATACACTATTTCAATCTAAAACACCCAATTATGCTACAAAACGTTTCCCAATTTTTTTCATATATATATATATATAAACAGGGTCGCATTCTTACCTCAATTGATACAACGTTCAATATTTAAAAAGGTAAAGCATCTTAAAAGAAAAAGAATCTCATATTTGAGTCTCAGTTGAGACAATTTATTATATTGTAACAAAGTGATTTGTTGTCAAAAAAAATGTTTCACCTCATCGCTTTTTTTGTGTGATTACCTTTTTTTTCTCCGTTCAAATATATATATATATATATATATATATATATATATATATATATATATATATATATATATATATATATATATATATATATATCTAAGCAAGATAAGAATCGTTTCCATTGAAACCTTCATCACTTCTTTTTGTGTAGGGTTCATGTTTTTCCTATTTTTGAATACACTATGCTTTCAAATGCAGTCAGCTTCTTTTACAGACTCATATCCGACTCTTTACTTACGTTTCTTTGTTTGTTAATGTAATAACACTCTACCTGAAAGCCAGAGTCTCTTAAACTTTTTTTTTTTTAAATGAGCACGTTAAGAATACTTAACATTACTCACCCCCTTGAGCTTAAAACATGAAAAATGCAAAAAACATTAAATTTAGATAGCACCATTTAAATTTCTTGTACTGTTAAACACTTTAGTTATAATGTCGTAAACTATCTCCACTGTTCTCGATAACAATTTAAAAAAAAAAAGGAACCAAACAACAATTGACATCAAAATTGAATTTATTCGGACATACTTTGCACCAAAGGTTCAAAAATGACCGTTGTCATGAAGGCCATTTCCTTACTCCTTAATGTAGTATAGAATAACGTCTTTGACCAACTCTCATGGTTTTAGAATGAAAAATAAATAAAAAATTAATAGAATGGATTATTTTTAAATAACTCCTTTTATAATAATTGTTATATTAAAAGTAATATAGGTTTAAATTAAATTTTATTTTATGGAAATTGTTGAAGGATATAGGAAGTTGCCTCTTTGAAAAAAGCAATTGAAATGTAAATTGATATTCTAAATAAATAAACCACATCTTATTCCATGGCCTTATATTGTACTTTATTTCATAATCCCACATCAAACCGAACATTATAATCCCTTTTCAAAATGCTCAAAGCAACAACAAATTGTTGTTAATTATGTTGGATTTATGCTCTAGAAGCAATTCGAGTCGTTGATCAAGAGCCAAAATTAATAATAAGTCATTGGATCATCAGACTTGCTAATTAGTGACATAACCCATTAATAATTGTTAAAGAGACAAAACCAGAATCGATGATGCATTTTTCAACTGAATTGGAATGAGCGCACTAATCGCCTGGGTCGGAACTAGCTATGTTGTCGGGCCTGGTCCAATGGGCTCGATGTGGTGGAGCCGACCTCCCCCGCTCCTGATAAAAAGGGATCATGTAAAAACAAGAAAGAAAGAGGGCCTGCGGGGGTTTCTCGCCTTTACCGCTCTGACGCCAAACAAGACTCCTCCTTTGGAGAGAAAAGATAGACTCTTTATGTGGCGACGTTTCAGGTACCTTCAACATGGGGTGGCCTCGGCATTTATAGTAGATGCTTTTCCCACTGAGGGCAAGTATAAGGATTCTCTCTTATTGTATGAGATATTATCTGTCGATATTGGATTTAATAAAGGATATCAAGGAGCAACTTTATCGAGAATTATCCTTCTTCCATTGGTGAGATCCATTTGATCCGCAAGATGAGCCGGCGATCGTGGAATTATCCTATTTTCCTACTGAGAGATTTAGTTGATTTACGTGATAAGATGCTCTGGGATTATCCTACTTCCCTTATCGCGAGATTTAAACTGATTTGTAGAATTGGGCCTTCCTAATTACCCATGTTACTCCGGGCCAGGGGGCGAACGGATCGGGCCTTTTCGTTTTGGCCTACACAGCCAGTGTTTCATCGGGTTTGCCTCTTCTTTGGGCCCGGGCGAGCGGGTCTCAAGGCTACTATTTTAAACTTACAGTTGCCCCCAAGCCCTTGTGTACGGTGTGCGCGGGCAAGGGCCAGAACGCCAGACGTGTGATTTTGACGCGGTCAACCTCGTGGTCGGATTATTAGGCTTTGTCACGCCATATGTCTTGTGATAATGATGACTTTTTGGTTTTCGTGCTCGTTTCTTCCAATTCTTTCAGTTCCTTTCTGTTTCGTTCGTAGATATCCTCTGACCGTTCGCCTTATGTTTCCTTGATCTTGAAGCTTTCGCTTTTAGTGAGTTCGCCTTCCCTTTTCCTGATAGTATTCGTCTCGACCTTCGTAGAGTCCTTCTCGCGTCTTGCTTGAGATAGCTTTTTCGCTTTTATTCCCGGGATGGTGCCTTCTCCCTTCGGAGTGCCTCGAGCACATGCTGAGGCGTTAGGGCTAGATTGGCTAAGTTTTGTTCTCGCTATTTGCCATCACATGGGTCCTGCCGCTCTTCTTTTGCAAGCATTGAGGTGACTCTACTGTTACCGGCTCGAGCGACCGGCAATACCCGACCGCCGTACCGAGTTGATCTTCGAGACGCTCCGGGGGAGCCCCCTTTTCCCTTGAACAAGGGCAAGGGGAGAATTGAAGAGGTCAAGTACCCTGGCCTGAATATCTAAAGTCCGTGCGTAATGCTTTGGTCAGTGGGGACTCCAGCAAAGTCGGACTCTATATTGGGCCACTTTTTCCAGCTACGACCTCCCTTTGGTGTCCGACCGTCCTCGATCGCTTTCAGACCTCTTAGGTGGTTCCAAGACGGATGGTGTGCTTCTTTGAAGTGGCCTTCGACAACGGCCTTCGCTTCCCTCTACACCCCTTTATAAAAGGGGTTTTACAACACTTCAATGTCTGTCCTTCTCAACTCTCGCCTAATTGCTGGGGTATTCTGGTTGGGTTATTGGTTTTCTAGGATAGCGGCCTCGGGTGTTCCCCAAGATAGCCTGCTCCTTGATCTTTTTAGCGCGAAGGAATCCGCCGAGGTCTTCCTTTATTTTTCCAGGCGTACCGGCGCTCCTCTAGTAATTTTCGATCTTCCATCTTCCCATAGGTTTTGGAAGGAGCGTTACTTCTTCGTTAGCGTCGTAATCGTAAAGATGATCCTCTGACAAGGATGACACTGGCGTTCCGGTTCGACCACCCCCGAGACCCATACGAGTATCGCTATTTTTGGTATAATCTTTGCGGAGGTCATTGGGTATCTCTAATTCTTACATTGACCGCTGTCTTCAAAAAGGCTCGACCCGATCTCACTCAAGATAATGTCATAAGCAAGTGTGGTTAACAGGCTCCCGCGCCCTACTCCTGAGTTGATCAGTCGACATTCCCGATCTCGTTCGAGGTCTACTCCGCTTCGCCGCTGAGGCCTTCTCCTTCCGCTAGAAATTTTTCTTTCCATCGCGCCTTCCACCGCTGCTCCACCAAGGGAGAGCTTGCTCGGGGGAGACGCTTGTCTCAAGTCCCGCAGCGACGAAGCGAAACTCGACCTTGGTAGCGATCTTTCATTGGGGTGGGTTCCGAAATCATGCCTTCCTTCCCTTTACCCATGTCCGAGTAATCGGCAGCGTGTTGTCGCCTAACCAATGTCCCAAGCTCTAAGTCTGGCCCGATCCGGGTTCCCCACGCAAAGGCAAAAGACTCTCGGGTGGACCTGTTGAACAACCTGCTGGAGGTCATGCCCATCAATGCTTGGAATCCCCCTGCTAGAGTGTTAAGCCACCTTCTCGAGGCGTAAGAGTTGAAGAGGAAGGGTCTCAACCGTCGGAGATGGTGACTCCTGTTCAATGCCGAGCTTGCAGGCGGTCTCGCTCATCCTCAAAGATCTCGACCAAGAGGCCTGGGCGCCCGCCCGCTGAGGAAGCCCCCATTTATCCCTTCGTGGGTCACCTCCGTAGTTCCCGTATCTTACCGCGGTCTCGCGTTTTAACTTGAGTTTGGTACCGGAATCCTTGCGTTAGGTGTGTAAGTGTGTGGCTACTTATTTGAAGAGTTTGGCTAAAAAGGCCAATTTAAACGAGAGCCATGTCAAAGCCGCCAGAGTTTACAAGGCGAGGGTGGCTTCCCTTACTTCTAAGCGGGCTAAGCTGCAAGACCAGGTGCTGAGTATGACCGAGGAGGCGGTGAAGCTTAAATCTGATTTAAGGCATACTTTGTCGGCGCAAGCTCGGGCCGAGGGTAGAGAAGATGAGGCTAGAAACAGCTTAAGAACGGTCGAAATCGAGCTTCAGGAGGTTCGAGGTGGGCTGCAGGCTGTACAAAATGACTTGCTAGAGGCTAGGATCGCTACAACATCAGCCAGCCGATGGTCGTGGATGAGCCAAGCCATTCTGTGAGGTAGCCGCGGGGTCTAGGAGAAGAGCTACGCGCGGCTATAGATGAGCCGTGCAATAAGACACAAGCAGATTTGGGCTCAGCCGCGAGAGGCTTCCTGGGCCATTAGCCTGGTGGAACGCCCGACCGAGGAGGCCGTGGCTGCGAGGGGACCTTCATGGGCAAGAGACTCTCGGGCTGCCCGCAGGGACGGCCATAGCGAGATCGAGGAACGAGGCCTCGCACTCACGGGCTCCTAGGTGGCTTAGTCTTTCGCAGAAGGCCAAGCACGCTCATCCAAGCCTGGACTTCAACTTCGACATCCTTATCGACGAGGAGGTGGAAGAGTCCCTCTCCGCAGACTATTCTGGAGAACCTAATACCCCTCCTGAGGCCCATTCCCCTTCTTCACCCTCTGCTCCTGCCTCTAATGTCTTATTTCCGCACGCATTCGGCCATTACGCGGTTGTTATTGTTGTTTTTTTTTTTTTTTTTTTTTTTTTTTGTTGGGCTTAGGACCCAGGACATATGTAGCCTTTTCCTTAATGAATATTCATTTTTTCTCACACTTTCGCTCTACAGGTTTCGCTGCGAAATTAAGACGTAACCAAATACCGACCGAAGGCCCGAGTCGATCAATCGAGCTCTTTCAAACTCTGCGGCCGCTAAGGTCTGCGGCCGTAATGCCCGAGTCAGATCGCCCGGGTCAGATAGGCCCGAGTAAAGTAGTTGAGTCCTTCAAGCCGAAATGCTGGGCTCTGGCACAGCCCTTACGGGTCAAGTGCCTGAAAGCCAATCGACTTTGGCCGTACGGCCCGAGTGAGGGTGGCCGAGCTCTTCAACCGAGCCGCGAGGGCTTCCGGCACACCGAGGCCTTATAGCCGCGCCCAGCCGAATCGATTCTTGGGCCGCATGGCCTCGAGCAGAGTAGTTGAGATTTTCAAACCGGAAGCCGCCGGGCTCTGGGCGCCGAGAGGCCTTACGGGTCAATCAGAGTGAGCCGAACCGACTTCGGCCGTCTGCTTCGGTAGAGTAGTTGAAGCTCTTCCAACTCGGAAACGTTGCCTCGGGCACTGAGGCTTTATGGGCTGAATTGCCTGAACTGAACTGACTCTTTGGTTGCATGGCTTGAGTAGAGTAGTTAAGCTCGTCAATACTGAGCTGCTGGGCTCCTAGGCGTTGAGGCCTTTACGAGCTGAAGAGCTCATGCAAACTGAGCTACGGAGGCTCCATGGGCGCTGAGGCCTTCCTGAGTTGAAGAGCTCATGCAAACTAAGCGACTGAGGCTCCATGGCGCTGAGGCCTTCACGAGCTGAAGAGCTCATGCGAACTGAGCGACTGAGGCTCCATGGGCGCTGAGGCCTCGAGTCAAGAGCTCATGCAACCGAGCGACTAAGGCTCCAATACGGCGCCGAGGCCTTCACGAAATAAGAGCTCATGCAAACCGAGCCGATCGAGGCTCTATGGGCGCCGAGGCCTTCACGAAATAAGAGCCCAACCGAGCTGACCGAGGCTCCGTATTGCTTGAGGCCTTTACGAGCTGAAGAGCTCATGCAAACTGAGCGATTGAGGCTCCATGGGCGCTGAGGCCTTCCTGAGCTGAAGAGCTCATGCAAACTGAGCGACTGAGGCTCCATGGCGCTGAGGCCTTCACGAGTTGGAAGAGCCTGCTGCAACCGAGCGATCGAGGCTCCAGGGCACCGAGGCCTTCACGAGCCGAAGAGCCCATGCAACCGAGCGACCGAGGCCCCAGGCGCCGAGGCCTTCACAAGTCAAGAGCTCATGCAAACCGAGCGACCGAGGCCCCAGGGGCCGAGGCCTTCTTGAGCCAAGAGCTTATGCAACCGAGCGACCGAGGTTCCGTGGCTGAGGCCTTCACGAGTCAAGAGCTCATGCAACCGAGCGATCGAGGCTCCATGGGCGCGAGGCCTTTCCCGGAGTCAAGAGCTCATGCAACCGAGCGACCGAGGCTCTACGGGCGCTAAGGCCTACCGGGCGCGTGAGCGAACCGACTCGAGCTGCATGGCCTCGAGTACGCGTTGTTCGCCATCGGTTGCCGGTATCTACGCCAGGCCCTTTGAGTTGACGGCTCTTAAACCGAAGTTCGGCGGCGCGGCTCGACTTCCACTTCGGGAAAGATGCGTGTCTTAATGTCATTTATGGAGAATCGGAAACGATTACGCCGACTTCTCGAAAGCGTAGCCTTCTATAAATCCGCGAATTCTTTGCCATGGAGCCTATACTTTGAATCTTCGCCTCTTCGTAAAGGTGAATCGAGTCTCGCACGGCAATGAAGCTGCCGGGGTTGGCCAATACGTGTGGGGTCCTCCCGGGATTCTCGTTCGCCCGTCTGACCTCCTCGCCGTGGAGTTGTGTTTTTCCCTAGTCTCCCCATGGAGTTATGTTATTCCCAAATTTTCCGTGCTGTGTGGAATGCTTCAGAGAGGCTGAGATAATTTTGTACCGCTTTCTATTTTCTCCTCTTCTTTCCTCTTTCTCTTCTTTCTTCTCCTTCTCCTTCTTTTTCCTTTCTTCCCATCCTCTCCTTCCTTTCGCATTTCCTTCTTTCTTTCCCTCTTCCTTCCTCCTTCTTTTCGCTTTCTTCCTCTTTCCCTTTTCCTTCTTCTTCTCTTTTCCATCTCTTTTTCCTTTTACTTTCTCTCTCTTGAGGTTTATTTTTTTTTTTTTTTGAGGGAACTACTTGTACTGTTTGTTTTCGAGATGTAAGGAATGATGTTACTGATTGTAAGCAACTGTGCCTTTATTGAAATAAAGAGATATTTTATTCTTTGAATCTTGAATTTGCGATGTATGTAATTTTCTTGCATATTCTCTGGTTGAACTGTTTGAGACGTTTGACAAAATAATCTATAAACGCATTACCATCATCCGAAACCGACAAGCACTTTATTACAAATCAGGCCCATCGATAAAACGCTTAAGGTGTGTGTTCGACATTCCAAGCATGATGCATAATTCTTTCCCTCCTTATACGGGTTCGTAATTGCTGGTCGACGACGCGAGATCTGATCTTAGGAGCCCTCCCCGGGTTGGGCCCTAGTTTTTTTCCATGTCTTTGGATTCTTCCTTATTGGCAGAAGCTTTTTTAAGACTTGGTCACCAGGCATGTAACTCCTAGGTTTGACTTTTTGGTTGTAATATCTCGCCGTCTTCCTTTGGTAATCTTCCGTGAGCTTTAGGACCTGTTCACGCTTTTCATCTAGGAGAATTAGAATTTGGCGGAGAGCCTCGTCATTGTGTTCACGCTTGGTCGTCGCGGGGACTTTGGTCGGGCCTCGGCAGGGACTCTTTGCCGGTGCGAGCTAGGCGAATGGGGTTTCCTGGGTTGCTGACTTGCGCGTAGTCCTGTAGGCCCATAACACCTCGGGGAGGTATTCTACCCATTTACCTTTAAGATCTTCCAATTTTGGTCTCAGTCTTTAAGGGTTCGTGGTGACCACGTCTACCCATTAGATTGCGGATGTGCTGGGGACGAGTAATAATTCTTGATCCCGAGCTCGGTACAAAAATCCCTGAACTTGGCATTATCAAATTGCTTTCCATTGTCTGACACCAGAGCTCTTGGGATACCAAATCGGCATATTATGGAACGCCACACAAAATTGTGTATCTTTTGTTCTGTGATAGTAGCCAAAGGTTCGGCCTCAACCCATTTGGTGAAGTAATCTACTGCAATGATGATGAATTTGCATTGGCCCTTCCCAATGGGCGAGAGGGTCCTAATCTATCGACCCCCATTGTTGGAAAGGCCCGAGGCTGTGGCCAGCGTCAGGGGCTCGGGCCAGGTGAGAGATTTTGGCATGTTCTTGACAAATCTTGCATTTCCTGACTAGGTCGGTTGCGTCTTTGAGCATTGTGGGCCAATAATATCCCTGCCTTAAAACTTCCCTGCTAAAGTTCGAGCTCCGATGTGATTTCCGCATATGCCTTCATGTACTTCCGTGAGTACGTAGTCGGCATCTTTTCCCGTAATGCACTTAAAGATGGGTGTGAAGAAACCTCGCTTGTAAAGACTTCCTCTATGATTGGTGAACCTGGCCGACCTCGCCCTAATCTTAGAGGCTTCTTTTGAGTCGTCGGGTAGGCGTCTGTCTATTAAGTAATCCCAAATGGGGTCCATCCGAAATTTGGGCTCAGTTCGATTGGGTGACTTCACTTTGCCATAGAGATCTATAGAGGCTGCAGAGGTATTCGACAGGGCGTTAGTTCTTGAGGTCTTCTTGTGAAATTGTACCCGGCTTAAGCTAAAAGATATATGCTCGGGAGTTCTCTGCTCTGGGTATGTGTCTAACCTGAACCAGTAAGAATTTCTTCAGTAATTCCCGTACCTTTTTGAGGTATAGGACCGTTTTCTCACCTTTGGCCTCGTAGGTGTCTTCTATTTGTCTTACTACCAGCTGGGAGTCGCTGCAGACTTCAAGCTGGTCAACTTCCATTGAATGGGCGAGATTGAGCCCGACTATGACTACCTCATACTCGGCCTCGTTGTTGGAGGCTTGAAATCAAATACGACGGCGTAAATGATCATGCTCTGGGGAGGGGTCGGGATTAACCGCTCAGCTTTCCTTGGGCATTTGCTGCCCCGTCTATAGAGAGTCTCCAGACGGGGAGGTCAGTCATTGTTTGAGTATTCTTGGCGAATCTGGGAATTGAATTCCATGTAGTCAGCTAAGACTGCCCTTTATTACAGGTTTTAAGCCTTATATCGATGTCGAACTTCGCTCGACCTCCTATGACCCACTTCATCGACCTTCCTGATGTCTCTGGTTTGTGCAGCACTTGCTTAGTCAGGTATTCTGTTGGAACTTCAATGGTATGAGCTTGGAAATAAGGGCGGAGCTTCCGGGCTGTGGTTACTAATGCCAGGATTAATTTCTCCATCCTTGGGTACCTCTCCTCCGCTCCTCTTAAAACAATTTGCAATAGTAAATTTGGATGTTGTACTCGGTCTTTGTCTACGATGGGGGCGACGGCGGGTTGAAATGCGAAGCGCGAAGTCTGAGTGGGAGCTCCCGGCAGAGGGCTTACGAGAGAATGGGGAGAGCTTAAACATGTCTTCAATGCTAAGAACGCTTCTTTACAATTTGCATCCCATTGAAAAGCTCTCTTTAGAACTTGGAAGAAAGGTCAACATTTATCGCTAGCCTTGGATACGAATCAACTTAGAGCGGCTATCCTTCCTGTTAGACGCCGGACCTCTTTTATGCTTGATGGCGGTGGCATGTCGAGCACAACCTTTATTTTGTCTGGGTTTGCTTCAATCCCTCGGTGGTTGACTATGAAGCCTAAGAACTTTTCGACTGATACTCCGAAGGCACACTTGGCTGGATTCAACTTCATGTTGTACTCTCTCAAGTCTGGAATGCTTCGGACCGGATGAAGAGGTATGTCAGATCAGGCGCGGTTGATTTTACCAACATGTCATCTATGCATACCTCCATGGATGCCCTATCTATACGGAACATCTTGTTCTGACCTGCAGTGCGTAGCTCTGCGTTCTTTGCCCAAGGCATTACTTTCGATGGCGGTGGTCCGCTTATACGTGGCCAGATAGTGTAACTCAGCGGTCTTACGAATCCATCTTTGATCTGGTTGTAGCCGGAGCGTCCATCGCGAGGAGTTCATGGCTGCTTTGTGGCATCTGATGAGGTTGATTCCGCGGCGAAAGGGGTATCTTTTGGGCATGCTGTTGGCGTCGGTGAAGTCGTCTGAGCGCCACTTGCCATACGCACGACGAGCCACGGCGTTAGCGACCACTCTGGTGCTCACCTCTCTGATTGCCCCTGCTTGGAGGAGTTTATCGACCTCCTCGTTGATCGCTTTTTGCCTTTCTGGCGCGAAGCTCTTTCTCTTTATGGCGGCGGAAGGATGGGCGACGTTTTAGCTCATGGTGGTGTGTAGGGTCAATTCCTCCCATATCCTCCTGCTTCCAAGCGAAGACATCTTTGTTCTGTCTCAAGAAATGGGTGAGGAGGCTTCTGAGGTCTTCCGCAAGCTTGGAGTCGATGTAGGCGAGGTGTTCAGGGTTGTCATCCAACGATACGGGTTCCAGCTCTTCCGAGGGCTCAGGTCGGGTGTTCACCTCGTCACGCATGTCGAGCTCGTCCAGGTATATGTTATCAACCGTTTTTTGCTTCATGGATGCTGAGTAGCACTCCCTGGCCACGCGTTAGTCTCCTCGAACCATCCTATAAAACTGCGGTAGGAAACTTGATCATCATGTAGTAGCGGAGGAATGGCCTTTATTGTGTTGAGAGAGAGTGCACTTTAACAACATATTATGGCGGATGGGTCACAACGAGGAATCTCATTGTCGTTGTCGCCTAGCCGCGGGGGTCTCCCAGAAGTGAGCACCGGAGTTGTATTGAGCCCTGAGGGTATACTTTTTCTCAGGAGAATCATACAACGGTGGGTGTTGGCGGTTCCGGTTTCTCTTGTGCCCGTCTTATCGGATTTGGCGAGTGAGTGTAGGCTAAACTCCGTTGTCGACTAGGACCGGTGGGTATTTTGTTAGCCCTGGCGCGCGCCATGCAAAGGGTCGTCGTGGGGGAGTCTTGAAGCACCCTCCAATCTGATACGAGAACGTTATGGTTGTGTCGAGTCGGGCGGGTTTGGATAAACATGCCTCCATTACCTCTCGACCCGATCTTTAGCGGAGATGAAACTCTGTTTGGCCCCGGATTCTCCTCCTCCTACTAATCCTCCCGAGATCACATGAATTTCCACAAGAGTACATTGGTCTTGAGTTGTTGCTGTAGGAGTGGTGGTGGTGAATTTCTTGAGCCTAAACTGAGCTGATACGGCCTTGGTGCTATAAAGGCGTCGGATACCTGTGAATTAAATATTCGATTTCTTTCACGAGTTGTATCACGATCATCCGTGTGATGTCCGTGGTCCACACATGGAACTACGATTACTTGGTGGTATCTCTTTTGGTGGGTCTGGTCTCATACGGGATGGCCACCTCGGGAAGCTGTTAGGTGTTCTTGGCGCCGGCCTTGAACTGTGACCTTTGTGGCCGTCGGGAGTAAGCCGCGAGGTGAGTAATGTTGTCGACGCTCGGGTTGAGGTGGGCCCAAATAATCTCTTAGGCTTCCGCGTCTTTTCGGGGACCGTTCACCATCTTTCTTTGGAGACCTTTCCCAGTCATTTTGTCTTTTTGGGCTCCGTCCCTGTCTCTTGTCAATCTTGCTTTTCTCTTTATGGGTTGAAGAGCTTCCTCTTTTGGATATGAGGGCTTCTTCGCCATTAATGTACTTCTCCGCTTTAGCGAGCACCTCAGCCATGCTTGCGTGAGGGTTTTTTGAGATGGAAAACATCAAAAAAACATCAAATCTTTTGACTACACTCCTAGCCTAGCGATGAATGAGGTGATAGCGAACTTCTTGTCTGGTATATCTACCTTCAGAGACTCGGCATTGAACCTCTGAACATAGGACCTTAGGCTTTCGGTGCGAAACTGCCTTGATGGTCGACAAATGATAAACGGAGCTGCAGTAATTTACGGCTCCAATGAAGTGGGAGACGAACGCAATGGATAGCTCCTTGAATTAGGAGATTAATAAGGGCGGAAGCCTATTAAACCAGGCCAAGGCTGGGCCTTTTAACGTGATAGCGAAAGCTCTGCATCGTACATGGTCTTGATACCCATGTAGCTCCATTTGATTCTTGTAAGTGTTAAGATGATCGACGGGATCTTTAGCACCATCGAACGCTTCCACTTGCGGCATTCTGAACTTTGCTGGGAGAGGGAAGTGGAGCACCTCGGCTGTGAACGGTGATTCAGTTTGTTGCACCAGGGTGTCCATAGAGTTAGGAGCTCGTCCCTTTACAACTTCCTTCACGCGGCTGAGTTCCTGCTGGAGGCTCTTAAACCTTTGCTCCCACGATCGCTCCCCATCTCCTTGCTAACGGAGGTTCGGTTCGTCATTTTCAACATGCCCCTCGAGTGTTGCTTTGTTGCCCTCCCCTCCAGGGGTTAGGGGTGGCCCGTGCCCCTTGGCTCGGCTGGATTCCGCTTCCGTTTCAACACCTCGGGGAGTGTCGGGGTGTGGTTGCCCTTTGTGACGGGTGATGTTACGACGTTCTTGAGTTTGTCGTGTCTCCTGTGGGCGTTGCATCTGCCTGGTGAGTTGCTCTAACTCTCCTGTTAAGTGTTGGTTGGTGAGGCGGAGCACCTCCACTTCGTCCGTGTTGGCTTGTGTAGCCTCTAATGTGCCGGGAGGTCGGCTGTCTATGTCGCCTGGTTGATCCTGCATCCTTGGAGGATTGGCGTTGCTCACCTTGTGTTAGAGTTGATACCATCGATGGCGAGAGATCGACTTTATTTGTAAAAGAAGGCTATCGTTCCCACCGGGCGGCGCCCGTGATGATGCCTTTTCAATGGTGAGGCGCGAAGCGTGTTGGAATCATTTGGCGGGCCGGCCTATCTTTGTTGGGCGGTCATTGGCTCTAGATGTAGGAGTGGGACTCCTCTAGCTCTGAATGTGGGACTCCTCTGCAAAAACAAGAAAGAAAGAGGGTCGACGGGGGTTTCGCCCGTGACTGCTCCGATGCCTAAGTCAGTACCTCTCTGAGAGAAAAGATAGACTACTTAGAGGGCAAATGTTTTGCGTACCTTTCACCGATGGGATGGCCTGGTATTTATAGTAGACGTTTTTCCCAATTGGAGGGTGATAAGGATTCTCTCTTATTGGACGAGATATTATCTGTCGATATTGGATTTAATAAGGAATAAGGATAATTCTGATAAGCTGCTCATGATATCATATTAAATCGATATCGACGGATAATATCTATCGATAAGAGAATCCTTATCACCCTCCAATTTAGAAAACGATCTGCAAATACCGGCGCCACCATCGGTGAAAATACATAAAGCTTTGTTAAGCCCCTAGCGATCTATCTTTTCTCTCGAAGAAGAGTGACAGAGCAGCTCGAGCGACCTGGCCGAGGAAACCCCCGTGACTACTGCTTCTTTGCGTTTTCTGAAGAAGATCGCATCGGTAGAGTCTATCGGCAGCGGGCCGACGGCCCGGCTGCGGTCCGACCGGCATTAACGCCAACCGGTTCCGTTAAGGCATCATCGGTAACCGATCATGATTCGGACTTTTTCATTGTACATTGATCCGCAATTAGTATCGGGCACATATTGAATCGATTGTGTGGTAAACCAAATCCTTATATTTTTTACATGTATATTTGATGTAATTAGATATATGACACCTAGGTTCTATATTTCATGTTATTTATATTTTTGTATGAATGAATGTTTTATTTTGGTCTTAATCAATGGTAAAAGTTTGATTGTATTTTTTTTGGGATAACTTGGAGGCTAATTATAAGATTAGGTATTTCCTCCTTTATTTATTTATTAGATAAGTTTATGTAAATTTAAATTTATTGGATAATTATGTACTAAGTACCCAAAGAGGAACTATTACATGTTACTGTTCATCATTTTTCGTGCCAATCGAAGCTTCGATTTGGCAGACCAACATCAGAATCATGTAGGGGACATGGTGGAAGGAAGAGGGTCACCGAAAGACACGACACGCGCCAACACACACGTCTTAAAGCAATCGAGACCGGGACTCATGCGCCTATCTTTCGAGGGATCATGGGAGAGTGTGCCATCTTTAATTGGGCCTAAATTTGGCAAGCTAATCCCCTATATTTGTGATTTACTTCCTTTTTAAATATTGTGGCAATCCGAGGTCTTTGCAATGACCGATGATGATTTTAGTTTTTGGCTTCAGACATTTCCTGGGGGCGTGTATAGTCTCGGATTTGGACAAAATTTGACTAGTATGTTCCTTATGTGCTATTCTATCCCTCTGTAAAATTTCATGATGATCCAAGCTTTGTGCGGTGACTGGTGGCGATTTTGGTTTCTGACTTCTGGAGACGCATGGAAGCACGTGCAGCGTCGTATTTGGACAAATTTTGGTCAGTTGGTTCCTCATGTGGTGATTTACCTTCCTGAAGATTTTGTTGATGATCCGAGTTGTGTACGGTGATTGACGGCGATTTTGGTGCTCGGCTTATGAGGAGGACTAGTTAGAGTTTTGTGTTTTTTTTTTTTTTTGCTTAAAAACCACAAGGCGACGCCCCATTTCGGGGGTCAGTTGACCACCGTCGACTGCTGAAAACTATGTGTCTCATATCATAAGACATCACGTGAGTAAGACCACATTGGCACACATCATACTCACCAAAATATATATCCAACTATATTACCATAGTTTTCAAAGTTATTAATCACTCTTAATACAAATATATTAAAGTTAAAATTATAATACGTGTTTTACAAAATATATGTCAAGCCCGCAATCAGAAGCTTTCTTCTTAAAATCGGCCTACAGTGGCGTAGTATTCCCAATTTACTCTACGTACTGAAATAATTTTCCCTGTTAGGGTGAGCAATGCCTGACAGGTAGAATTATCTTACATGGGTTACTCCGCTAAGTGCACATGTAATGACAACCAAGCAGCGTTGAGCAAATGAATGATCACATTTGAATATCTACGTGCCTAATCCATGTCTCGAGTCCTCACTTGAGCTCCTCGCATACAAGCCATGTATGAAAATCATTTTTCAAACAAAAATATTTGTTTTAATTGAGGACAACCCTCCGATATAAATACGTTGGACAATCCTCCAAAGTGAATTTGTTGAGTAACTCTCTGAAACAATTCATGGGCCCCTCCAACGTGAATTGTTGGACGATTTTTCCAACATAATTCTTTGGACAATTTTTTGATAAAATTATTATTTTTAATAATTTTACAAAAGAATTCATCGTTTGGACAACCCTCCGATTTTATTTGTCATACACTCATACCTACTATTTTAGGGTGCCCCGATGCATATGAAATGCATTATGCCAATTCATATATCCAATTCCAATTACTCATATACAATTATATTTCATATAATCAAACATCACGTTAACACATTAATTTACATGCATTAACGATCATTTTCCGCACATATCTCAAGCCATTAATTTTTAAGCAATATTATGCAAACAACACACATGGACAATTTCAGTCCAACCATCGGCCGGTACATTTTGCGGTCGAGCGATGCGTGGGGCATGCGTGGGCCATTACACCCCGATCAAAGCATCGGTTCCACTTCTTTGGAACCAAAATCAATGGCCATTTCCGGCCTCACAACACCCAAAACCACATTTACATGTTATTCAAATATCAAACAATAACACACAATTATAACACACATATAAGGCACACAAGGACCATTTTTCAATCAGAAGTCCCGGTCGGAAACATCCAAAATGAGTCCCGGAACAGTCCTCAACATTTAGTCGATTTTCGGGGCGATTAAACGGCCACTCACGACCTCATACCATCCAAACCATTTTAAATGGCTTTGAAACCGAAAATAAACTAAGTAGGAGAAGACCCTGCCTCAGGGGTTGTCGAAACTCCGCAATCGGGAGTGTTCACGCGTAGCCACTATGAGTGGGAGTAACTTAGTCTCTTGGCTCGCCGGAATTCGACGATCCGATAGCCAGGAATTCTAGAGAGAAGGTAAAGCTTATCTCTCTAAAAATCTCTCTCTTTTCTCTCTCATGTTTCACGGTTTGCTCTTTTCCCCCTCTCCCAAACTGGTTGGGTCAACTTGGTCAAGAGAATTTTCCTCTCATGCCACATGTCCAATTGCCATTGGTTAATGAATTACACTACGTCCACTTATCCATCTCTTTGGATTTCCATCGATTAGGAGATGCACATGTCGAAGTGGGCCCGCTTGGCTCTCTGGTTGACTTATTACGCACATGACATGGCCAGCGCCTTGAGCCACTCGGCTTGTATCAAGTGTCGCGTACCGGTTATTAATGCCGGCTTGTAGAAAATTAAGTATATTGGGGTCGACGAAATTCGACGTGGTAGTTAGATTTGGCGAGGCGATTCCAACGTGAAGTCCATTTCATCATCGAGATTTAGAAAAATTAGCGATTTTGACCCGAAATTTACCGTTTTCTGCAGATTTTCGAAAAATTAGAATTTTTCGGGTTTCTAAAAACAATTTTAACCTTTATAATTGAAAAATTTCAAAACCCAATGGAAATATGGATCATTGGCCAAATATCAAGTTAAGGTTCTTGGCCCTATTAGGCTTGTAATTTTCTTTTTCTAGGAAACCGTGGATTAAGGGCTCATTATTTATTCTTTACTTACAATTGTTGTATATAGATATAACATGTGATATATGCTTTCCATGCCATTTAGAATAGGTGGTGTCATATAATTTCACCGTGTGATATATACATGTACATAATGATTTTTATTTTGTCTAGATAATATTATTATGGAATATTTAGTTGAATTAATGTAAACTATTGAATTGGTGAAGGTTAAAATTAATTTAATTAATTTGAAATCTACGGGCTTTATTAAGGGTCGAATAATAAAATGGTTATGTGATGCCCCAACGGATAAACATGATCGGATTTTATGGGATTGGATCTAAAATAATTTCAAATTTGTAATGAGATTGTATGGCCCAACGTTGACAATACTCATATATTAAAGATAACTTTAAAATTAAATTAATGGTTATCATATTCAATTTTAGTAACATTAGTCTCTAGATATTATTATTATGGAAAACCTAATAAATTAATGTAAAATATTGAATGGTGCATGTTAAAATTAATTTGAAACATATGGACTCCATTAAAGATCCAATAATAAAATGATTATATGATGCCACAACGAATAAACATGATCGGATTTTATGGGATTTGATCTAAAATAATTTCAAAATTTTAATGAGATTGTACGACCCAACATCTACAATACTCAGATATTAAAGATAATTTTGAAATTAAATTAATGGTTATCACATTCTATTTTATTAACATTAATGTCTATATATTAATAATATGGAAAACCTAATAAATTAATGTAAAATATTGAATGTGTGAAGGTTAAAATTAATTTAATTAATTTTAAACTTACGGACTTTATTAAGGATCCAATAATAAAATGTTTATGTAATGCCTCAACGGATAAACATGACTGAATTTTATTGGATTTGATATAAAATAATTTCAAAATTTTAATGAGGTTGTACGACCCAACGTCGATAACACTTTAATATTAAAGATAATTTTGGAATTAAATTAATAATTATTACATTCAATTTTAGTAACATTAATAATCCCCCTAACGAGGCTCTATTAGTGTTATTAAAAGCACAAAGTTTATTGAAACAAAATTATGATTGATACATGTCTATATTATTTGAGAAAGTTCCGAATCAATTTCTCATAGATAGTGACTTGTTTGTACATGTTTAAGAAAGTCATGTCACAAGGGCGATAAGAGCCTAAGGTAAGGAGTTTTTCAGAGGGACAATTGTGACCCCATGACTTACCTGAGGACTTTCCTGGTATATTAACATTGAAACTCACTATTGTCATGGATTACTATTTGAGTTTCTGGTGAGTTGACTTGGTGGGACACTTTTTGTATCATGTTCAAAATATCTTGCCCAACGTAAGTGTTTATAATGAAAACTAGGATATTGCTGTAATAAATAAACCTACTTATTGATATATTTGTTGATTGCATATTTTTTTTTTTAAATTTCAGAAAATGATATCCTTTAATCCTTTAGTTACAATTTTAAGTAAAAAACCATTGGATAAAGTAATTACGACCTATGGAAAACTAATATTTATATTGTCCTTGTTTTCTTTTTAGAGAACCAAATTTATTACAACAATCTAGAAACCCTAGGAGCCCGCTGCTAATGATTTGAAGGAAGCTAAGAAGCAATTTGCAGATTGACAATAGGCAAATACAATAGATCGCTGTTATATTCTTGCTAATGTTGTAGAGTGTCTGCAGAAGGAAATTAATGATCTGGATCATGTGTCAAACATGGTTCATACTCTAGATAGGATGTTTGTTGAAGGTAGCAGTACTGCTAGACAAGCAGCCATAAGGGCACTCTAATGAACACTCACATGACTTGAAGAAATGTGTGAGACCACTGTCTAAAGATGATGGGGCACATCAGTATTGCGGAAGTGATGGGTAGTCTAAATGTTGTTGAAGCTTGTTTGGTGGATAATTACAAAGATAAATGGATCATTGATTCAGGAACCACTAACCATGTTTGCTACTCCTTGGAGTGGTTCAAACAAAGTAGATCACTTAGAAAATGACAAAGAAACTTGAAATTGAGAAACGAGGAATATGTCTCCATAATGGTAGTAGGGCTATTGGAGTTATGGTTAAAAACTTTATGTTTACCAAACCATTTATTTTTTTCCGGATTTAAGAGGAATTTGGTTTCTATTATTTGTTTATGGAATATAGTTTAACAGTTCAGTTTAATTTCTGGAATAATACTTTTATTTGCTCCGGAATATCAATGAATGATTTGTATTTCTTAATTCCTTTGTCCTATAGTATTAATGTCATTGAACATATTGATGATGAACAACTTCACTTATTTAAGAAAATGAAGGTTTCAAATATAACTTATTTGTGACACTTGCGATTGGGTCATAGTAATCTTAACATAATTCATAGTTTGGTAAAAAGTGGAATTTTAAATTCCTTGATCTTTGAACCTATACTAGTATGTGAATCATGTTTGGAAGGTAAAACGACAAAGAGGCCCTTTAAGGCCAAAGGAAATCGTGCTACTAAGCAGTTGGAATTGGTACACACTAATGTGTGTGGACCCGATGGCGTTAAAGTCAAGGCGGTATGAGTATTTCATCCCGACTGCGGTGATTACTTCCGAGATATGGATATGTTTACCTAATGCACCATAAGTCTGAAGCTTTTGAAAAGTTTCAAGAATACAAGACTGATGCAGAAAAGCAATTAGGTGTCCATTGATGAGTCTAAAACTCAAGCCCATTTTTCATGCATATTTGAAGATTAAAAGTTCAATTTAATGTAAAATTATAGAATCTTCACCTAGATTTATGTTTTCACGGTAAGTTAGAAAAGTAGAAATTAGTAGATAAATAAAATGAAATCGGCATAATCTGACAAAAGCGACAATGCCATGACATTGATTGAAGAATGTCGCGACGTCAACTCAATATCGCAACATCGGATTTCCTATGTCGCAATATCTTGTGGAGAATGTCTTGACATGACTGATGTCAGCGACATCCCACCCGCGGCAGTAACAGCGACATCACAGCTGATGTTGCGACATCGTGAACTGAAACCACGAAGATCTCACATTGTAATTTCGCGACATCAAATCTAGGCAGCCAAGGTTGAAACATTAACGGACCAATGTCGCGACATTAGATATTCAATGTTGCAACATCGACATCAAGATTCAGAATATCAACTCAATGTTGCGACAACAGGTTAGCAGTGTTGCGACATCGACTAAAACGATCAAAACTGAATATGCAATGTTGCGACATCAAAGTTCAGTAATATTGAGACAATGTCGCCACACCATAATCGATCCACAACACTGCATCTCCGATGTCACGACATCGCCATGACATTTCCTAGTAACTCAGAATGCAGAATTGCCACCACAGATTTTCAATGTCGCGACACCAGATTCGATCCACGACATAGTAGCTCCGATGTCGCGACATCGTTACGACATTGCCCATGACATCAGCACTAGGGCAGAATTTTTCTTGGGCTTTTCGAAGGTTGTGAATTCCACCTCGTTTTCAAGGCCCAACGTCTGAAGCCTACAAATAGAAACTCCTAGGAGGAGTGTGTAATTTTTTAGCCGTTTTTCATCCAGTTTTTTGTTTTTGGAGGAGTTGAAATTTCATTGTATATATTTTTCTTTTTATTTTTATTTATTTATTTTTTACTTTTAGTTTTGTTTCTAGATTTATTTTTTCTTTCTTTTAGGATTAGAGTACTGGATCTGAGCTGAGATTCCGAGCTGGATTGATTGTAAATCAAGCTTCATTTATGTCTGAACTTTAATGGAATCGAGAATTTTTTCTGGAATTCATTCTTATTCAGTTTTGATTACAATTTCAATGAATTTATTTGATCAACTAGTCATTGTTATTTGTAATTCAGTAATGGAAGGCTAAGCTCCCTTTGGGAAGCATCTGTTGTTTTAATTGTTGTTTGTAGTATTTTTATTGTTGTTTTAGGAATGAAACTGGAGTAATTTAATTGGTATTTCTCTTACATTGAGTTGTTATGAATAAAAGTGTTCTATACCCAGAAAGAGTTGTATCTATGTTTTGATTTCCAGGATCCCCTTGAGCGACAAAGGGATGGACGACCTAAGAGCAAAGAACAATCACTTAGGGGTATATTGTACTAATATTCATAGAACTAATGCACTCTAAAGATCACTTTGATACATCACTGGTGATGTTCTAACCTACGACTTCAAGGTTCCCTCCTAGGTGACAGCAGGAGTGTGTTCTTGAGGCATAAGAGCAGTCTACTGATCTATCAGTTTAATCCTTAGCTAAGAGTAATTTCGATCCTGTGTTAGCTAAGAGTCTAATCAAGGAGAGAGGGCATTTTTGTCGAATTGATGGCTGATGTACCAATTGAATTGGAGAAGGTTTGCATTATCTTGTCTATAGGGGCAAGTAGTTTCCAGTCCTAAGATATGACTATGAAGTATTGAGAAAGAAAAACAGTCAGATCTTAAAAAGAATCAAGTCCTACAAGTAGCTCTTTAGAACAATTGACTTGGTTTAGGAATATGGTCATCTAGAGAATAAAATGTATAGTGTTAGGAGGCATTCCAAAGCTACACTACCTTACTCTTGGACAATTCTAGTGTTCATGACCTTAACTGTGTTTTCTTTGGGAACTTTGGAAATTGATAGTCATCGCACCGATTTCTTTTCCAGTATTATTTTAGTTCAGTGGACTCTCTAATCCATGTATTTTAAATTTATTTTTCATTACAGAACATTATATAGAAAACTTTTTCATTCAATTTATTATATTCTTGAAAGTTTAATCTCTTCTGAAAATTAGAGGTTCAAATAACAATGATCTTAAGTAGTAGGGGTTGCTAATTTTTAGATTTTCTAATCAATCCCTATGAAAATGATATCCAGACTTATAAAGTCCACTTTATTACTTGCATGACCTGTGCACTTCAGTGATTTAGACCAAAAACAATTTTTAATAGAATTATTATAGACAACAACAGAAAACAATTTTTATTTTTATATATGGTCTTAACAAGTTTTTGACAGCTTAGCTGATTACTTAGTCAAATCTGGTCTCAACATCCATATCAAGCAATTTCGATATGACCGAGGTGGTGAATACCTCTTTGGAGAGTTCAACTCTTACTTAACTAAAGAGGGAATAATTTCTCAATTATCATCTCCTATAATGCCCTAACAAAATTAAATATTTGAAAGGAGAAACATAACCCTTTTCGATATGGTGAGGTCAATGCTTAGTTACTCATCATCGTCCTGGGGATATGCATTAGAAACAACTATTTACACAAGAAGCTTGGTTCCATCTAAATCTGTTTCAAAGACATCCCCTTTTGTTTATTTTTCCTAATTCTTAAAGTGATTTTTCTTATCTTAGATAGCAAAAGTCTTAACTAGTTTTGGTACTTTGTCAATTAGACAACTTAAATCTTTCCTAGAGGACAATATCCAAACCTTTCAAGTCCTTTTACTACTTGTTAACCCATGCACTTGCAGTAAAATTTACATAACATGAAAAGTGAGCAACAAGATTGATATTAAGATTCAAGAAATCTCATATTTTCAAGCAAATTTGTCGTTTCCTCATCAAGCATATTAATCATAATTTTGTAGGTATTATGATGTAGCTCAGCTACAAAGAATAATAAAAATTGAAAGAAAACGAACAAAATAAATATAATGAAGTTCTCAAGTTTTCAATATCATATAAAGTCTACCAAAAAACAATAACATAAGATATTATTTATAGGTACCAATGGAAAACCCTAACATATATGGACTTGGGCTTGGACGAAAAAATACGATTAAATAAATAACTAATAATAATAAAAATCGTCGATTTAGAGCAGGCTTCTTATCTCTTCCCTAGGCTGAATATGGGCCCTACTTTCAGGTGCTTATCGTACCCTACGGGTTGAAAGAACTTGAATTCGAGAAGGGGAGTGAGAGGAAGAGAACAATCGATAGCAGAATCAAATGGCCGAAGATCATCCCTCCTATTTCAAGTAGCATCGAATCGGGCCGACCATGTCATTTACAACAAAGAAACGACGAAAACCACCATGCTCGAGAGTCACAAACTAAGTTCAAGGGATAGTATTCGTCATACTCCTTAGAATTCTATAACAAAGAGCCAAAGTGAGTGCACCTTTCTTGGATTTCACCTACGAGACACTAGAAGGCCAAGTAGAAGGCTTTCAAGCGCCTGGAATTAGGTAGCAAATCCTCTACATTGAAAACATGGATAATATCCATGTCATTAAACAAATCAAGAAGATATGCATTAGATCTCAGTTTACGAATGATAGAATAAAGACCCATGGCTCTTGCATAAACTTTTTTTTTTAAATGTTTTTGGAATTCTTTCAGGACGAATACGAACCATGACATATTCACCAACATTAAATTCCTTAAATCTACGATGCACATCAACAACCAGCTTATACTCATCACTACTTAAAGAAATCTTTCTCCTAATCTCAACATGTAAGTCATGGATGGGTTTTGCAAAGTTTTCTGCAGGTTTAGGCACATGCATGTGAGGTGGTAAAGGAACAAGATCAATGGGTGTACGGGGTGAGTAACCATTAACAATTTGAAAAAGAACTTTTACCAGTTGAACGATTAACAAAATTTATTATAAGAAAACTCAGCTATTGACAAAATTAAATCCTAAACGCCTTGTTTTATCCCAACCAAACACTTAAGCATATCACCAAAACTACGATTAACAACCTCAGTTTGACCATCAGTTTGAGGATGAAAAGTAGAAGAAAATTTCAAAGTAGTGACAAACAATTTCCAAAGAGTTTTCCAAAAATAGTTGACAAATTTTACATCCTTATCAGATATAATGGTGGAAGGCAAACCATGCAATTTAGCAACTGCTCTAAAAAATAATTTAGCAACATGTGAAACATCATGGATTTTGTTACACGGAATAAAATGTGTCATCTTAGAAAACCTATCAACAACAACCAAAATAGAATCATATCCTCTAAGGCTATGCCTAACAAATCCTCTCTCGAAAAGTCCTTCTACTTGCCTATTAAACTTCTCTCTTTCTTTAGGATTCATCCTATAATGTGGAAGGTTAGGCAGTTGAGAACCTGGAACTAAATCTATAGCATGTTATATGTTTCTTAAAGGTGGTAGTTCACTAAGCAACTCATCAAACACCATATCAACAAAATCATCTACCAAATTCTTCACGTCCAGAGGAACATCGACAATTGAAGAATTAGATGAAGCTCCTTTTGCCACTAATGCTAAGCACATACCAGTCTCAATTCCCTATCTTTCAAACTTCTTACATTTTAAAATATGAAAATTCCGTTCAAGAAGTTTAGAAAAGTCACGTTTACCATTGCAGCCTTTAGGCTTAGTAGGTCTCAAATTAATGTTCTTACCCTTGTACTTAAAGGAATAAATGTCATCTTTACCAAAATTGGTAACATTAAAATCATAAAGCCAGGCGGCCTAAAGAACATGCGACATCGAGGAGTAGCAGCCACAATAGATTTCATCCTTATAATCCCCCATTTGAATAAAGACTAGACACCTTGGAGCGACATGCAAAATATGGTCATTCACCAAAGCTACTCTAAAAGGATTTGGATGTGGTTCTACTTTCAGGTTTAATAATTTAACAGCATCCTTAGAAACCACATTCATTGAACTACCCCCATCAATCACTAACTTACATTTCTTATCTCAACTCTGTATGACTCTGTGAAAAATATTAATACGCTTCCAATTATCATTATCTATAGTTGTGAATAGCACACATCTAACCACACCAACACACACTTCATCATCACAATCTTCATGAAGATCATCTTTATCACCAGAATAATCTAAATGGTCAACAATTTGGTCTTCCTCAGCTTCCAAACTGCTATGTTCAACATCTAATGCCAATGCACGTTGGGGACAATGAGACGCAATATGACCCTTATGATGACACTTATGACGGTGTCCCGATGAATTACTAGCCTTAGACTCGATAGGAGAAGCAGAGGAAGAGATTCACGCTGAAGCTAGACTCTTGGCTCCTAATGTTGGTGGGCCCCTAGTATTATCGTTTGATGACATGGGTGACTAGTTGACTTTGTGTGTGTGCAAGAAGGAAATTACATTGAACTTTTCGACTTAAAACTTTTTGATAGCCATCCTCACGGTGTGGAGCATGCAATTTAACCATCCTTTGAATGTCGAACCTGAGACCATTAACAAAACGAGTGCAGACAACAAATTGATCCTTAACATGAAATTCACTACACCTAAGCCTAGCTTCCTCAAATCTAGCAGAATATTCAGCTACACTAAGAGTCATTTGTTTTAGATTAATCATGTTGAGGAACAATTGACTCTTATACGATAAAGGAATATATTTTTCTTGCAACTTTGCTTCGAGTGGTTCACCTAGACGAATCATGTCTTGCAACACATTTTGTCAGTACATCTTAACTGAATTGGTTAATTTCATTTTAGCAAACTGAATTTGTTCACTATCAATCATTTCATACCAATAAAAATATTTCTCAATAGCAACTAACCAATCAGAGAAAACATTAGGATCCATTTTACCATCAAATTCAGGAACACTAACCTTGACTTTTTTCGTGATGTCCCTTTGAGGTTGTCTAACATGTCTATCCTAATCTCCACCCCAATTACCATTAACCCTATGCTGGTATCGCTGAAGAGTGACATCTTCTCTCACCTGATTTGGTGGGTAATTTTTCCTGGGTGGTTGGTAATCTAATGGGAAGTTGACATTCATAGGTCGAAACTGATCACCTAGGTTGAACTGAAGGTCTCATGTTGCAGGTAACCTCATGTGAGGTTGCAGCAATTATCCATGAAAAAATCTCAAAATAACTATCCTTATAAAAAAAAACGGGGAACACAGAAGAACCGGAAGAACATTCAACAACAGTAAACCTTTTCTATGGAGGAACTGTCTAGCCAAAAGGTGTTTACAGCCTTGTGATCTCCAAAGAGTGCAAAATATATTTCTTGCACCACCAACTTCACTAGCCAAGTGATCGAATTTCCTCCATTTCAACTTCAGAAATTTAGAGCCACTGCTTGGAAGTGAAAGATTTAGCAAATTCGACATGTCAAAAGACTTTCTGGCATCCATATCATTTACTAATTGCTTACGTCTGGGAATCCCTCTGAATGGTAGATCTGCATGATGCACCTGCACATATGCTAAATAAATTGTATGGCTAGAAAGAAATAACATGAATACACATATGCATCTCCAAAAGGAAATGAAATAATGAAAGTGATACACCATTCTATAGTGTAAGCTAAAGAGCACTATCCAGCAATGCCATGCAGGATGTTAAACCTGTCTACCCATTAATTTCAATTAGGAGGCCCAGAGGATAGCCCCAACTTTAAACGGTTTTTATCTTTCTCTCACCAACAACCGATGATCTTGACCTCAGCCAATAATCCTGGGTAATCTCTCTGAAGTTTTTGAATATTTGCCTTCCATAACAGGTCCCAATGCTCTCAGGATGAAACTGAAGGCAAAAATAAAAGGTGACGGACTAAGATTTCAATAAATATAGCTGAGACAATTTCAAACACAACAAAAAATTCCACACACCTGCAAACCATAATGAGGCCTGGTGGAGTGCATGATGCCCATGAGGACTTTCCCGTTTCCCATGCATTCAGTATGCCTGGAAAGCTTAGAAGTTCCATTCCTTAATTCTGATGAGAAAGGATCAAAGGAGGATTTTTGCCCTGTCTGACTCCCATAAGTCTCAAGAACATTATCAGATTTCTGGGTCACAAGATAAGAAAGTGAATCGCTAGGAGAGGTCCATGCTATAGGAATAAGTTCATCTGGAAGTGATTCAGCATCTAGAACAAGGGAATGATACCGAACCACCTGAAACAAGCAATGACAAATCAGAATTAAGGGGAAATCCAGAGTTAACCATATTGGTCCATAGGAAATACAGCATGTAATTACTAAGGAACAAGGTTAAAACAAACAGACTATCCGCGAATCTTCTACAAACACAGTTCAAATTAGAAGAACAACTTCTTATCTATCCAAAAAAACAAAAAACAAAAATAGAAGAACAATTGTAACTTTAATTCTAGCAAAATAGTTAGAATGCAAGGTAGTGATTTTTCTCACTTTCCCAATATTTCCACACAAAATCTTGCAATGAATCAAGAGTTGTTTTATATGATTTAGCTTTGACGGCACTTTTTTTTCATGGCCCATTTCCAGGATTTGATTTCGAGAATAATTGCAAAATAATAGCAACTCAATATCCTGCTTACTGCATGTAATATCAGCAATAAAACAACGAAAGTTATGAAAATTTGGGCCGTCTCACCATCCTAAAATTCACAATAGAAGGGCAACTTTTAATAACTAGAAGATTAAAGAAAATTCTTCAACTAAAATTGAAAAGAAAAAAAACTAATATTGATTGATAGTACATATTGATAGACATGCAATCGCCTCGATAAGCTCTAATATTTTGAAGGTGTTATGTGATAATCTGATTATCAATGTCATCGATCTGTTTCTCTAGATATATAAAACCAAGTATTGTTTCATCCACTGATCTCCCACTATGTTTTGTAGATAATTTTAAAACTCTAGAAATTTCATTAAGAATTTTTGTTATGCATAAGGATAAAAAGAAAAGTAGGTGATAAAAAATTTTAAAATTAAAAAAAAAAAAAGCATAGCAAGATTTAAATAAATACAGGATCATTTATTGTTGTTAAGAAGTTGTGCTACAGCTTCTTCGTTTCTCCTAAATTCTGTTTCCCTACAGTAAGTCGAAAAGGGTTTTCTTTACTTAAAAGGTACAAAGACAGATCTAAGTGGGATTCTTGTTCTAGCATTTAGCTTTTCAAACAATAAAAGGCCGTTAAGCACAGTTTTCTCTTTACACAACACCCAAAAAAATAAATGTTGAACTTAATCTAGTGGTAGGAGACTAACCTAACACCTTATTGGCTCAAGTTCATGTCCCATAAATTCATGGTACAAGGTTTTTTGATAACTCCAAAAAATGCTCCTTCAATGGCTGGTTCACAAACCAAAGTGTAGTTCTTAATGACAATATGCTAAAGAACTTGCCAGGTAAAATAACATACATTATGAGGTGATTAATGAATTTGAACTCTCATTTTTGTGAAAATAGACTGACCTTGAATCCAGAATTTTTGCCAGAAGGAATGTTGTGAAACAGTCTACACCCATTATGCTCAATTTCACTGTGAAAATCAAGAAAATGTTGTAAAATCAATAGGTAAGCAAACGAATCAAGTCAACGAAAGCCTATCAACTTCATTAAGAACCATTGTTGTAAAGACCTTGGGGGTGAGATTCTTTCATTCGTGATGCCTTCAGATCTTTTTCAGGTTGCAAGAGATTGTTTAAACTGATAACGTTCAAGATTAAGTATATCACGACATAAGAAGAGATATGATCTGCAAAATTTACTAACCAGTATGTTAATGACTATAATGAGACGAAACGACAGCTCATATAATATTTGCTCTTTTATGCAGATAAATACCTGACATTGGGACTGCTGTTTTGATTCAAGTAGTACGAAAGAAAACACAAATGACTCAGACAGAGATTACAATATATCTATAACATCCAAATAACAACAAAAAGAAATGGAGCATGAATAATTTCAACCAACATTGTTAATGTGTCAAATCCAAGTTCTGGCTCAAAATTTGTATGTATTTTAAATAGAAAAAGCAAAACAAACACAGAACATTACTTGCATTTGAACCTTTCAATAGCGACAGGAGGGATATGAATGCAACTGTTTGTTCCCATATCTAACTACAATCTACAAATAAATCAGCTCAATTCTCTTTACAAAGATCCAAAAAGTAGATCCCAGCTTAAAACATTGTGTGACATGTTTCATCTGTGCAGATTAACATCATGCAATTATCAAATTACAGTTTAATCATTCTATGATGTAAAGTGAATTCGCATGAATCCCCTAAGTGAATAGGAGTCAGGCCATCAGTGGAAAACATACAGGGTAGAGGAGGGAGGATGGCAATCCTATGAAATGAGAGATGGGTATGGGATTGGATCTCAAGAAATCCATTGAAAGGATTGGAACAACATTTACAGTAAATTCTCATTCATGATGGGTAATAAAAGTACAGTGAAGATTTGGAAGGATAGATGGTACAAGAATGAACTGTTGTATGCTTCCTTCCCTTCTTTATATGCCTTAGCCATTCCAAAAGAGCATAGATTTGTGAATTCATGGGACCATACAGGAGAGAGGAGTCATTCGTACCCTTGCTTCTCTAGACCTTTAAATGGTTGAGAACAAGATAATCCAGATGATTAATTTTCAAGGCAACATGAAGTGGCAAGAGATAGTGATGGGGGAGATAAGGAGGTATAGATGAGCTTAAGAAACAAAAAGTTCTCAATTAAGTCTCTTTATTGTCACCTTGGATCTAAGGGAATCGATTCCTTTCCAACAAGCATTATTTATTCTTGGGCACCTTCTAAGTTTGTTTTTTAAAGCTAGGGAAAGGTCTTAACACTATACTAGCTACAAAAGAAAGGGTTGTCTTTCTTAAAATGGATGCTTTCTCTGAGAAGTTAAAGAAGAACCGATAGATCGCACTCCTCATCTTGCTTTTTTGTACTGTTTTTGCCTGTTTCATAGTTTTGTTATAGTATCAGAATTAGAAACCAGTCAAATGAAACATGTAATCAATAGAAGAAACTTCCAGATTTTCCTACGTCATAGATTGTCTTGTATATAAATAGGTTATTTGCAATCAAACAAAACAACTTTTTTCTTCCACTATCTGATCATACAATGGTACGAGCCTGGCTTTGAATCCCTTCCTGAGGAAAAAACTATAATGTTAAAAAAGAGAGAAGATAGAAGAGTCGTGGGGTGCTTTTTCTGTTCACCAACTTGGTGCACATGTGACACCCCACTTTAGAGAGCATATCGGAATCTCATCACACACACCTTCCCATCAACTCATCACTGCCACAGGTGGCCTTTAAAACACGTGAGCCGTCGCTAAGGTGCCGACCACGCTGAGTTGCTGCCGCCACGTCATCACTGTAATGCGTGCGTGGTCGTCTAAACGCATCCCTTCCACGATCCGCCACAGGTCTTCACCTCCCTAGTGCAGAGTCCCACCTTATTTCCAATAGTTCAGGTGCCAACCCACCGCTCGTTGGCGAAAAATTGTTATGTAATTTCAAAGGTTTCTTGAAGTGAATTTTTTGTTTCGCTCAGCCTTCTTTCGCTGTTTCTAATGAGTGATACATCCTGAGGGCAGTCGCTAGTACTAAGTGTTCAAGATCGTCCAAAATCACTTTAATACACGTAATCTAATTAACTTTAATTATTTAGATTGAAAGAAACAATTTGCCTTCTGGGTGAAAGGTATACTCCCGCAGATGCTCCTCATCTCTTCACTAAGAATCCGTACCAACGATGATCGGAAGAACAAAAGGGATGGAGAAGATGCCCGCTTATCACAAAGATTGTGACCTTGAATAGCTAGATAAAAATTGTTTCATCATCAGAATTTGTTAAAGAATTAATGATTACCGACGTGATGAGCGAGCGAACCGCCTTATAGTATTGAGGCGTATGTAGCGCCGGCACTGAAAACAGATGTGTCCTCATCGCCAATTACAGAACGCGAAAACGGCGAGGAGTTGAAACGCAGTGTTACGGTCGCCTCTTTGTGTGCCGGGTTATCAAAGTCCGAAGTTGTAAACTCACAGGAGAACGTGGGCGGCGGTTATGAAGTTTTCGTAGTTAGTCTTCTTCACTGATACTACCAAATCTCATATTTTCCTTCGTCCCTGCAGGATTTCTCGCCATAAAGAGACTTTCGTAACTGACACACACAGAGACACTCATCGGTTCAAATGGGCAAAGTAACGTCGCAAGAAAATAGTAATCGCGGAGTCGTGCGAAGGTAAAACTGGGCATGCGATCTAATTTCTCACCGGTGCCTGCGTCATCTGAAATGGAGGTATGTTGCCATTGCTGCAAGCCGTGACATACACGCCGAGCTTGTAAAGCTTCCAGCAAATCAGAAACCGAAGATTTTGTACCTGCTCACGCCAGTTTCATGCACATCTTTGAGCAACAACAGAAGCTTCGTAGATGAGGCTACAAGAATAGTTTACTTTACCCCACCATTGCATATTTGCCGAGTCAAAACTTAATACACTTCCCACTGTGGGAGCTATATTTAAAGAATCCCGTGTGTCTGCTGCTCAAGGGGATAGAGAAGGCAGCGCTATGTCTCAACTTATGGTCAAAGTCTGAGTCCCTGCTGACTCGGGAAAATTTCGTCAGCAACGGCACGATTCACGCTGGAAAAGCAAGTCCCCACCCCACTGGCGCGTTCATGGCATCTTAGTTTTTCGTATTATTTAACGCCAACGGCGTGATACATTATCACCCAACTGAGCCAGAATCTGTTATATTATCTCAAGTCCTTCAAGGGTCAGCTTCACATGAAAGACTTGGTAAACGTTAGCTATTCCCAGGTCAAACTCATGAGAAGTGTAAGGAACTCCCGTTATCTCAACTAAAATATGTAATTTGATATGCTAGTCCGAAAGATGCAGCAAATTGTGTACAACTCCAATACACTTCTATAGTCTAATGTACAACTAATTCAAGAAGAGAACTATTCTATAACTCGAGAGATAATAAAAATAACTATTGGGAATTTTAATTCATCTTACAGAACTCGCTTCCTGAGGACACAACTGGGTATGTTTTTATCAGATATGTCATCTCCTTACTAATCAATCAGCCTGCAACTTATAGAAAGATATCCCATGCTATTCAAAAGTTAAGCCCCGGACGTAAACATTGTATAAGGCCAATGGCAAGATACATCGAGTTTTTAATAGACTGGGCAGATCTGCTGAAGATGATCCATCTGCATATCGCGGTTCTTTCCGAGCAAACCATCCTTACAAGAAAGAACAAAATGTCGCTTCTAGCGATCTATAGTGCGTTTGAGTTATATGAGCTATGACACAAATGTATAAGAGATCATGTGGACATGCCAACGACGGCGTGACATCGAAACCAATCCAACGGTTTCGCAGATGTTCAAGTCAAGCACATTAGATCGAACCTGTGGTGATTTCGCGAGCGTAACAAAACAGTACTGGGAGACGCTATTTCATTCATGAGAAGATTCCGCCGCGACCCTACGGTATGTTAACGAGAACAATTAGGAGATATTTTCACAAAACCTCAGTGACTGGTGCCAAGGATTTTGTAAATAAGTCAGTAACATCAACATCTACGCTTCTAACTTAAGTGGAAATAAGAGCAAGATTTGTAATTAGAAACTAGTTGGGAAAAGGAAACTTGTATTCATATAGAGTTAAGAAACTTCATATTCTTTCCTATTTGGTTTAGGATTGTCTTGTATATAAATAGGTTGTTTGTGATCAATTTAAAAGACAATTCTTCCTTCAATTATGTTTGATTACAATATTCAATGGGCGCTAGTTGCTAACAATAGCGAATTTCCTTTTAAAGTGTATAAACATATAAAAGGTTTAGCAAGAACAACCATTGTACATCTTGTCATATGGAGGTGAAAGGAATTAAAGATTATTTACTGTCAAATATACTCGTGTCAAGCTTCAAAAACACACCTTTTCAAAATATTTGTTTTAGCGGGTGGAAATATACACAGATATAGGTCTAATATATTTATTTGATTTTGTACGGAGGTTGGTTCCCTACTAAGAGAAGGAATTATTTCTTTCTGATTATGCCTTTTGACACACACGTTCTATAATGTTACTATCTTTTCGTGCTTTTAACATGTTCATAATTATCCCAAATTTCCACCCATCTTCTCACACAAAAACAAAAAAACCCTTAATATCCTCTTTATTTTTTAATAGTAAGAACGAATGTGAAGAGTGCCAAAAAGAAATACTCGAGGTGTACAATACAAGCTGCCAAAATGACCAAAAAGATAAGAAAACAACCCAGAAACCTGAGACTGTTATGTTAATAAAAGTCCAAATCCAATCAACAAAACTCATTAAAAAATATAGATAACCATCTATTAACAATTGTCTCTAACCAAATAGTGTACAAACAAAATTTAAGCCTGACCGAAACGTGTTATCATCGAAGTCATTATATTCTCACTTCCACACTATCCAAAAGATGTTTAAAGGAATGTTCTCAAATCTTTTTTGCGCTTCTATCCAAAAGTGCGGTTTCATTGATTCAAAAGCCTTTTTCAAAGTGTACACCAGGTTATGCATTCGTTGGTGGCAGGGTCTTTTGAGCCGAGGAGATGCCTTTGTTGGTAGAAAACGAAAAAGAGGCTTGGAGAGTCGCCCCTTTTATATATATTTTTTAGACTATTAGGAGGGAGAGAAATAAGAGAGGCTTTTCGTGAAAGTGTTGATCAAGCCCTTAAAGTACCTTTTTTTTTATCTATTTTAGAATTCGGTTAGAATGTACATTAGGGTCTACTAGCTTTTTGTATTTACACACCTCCTTTTTTTTCGATCTTTGTATACATCATATACATGTTTTTTAATACAATTGCACTTACTTATCAAAAAATAAAATAATAGTTTCTTATTTACCAAGAAGGCACTTTTAGCTAGAAAGGCAAACTTCCTTAGAATGGGCTTAGGTCCACGACATAAATGGATGAACTTAGAGGGAGTTTCTAGAAAAGGTGTCAATGTTTCAAGAGAAAAAGAAGAGCGTTAATGAGAATGATTTAAAAGTTTACGGACAACACTAGACGCTAGCCTCGAGCTTACGTTGTAAACTGCGCCAAGGACCAAAAAGACATCATTATTATTGTATTTTTGGTCTTATTACTTAACTATATTTCATTGGGATGTTTTAAAGCTGTTTTGTTTGTTGAATAATTTATATTGGGAGGATGTCACTTTTAGTTTAGCTGATTGGGAGCAGTCACAAGACTAAGTTCCTTTCTTCTGTCTCTCTTACAATCCAAATGTTATACTTCTGGATCTCATATCTATGAGGTTGACAGCTTCATGAATTTCATACAGCATGAAAAATAAATATTTTTTTTTAGTATAAAAAGGATAGATCATAGATCAACAGCTATTGCTTAAGGAAAGCATACCAAAGCATGCTAGAGCAGATCTGCAAAAGTCATGTGAATAGATGCATAAATATGTGTAGGTCTATGCCTGTGTCTATGTTTAGAAGCATGTGGGAGCCATGAATTAGACAAGAAATACAATTATTAACAGCTTGTAGACATGTGTGAAGTACCTGGTGTCCAAGACAAACACCCAAAATAGGGATGTCCCTGCACTCAAGCAGTAGCTGCAGGCATATTCCTGTAAGATTGAAATCATTCAAGGTAATTATAAATGCAATAACTAGGTGCAACTCGACATTGCTAATGCATTTTGTTCCTATTCTGATTCTGTAATGTTTTAATCAATCCCCCACCTACTTCGACCAACTCCAATTGTAAATACCAATGCAATAAATAAGCATCACTCCACATATGATAATTGCAGTGTTATCACCTATGGCATTGACTCGTCAGCCTTTAAATTCATGAAGGTCAGGTGTAGGAAGTGCATAATTCTGAAGGTTTAGCTGAGATTTTCATACCAGAAGTAAGTTTTTTCTTGGCTAACAAAATCACACAATTAATGAATTTTTTGGATTCTACAACAATCAAATTTATAATATAAGCCACTTCATATGTGAAAATCATATTGGTATCAGCTTCCTTTGTCAGTTTCAGGCCAGACGGTTCTACAGGCATGATTTATTGGGTGGTGGCCAAACAAAGCCATGACTTTACAAAATGTGGGTATAACTGGCATAAACTGTAATTCAAGAAAATAGTTCAAATTAATTATTAGACTCCAAAAGAAAAACAAAAATTGCATATAATACACTTTATTTATCTTTCTAACCTATATCTGCCGGGCATGCTGGAGTGCCAGGTCCGGGCGATATAACAATATTATCAAAGGCATTTTCTTCGTATAAATAATGACAAATTTCTTTCCATCCCAAATCATCATTGCGGACCACAACTGGAGGCACTGGCACAGAAAAAAAAAAAAGCAAAAGCGTATACCATTATAACATAGTTATCACCAAACAGATAATAGACTAACAATTCACCCAAAAGAATGTGACTGATAATTTCCATGACTTGCAAGATTACAAATCAAAGTTGAATAATTCATTTAATTTGGAACAAAAGTAGGTAGGGTGACTCAAAAAAACACATACAAAATACTATGATAATCAAGAAAGATGCATAAGATTGTGAACATCTGCCTAAATCCAGTTAACAATGATCAAATAAAACTATGTTAAAACATGAGTATGGCCATTTCAATTCCACCAACCTTTTTTGTCATGATCATCTGCTCAACTTACTAATCCTTAATCCCACTGATAATATGATTATGAACCCTGTTTTTCTATTCAAATCTTTCTGCATCCATATCTTTTATTCGCTCTTAGGTAACAATGCTTCAAATTTGTCCAACATGTTTCAGCGAACAGGATTTAAACATATGTCACTAACATGTTCGAGGGTTATGCACAACTAATAAGTACTAACATATCCGATAAGTAAAGAGGAGTGGAAAAATCAAATACAACACAAGTTGCAAAAATAGGTGTATTGAAGGATCAAGAAAAGTCAAAGCAAGCCAAAGGTGTTGAAAAACAAAAAAGCAATGGCATGAGAGTAAGAGGAGAACAACACACCATTGTGACAAACGGCTCTTGTAAATATTGTATGTATAACTATCATAGTTGTCGATCAACAATGTCCTCACAAATTCCAATTTTTGACCTGCATCTTCTAGCTGTTTCTTTCCTGTATACCAACCTAACTGTCCAGGTACTAAATGGCTAGAAATGGACAGCTTTTTGGCATGAAAATTAGATACTTTAACATTATTTTTCTTGACCTTTAATATGTGTCTGGATATGACTGCATTCAGGTTTGTACATTGCAAACCCTCAAAAGAGGGAAACATGAGCTCAGTCGACGATGAACATGAAGTAAATTTCATTTTTGTCTTGAACTGGGAATGACAAATTTGCCTGAGAAACCTCTACAACCTCCACAACTTCTGCAAAATAACAAGATACAGCAGTTAGGTACACACGAGAGTTCCATGTGGATCAGTTTGGATAAATTATTCAGTTTAGAAGTTGAGATGATTGTTTTGACATGCAACACCAAGACCTAAGATATCAACTATTTGGAATCCGTACATGAATCTTTAAAATCCATCCATCTTCATCTAGGGATATGTTTTATACTAAATTAATGAAGACCATAACCCATCTTTCTCCTCTCATCAACGTGCACCTTCAACTCAAACTAAATCACTCCCCTTTACCAACACTTAAATTTTCTGGTCCCCATTGTACATCTTGAAACCATACATTCAAGGCTCCCTCCTTTTGTTCTTAATTAATGAAAATTTTCCTCCCGACAAAAACATTTCTTTCATAACCATTGATTTTTTATTATACTGTTCACTGATCTTGGGTTTTGATAATGCTTTACCGATCCCTTAAAGCAAGGAGCTCTTATTGCTGCCATAATTTGATGGGTACTCCCTGAACCCACAAAACCTAGAAGCATTTGTCCATTCATAAAACACAGATTATGACTTTTTAGGATTCTAAAAATAGCTATACACATCAATACATGCATCTTGAAAGGAAAAAACCAGACAGGAATATATAAAAGACAATATATTGGAGGAACAACAGATTCTAAAAGTTCAGCAATAGTTTCTCAATGATTCCAGATGAACAAAACTGCAACTCGATGGTAACCTAAAATCCTATAAAATTCCTTTCCAATGAAATCACTAAAAGCAAATAACATCGGATCTGTACGCTAAAAAAAAAAAGAAACGAACAAGAAAAATAAAAGAAAAACGATCATTCATTCGACAAAATCGAATGTAAGGGACACCCACAGCAACCCAGATCATCAGTTTCGTGGCTGAAAATGATTTAACGGCAAAAAAATAAACTGAACAATTAAATCACAGTATTTTGTATTACATTTAAATCAAGACGCTCGATTTATCAAATCTAATGCAACTAGCTTAATTGAGTAATTTTCTCGTCATTTTCTCAGAAACCAAACAACACCAAACCCCGAAATTAGCAATTTCAAACAAATAGAGAGAAAGAAAGATGTAAAGGCTGAGCAACTCTAATCAAATATAATCTATCAATTTGATGATTTGGATTTGTTGAGCAGTTTTTTTTTCTCTAAAAATAAATCGAATGCTCACCTATATAATTTGGGGAAAAACATATAAGTAAAAGAAATAATAAAATTTTATTTGGAATTAACAGAAATGAATTATTATCTTTGTGAAATTTTTATTTGTAACTATTAAATTAAATGCAACAAACACGGTTTAATAATAATAATATACATATCTATTATAAAAAGATTTCCATAAAAAACAAAAATTTGAAATTTTGAAGGGTGGGAATGGGATAGGGAGGTGGCCACTGTCTACTTTTCTTTCTTTGTTTTTTTTTTACAACTGTCCACTTGTGCAGTTGTAATGAGCTTTTCACGGCCCTTTTTTAGAATGCGGTCGAGAATCATTCACAACTTACAACCGACTATGAAGCCTTGGTTTGACGGATCAACACCCGTATCATGCAGGGGACACAAAAGAGGGTCGATGGGAGGAAGAGGGTTGGAAGACTAACATGCAGCTGCTTTCGCGGTCGGTAAGGTTACGTTTGTTTTTAAATTTTAATCTTGGATAAGCGACTTTTTTGAGCTTAATCTTGAATAGTCTTATGGCATTAAGTATTAAGTTGTTTGTTTTTATAACATTAGGTAGTGAGTGGGGATGATGGAGCGTATTATTTTGGGTTCTTTGTCGCGCCGGCTCTTAATGGCCCAGCGTGTTTAATTTAATTTTAATCGGGTTTTAATGAGTTTGGGTTTATTTTCTCGTCAATACGGGTTCGAGGTATTGTTACTCCTGATGGCAGAGAAAATTAGAAATTTTTAAAATGGCGAATGTTAATAAAAATAAATTGTCATGGGGTTCGGGAAGTTAGAAAATTCTCTGAATCTGAATAACGAAAACGGGCTGGCAGTTAAATTCGTCTTCATGAATCAGTGGCCCAAAGTTTCGTCGGGTCCCAAGACAAACGAAATTTTTCGATTTTGGGTGATAAATTAGGTGGCTCGGGGCGAGATTTTGATTTCGAGGCGAGAAACGGAATGAATGAAGCGATATAGGTATATGTCAAAATAATAATAATGGCGAGACCGTTATATTTTAAAATATTTTTTTATTATTTTATTTTATACTTTAATATAAATAATAATTATTATTATAGTGTTTTAATAAATAATTTATAAAAATTCATAATATTTTATTTTTATGAAAATAATTTTAATATAAATAAAATAAAAAAAGCAAATATAAAAAAAATTAAAATTAAAAAAACAAAAAATAAAATGTAAATAGGGGCGGTTGAAATTTTAAATCTAAGCACGCCTGTTTAATTTTTAAATGAGATAAGTTTAGAGTGAAAAAAATAAACGGCGGATCGGGATGGGACCGCCCGTCCCCGAACCACTCTCCGTTGTAAGTACTTTATTAGTGTATATTCTTTAACTCTTGCTTTTTATTAGACTGATGATTGAGTTTTAACATTTTATGGAAAATGACTTTTTCTGAATAGAAAAAATAAAATATTCATTTTATTGAACTTTTTTAAAAAATTTAATGATAAGTCGTGAAAATTTTAAAAAAGCAAGCGAACCCCAATGCGAAGGCTGTCGATTTCGGCGTCGTCAAAACAATAGCCCTTTAAAATCACGCACCCATCTTCGGAGGGCACATGGGAGTGTGTGTCATCTTTAATTGAGCCCAAATTTGGCCACCTAATCCCCTTTCTTTGTGATTTGCCTCCTTGTAAAATTTTGTGACAATCCGAGGTTTGCATAGTGATTGGTGACGATTTTAATTTTTGGCTTTAGACGTTGCCCGGGAGCGAGTGTAGTCTCAGATTTGGACGAAATTTAACTAGTATGTTCCTTATGTTTTGTTCTATCCCCTTGTAAAATTTCATGATGATCCGAGTTTTGTGCGGTGACCAACGACGATTTTGGTTTCTGACTTCTAGCAACGCATGGGGGCGCGTGCAAGTTGGATTTGGACAAATTTTGATCAATTGGTTCCTCATGTGGTGATTTAACTTCCTGCAAATTTCCGTGATGATCCGAGTCGTGTACGATAATTGACGGGGATTGGTGAAGGTTAAAATTAATTTAATTAATTTGAAACCTATGACTCTGTTAAGGGTTCAATAATAAAATGGTTATGTGATGCGCGATGGGCCAAAGTATGATCCCGGGATTTTGTATGGGATTAGGCCAAAATAATTCCGAAATTTTAATGAGATTATGCGGCCCCAGCGTCGACCCAATACTTAGATATTAAAGATAATTTTGAAATTAAATTAATGAATTATACGCATTTAATTTTAGTAACATTAATATAGATATTATTATTATAGGCTCTATTAAATTAATGTAAAATATTGAATGGTGCATGTTAAAGTTAATTTAATTAATTTGAAACATGTGGACTCCATTAAAGATCCAATAATAAAATAATAATGTGATGTCACAATGAATAAACATGATAAGATTTTATGGGATTTGATCTAAAATAATTTCAAAATTTTAATGAAATTGTATAGCCCAACATCGACAATACTCAGATATTAAAGATAATTTTGAAATTAAATTAATGGTTCTCACATTCAATTTTAGTAACATTAATGTCTAAATATTAATATTATGGAAAAGCTAATAAATTAATGTAAAATATTGAATGGGTGAAGGTTAAAATTAATTAAATTAATTTGAAACCTACAGGGCTCCATTAAAAATCCAATAATAAAATGGTTATTTGATGCCCCTAACGGATAAACATGACCAAATTTTATTGGATTTGATCTAAAATAATTTCAAATTTTTAACAAGGTTGTATGGCCCAAAGTCGACAACATTTGGATATTAAAGATAATTTTGGAATTAAATTAATGATTATTATATTCAATTTTAGTAACATTAATAATCCTCCCAACGAAGCTCTGTTAGTGTTATTGAAAGCCCAAAGTTTATTGAAACAAAATTTTGAATAATACATGTCTATGTTATTTGAGAAAGTTCCAAATCAATTTCCCATGGATAGTGAACGTGTCTAAGAAAGTCTCGTCACAAGGGCGATAAGAGCCTAAGGTAAGGAGTTTTTCAAAGGGACCGCTATGACCCCACAGCTTACCTGGGGACTTTCTTGGTGTATTAACATTGAAACTCATGATCGTCGTGTGTTACTATTTGAGTTTCCAATGAGCTGACTTGGTGGGACACTTTCTGTATCATGTTCAAAATATTAGCTTGTTATAAATATCTTGCTAATGTAAGTGTTTATAAGAAACTAGGATATTGTTGTAATAAATAAACCTATTTATTGGTCTATTTGTTGATTGCATGTTATTATTATTATTTTTTTTTCCAGAAAATGACAACTTTTAATCCTTTAGTTACAATTTTAAGTCAAAAACCATTGGATGAAAGTAATTACGACTTATGGAAAACCAATCTTTACATTGTCCTTGTTTTTTTTTAGAGAATCAAATTTATTACAACTTAGAAACCTTAGGAGCCCATTGCTAATGCTTGAGAGAAACTAGAAACAATTTGCGAATTAACCTTTTTCTATGCGAGCTCTAACGGCTGGTTGTGTATTATTACCAAGCGTTCTGGGGCGTCTACGAAAGGAAACTAATGATGCGGAGCATGTGTCCAGAACTGGTTCAAACTCACAGATAGGATGTTTGCTAAAAGGTAGCATCTTGTTGAACAAGCGACCATAAAGTACTTAATGAACACTCGCATGACCGGAATAAATGTGCAAGACCACTGTCTAAAGATGATGGGGCATATTAGCATTGCAGAAGTGATGAGTAGTCTAAATGTTGTTAAGGCTTGTTTGGTGGAGAATTACAATGATAAATGGATCATTGATTCGAGAGCAATAGAGTGTTTCTTCTGAGTAGTTCAATAAAGTAGATTTATTAGAGTTGTTTGCTTGTTATATAAAAATTTGGTAAAAGCAACCTAAACCCACAAGTGCACGAGTAACAAGTAATACAGTGGTTTTCAAATTAAAAACCCAACATATTGAACCTATAGGGAAAAGATGACTTAAGTGGGGATTAAGTACCCCGACTACTTGATAGTTTTACTATTTGAGCTGAAAGATAATTGGGATTGATGATTAACTGAAAATAAAACTACACTAACTCAAAACTAAACTAAGATTGATTTTTAGGAGTTCACAAATAAATGGGCTGATTTGTAAGAAACACTCTAGAAAATGATACTAGGGTTGATTGTCTCAATTGATGCAATTATGATTTATATTCTTTAAGCGCTGATTAGGTGGAAATAATCTTGTACTTACCCAAGCAGACCGATATGAGGGTTACACTTTCATGTGCCCTCTCAATTTCTCACACTCATTTCCTATTCTTTTTTCGGTCCATCTAGGTCATAAAATATGATACTATTATATGTCGAGTCACTCCTTAGGACTCTTATTGATCACCTTTAAGTTCATACAATACCGGGGTATGTGTGAAGACCAAATGATGTATATGTGAAAATATGGCCCGAGGTGAATGGTAAATACTCAGCTTGATTTGAAACAAAATAAGTGTCTTTCAAAAAACTGAAATGAAAGTATTACAACACTCAACCCCTTTCGCAAATGCACGGGTCATGAGTAATAAAAGTGGGCCTGGTCAGGATGTGTACTGCACAGTTGGAGGTTCTCTCTAGTGGAATTTGATCACCTCGATGCAAGGGCTCTTCTTATTTAAGCGATCAAATAGGATGTGGGAATAAAATAATTTAATTATGAAACAAAGCTGATTTAAAACTAATCCACAAAATCCTACCAAATAAACAATACTTAATTCTAAAAGGTATGAAGAGAAGTCACTTAGGGATGAGGATAATTATTCATAACGGTTTGCATTTCCTTGAAAGCCTGACAATTGTGAGTTGAATGAATTTGTGAGAGCAATGTAGTATATCGGATTTCTCACGGCACTATACATTTCACTTTATCTAACACATCCCATATTTCTTTCGGAACAAATGGGTCTAAATAGCTACTTGTAAGGTGGCACTCTTTAAGATTTGATTGTTTTCTTTTCCAATACTTCACAACCATTTCTTAGGACTAAAAGAATTCTTGCCCCCCCATAGATGGGATTATGTAAGCCTTCTCCATCCTGTTATTATCTCGATCCTTCAAATCTAATAAAATTTTATATCTCCTTTATTAGATATTTGCTAACTTTCTGAGATCAAGATCCTTTTATCAATTTGAGGTGAGACCTCCCAAACATTAAACGATACATCATCTAATTGATCCTCACCTGGCCAGGTAAATTAGTGATCTATCAAAAATAACATTTTAAAGTTCATTAGTTCCATAATATTAGTCTAACATACCTGATTCTTGCTCTTTTCCTCAGGAATCTCCATCTACGTAATCCTTCAGGGCCTCACGAAAATCGGAGCAAAGAACCACTGACTCTTTTAAGGTATAAGCTACTAATATCCTGAACAGTTCATTAAATGAGCAATCACAGATTATATAAATTCAGTCTTGAGCAGCAAAATAGCGAGAATACATGCAAGGCCCGATATTTCAGCAATTAAGTCCAACCCTAGGGTGTTTAATGTTCCATTACTGATTCGATCATCACGATAAAACAAAAAGTAGAAAATGAAGAAAGAAATCAAGAGACAAGAAGAAAAAAAATCCAGATTTGAGCTTAAATCTTCGCCTCAACAGTAAATAAATTGAATATCACAAAGTACATCCATTAGAATCTCTATTCTTTATTAAAATAAAAATATTCTCTAAAACTATTCTAAGATCTATTAAAAATAAAAATATGCGACAAAAACTAAGAAAATGGGCGAATTTAGAAAGAAAACCCCATGAAAGAGAAAATCCAGATTTTGAGCAGTCTTTGTGCTTGTGAAGTGAAATCTGATTCTATTATATAGCTTGAGAAATCTCTTCAACCTGAAAAATACGCTAAAAAATTACTCTAAGATCTCTGAAAAAAATCAAAATCTGTAGAAAAACTGCAAAATCGTTAGTTTAGAAAGCACCATGAGAGAGGTTCTCAATCTTAAAGCTGCCCTCTTTACCTAAAAAACGAGTATATATATGGTCCTAGGGTGAAATGAGCTTGAAAATAGGTCAAAATATCAATTTTCGGCCTTTTTTAGGTTTCTCTCAATGATTTTTGGTAGCGACACAACAAACTATTCAGCGACATAGTTTTTAGGTCGCGACCGTTCTGAGTCGCGACGGAGTTTGATCGCGAACAGTTTTTGAGGTCAGCGACCAAGTTTCGTCGTGACGAGCTTGCTTAGTACATGACGGTTCTGGGCTGACAACTTGTTTTCTTCTCCAACTTGTCGGGGCCATAACTTCTTCGTTTTAACTTTGATTTGGGCGTGTGAGTACTCGTTGGAAAGCTCTTTGAATGTAGAATGCAACCATGATGAAGTTTGAATTATTTGATGTTCCAGATGGTACAGAAAAATTTATCTTCCTAGTGGCGCGTTGTAGACTCCCGGTTAACTCTTCTTTTGGAAATATATTGCTCATTTCTTGCCCGAATTACTTGATTTTCATCAATAATCCTCTGAAAACCAAGCTTAGAGGAAATTTTACCAGTTTTTACATGAATATGGATACAAAATGCACAAAATGGCATGTAAATGAACTCAAAACATAGATGGAGTTTTGCACTCCATCAAACACCCAAAAAACTGTTTTTGCTTGACCATGACAAGAAAGAAGTTAGCATTACAAAGCAATGGAAGAGTTCATTCTTTTTATTTAACCAAAACTAAGTAATCAAGCTTTGCAAGGGGTATGTGATATGTGTCTCAAGAATTACCCTTACAAAGAATATAGAGAATATGATCAAGATAATTTATTCATTTTAATAGTGAATTGATCTCATAATAGACAAATTTAGATCATGGTTCTCACTAGTGTGTGTGTGGTCTTCCCCTATCCAAACAATTGCAAGCTAGATGAGGTTGCCAGAGAATTGAGATAAGTACCGCGAGATCTCTAAGATAATTTGTTGGGTTCCATAGGCTTGTTCTTATCACTCTCCACTAATGTAGACACACCTGTTTCAGTCAGTAGGTCTTTTATAAACAGCAATGTAAGGCTTGGGTAAGGGGTAGTTAATTAGTCATTTTTAGGCTGAACTTTTGAGTAATTTTGCGTGATAGCTCCTACTCCATCTGATTCTTACCATCCAACATAGTGGCCTCTCATACACCCCAAAAATGCATTTAGGTGCATCCTTCCATACTCATGTACCTTTACTTGCAGAATTCTACATTCTTTCCAACAAACACTAAGAAGCCTTTTCTTTAAGATAAGGTTATTAAGTGGTGCAATATCAAAACCCCCTTAAGCTTTTACCAATTCTTAGAGCTTTAAATCAATAGCTCAGATAATTGGCCTTAGGGTGCTAGGTGTTGAGACACCTTAGGATTTACTTGCTCTGGGAAGGAAGGCTCAGGGGCTAGACTCAAATCCTCCTTGACTTTTTATTGTATTTTTGCTTCTTTTACACTTGATATATATATATATATATATATATTTTGATAACTTGTATGATTTTTTAACTTAACTCATTTCAGCCAATTTGGAGTTATTTTTCCTATGGAAGAAAATAACTCCCCTATTGCTCCTCACCACGTTTCTCAATTATGTTTCAAATCCTCATGTTATGGGTGAGTTTGGTTTTTATTGAGGATGAGTGAGTTGTCACGTCCGATTTTCGAGGCCAAGCGGGGCCAATCTTGGGACTCTTTACGATTTTTTTTTTTTTTTTTTAAAACGGTAGCACTGGCCGTATAGCCCACATCTTACCTCTTGAGAATCAAAATTATATACATATAACTGAGTCCTTTGTCTAAAGCGAACTTTTACATTATAAATCGAGCATGGAACTGAGTAGTGAACCCTTACAAGTGTGTTGGCTTGATTGTATGCGGAAGTCTTCGGTCTTCTCCTGTACCTACGGATTAAAACCCGTGCTAAACTTACGCTTAGTAGGAAACATGTATCTTATGCATATACACATTTAATGCATAAAAACGATAACAGATAATATAAATTTTATGTATTTATATTATGAACTTTATCTGTTTTTTATTCTTATGCGAACTTATCCTTATAACGGACATGTGCATTAGGGACTCAGTAGAATTCTGGAACTTATGTTTATGCTCACGGAGTTCAACTTGGCCCCAGGTACGTAGATTTTCCCACCAGAGGATCTGGAGCATTATCTTGTTCGGACACATACTTGTCTTCACCAGACTTATCTTGGTCTTACAGGACTTATGCGGTCTTCACGGAACTTATATATGCTGGGATCTGAAGTACCCGTAGGTACTCTGAGAACATTTCTTGGTATAAAAGTACGTGAGTGCCTCAGGCTGATTCCTTATCTGGGAATTTTTCATTAGGTACCATTGGACTTATACTTATCTTCTCGCTACTTGAATAGGAACCTTGATGATTTTCAGACATCGATATCATGTACCACCCCCTTGATACACTCTTTGTTTCTTCTCGAGCCATGAAAATGTATTTTGGAGATTTTCTCAAACACTCGTGCACCAACTTCCTTCACCTCAAATAAGTGAGTTTTGATTCTTCAAAACCTCCTTCAATACATGCAAATCACTCCACAATCAACAATGATCCACAAAGAACCCAAAAACAAACAACCAAGCACAAAATTCAATTCCATTGTAACCTCTTGATGCTCGAATGATGCATGGAAATCAGTTCAACAGCGTAAGTTTGTGGGTTTGTGGATGGTTTTGAAGCTTCAAGATGACAGATTTGATTAGTGAGGAATGTGATTTAGGATTCGAGTGGATGCGAGATGAATTTGAAAGTGGTTAGAAGTTGCAAGGGTTGGAGGGAAAGAAGAGTATGGCAGGATAGATATAAAGTAGGAAGAAGAAAATGGGTTTTAAAGGGTTAAAGAGCCTCCTGCCATGACTGGTGGTGCTGGTCACGTCGCAATTTGCTCGGGCACCCTCGCTTTTTTATCCAACTTGTTATACTCATATCTCCCCTTCATTTTAGCTTAGAATTGATGTGTAAGGACTCATTGGAAAGCTCTTTCACGTAGAATGTGCTCATGGGCTGAGGTGAACCATTCGGAGCCCTCAATCAATACAGAAAAGTCAGAATGTTCAATGTTGTCCGGAAGGTGATGATTTCTGACTCTTAGGGTTCTCCTTGCTTTGTCTCTTGCCCATATCATTTGCTATCCTTCAAAAGTCCTTCATACTTATATATTCTCTCAAAATTCCTCCAATAGAAACCCTTAACGCTCTTATCCATGCTTAAACTCATCTCTTGGTCTCACCCCTCCTCCTCAAGCATGATCATGAACCTTCCAACTTTATATTTCGCCAATTTGTCTATTTCATCTCAAAACCTTAAATTTGATGAACATCTCCACCCATTTTTTTTTTTTCACACTTCAAGCACTATAATTACATCAACCACTTTCCAACTTCTTGCCTTCGCTCTTGCAAACTAGTCATGACAACATGTTGAGCTTCAAACTTACCTTATTCTGAAAACACTAACAACAAAGTTAAAACACTGCTGGAATTTTCATCCCAACAATAAAAAAAAACAAACAACAAATAAAATAACTAAAAAAAAATAGAAAAAGAAAAGAGAATTGATAGAACTTTATTACTTAACTCTGGGTTGCCTCCCAAGAAGCTGCTCCGTTTTTAGAGTCCAAATTAGACCATTGAAAAAAGTACTAGTGCTTCCATTTAGCCAATCATTCATCTGAAAGCACTTCCTCTCTTTATAACCATTCAAACAAGGATGTTTTCTTTCTTTCAGATTTTGAATAGGGGAAATAAACTCAAAATCCCCTTTAATTATGGCTGGTGGTTCAGCCACAATTTCTTCAAAACAATTCTCTCTATGTGAAGTAGATGTAAACATATTTATGCTTAAGGGGGACTGTTCAAACATGTGCTCTTTTGATTGAAGCAAGTCATAGAATTTTCTACATACATTTTTCGCTCCACAAAGGTAATGCTTAGTGAAGATTGAACTTTTGCTTTCTCCTCACCTACAAGGTGAGCTCCCTTGTTGATGTCAATCCATGCTTGGCTTGAGGAAAGAAGTGGTCTCTCTTAGTATATGAGAATTTTGTAGATCCATTTCCAATGCCCCAAGTCACAAAACTACTGGGAAGGTAAATGTGTCAATCTTCACCAAAATGTTTCTATTAGCCATTACTCACTTTCTTCTTCAAATTTCAGTTTTATCTAATAATGCCCTTTCATCCTCTAAGTTGTTTAGAGTGTCTCTGCTCTCAATTTCCAGCTCATTTTCACCTTCGATCCACAGATTTTCAAGATACGAAATTTCTCGCACATCGCTTCAAATGAGCATCCATGCATTCAATGGATTTTTCAAAGTATTACTAGGAGAGGTCCTAGAAAATCGATCCTTGAATGCTTGACTAAGTGTCCACCTTGAGCTTCTATTTTTCAATCCAGCACTAGTGTTCTGACTGAAGGTATCTAAACTGGGAATTTCGCTCATGAAGACTACTCATCTTCTTGCTCTCATCCATACTGTAAAATTCGCTTCCTTAAAGAAGAAACAACTCTTCTTCTTTTGAAATGTGGGCTTAACCCCTTGATAAGCAATACTCTTATTCCATGAGTGAGTCATTCTCAATTTTTTGATCTGAAATGATGAATAGGAAGTCAAGTTTGGCTTCTATGGAGGCAATTCCATCTTCACTTGAATATTCGTCCATGAGAACCTACAAATAAGAAGAAAAACAAAAGAAAATAAAGTACAAAAATACTAATAGTAAAAATGTAAGACCCGAGAAATTCTAATTTCGGGAAAAATGGCAAAATCGTACTCATGAGAAATTGGTTTCTGCTAAAATCTAATTTATTCTCTAGATCTTGATACGAAACGGATTTCACCGTTGGAACTTTCTACAAAATCTGTTAGCACGTCAAATTCGTCGACCCCGAGACGTCGAGTTGACACGCCGAGGCATCGTCTCTGGTGTCAGAAATCCACTTTCGATGCGACGATAGTCACATATAATAAGTACTCATGTGCCATAAGTGGCATGAATAGAGAAATGATGAAAATGGACGGCCGAGATAGTGCCGAATGTCAAAACTGGGAAAAGAAGGACAAAATGGTAATTTTTAAAATTGTTTAAGTTAGAAAAAGACAAAACACAAATAATGTTTGTCTTCTACCTTAAGAAGAGAAGCAAAAAACGTGAATTGAACTTAAAAGGTCCAAGAGTCGAAAAATGGAGGTTTTTGGCAGCATTCGACTCCTGCATCTAACGGACCGGGTCGAATCCTTCTGAGCAAGAAGGAAAGCCGCTTCTTATTACGGAGATGGCTACTCGTGGACACAAGATTTGAGGAGTTTTGATAAACTCCGAGAGGTAGGGGTTTCTCTCTACTTGGGTTTTATACTTTATTTAAGTGTTTTATAATGTTTCGGTTGACTTAAGGCCTTGAACGGCCGTTTGATCGGTCCCAAAACTTGGGACCGAATTGTTTGAATTTATTGAATCCAAAATGTCCAGCCCGTAACCGTGAGGGGCTGTTTGGAGTTGTCAATGGCATAAATTATGCCTTAAATTGTGTTATAAATGATGCTTGAGGTGTATAAGGCCGGGAATGGCAATGAAATTCGGGTTCACTAAGTGAACCAATGATTGGTGATTTGCCGGGAATAGTAACCGAGGGTTTCACTATTCCCGAGAATAGTGTTCACAAAATAATTTTTGTGAAATAATATGTTTAGTCGAGTAATTTAAGTGAATTGCTCGTGTTTGATAATTAGCTCAAGTGAGCTAATTTTTGGTGTATGAAATGTGAAATTACATGACATGGTTGTGTGATTTAAATTTATGTGAATATATGCATGTTTATATATTTACGCTGTTATGACCGTAATGGAATTGACATCATGCATTCCATATGCACCGGGTCACCTTAGGATCTAATGTGGAGTGAGTGCACGAGGTGAGTCTGGTAGAAATGGTTCTGAGGGGGTCATTCAAAATGATAATTATCGGCGGCAGTCCATACTAAAATATCAATCGTCTGAGACCCAATCTACCGATATAAGTATATATACATTGAGGGTTGTCCACAACAACATAATAATCCCTACACGGCTTAGGGCGAGTGTGAGGGAGCCGGTGAGGACCCTGGTATGAGATGACTGCAGACATCCGCAGGACTGCTTACTCGCTTGAAATGCGTGTTTACTGAGCATCGTGATATGCACTTAGGGTGGGAGCAGTGTTCCACTGCAGTGAAGTGATTCCACTAATGAAGACAAATTTCACCGTCGAGGGATACCATTTACGTGATACGTAGAGTGTGCGAGGAGACGGCTTGTCCTAGAGACCGAGTTTTAGAAGAAAGCCGGAATGTGGCTTTGATGGTTCTACATGTATCAGAATTGTTTTAATTTTAATATATGTTATATAAGAGTAAAAACAATTGAACTCTGGAAACTATTGGATATAGTTGGATATATATATATTGATGAGTAGTTGTATCAAATCTAAGCTACTGCTCAGATCATGATATCGATGTTCGGGGATGTGCTATATAATGTGTTTTGTATTCGCAGCTCCCGCATAAAGGAGACGCCTCCGATTTTATGGAAAAATGCCTGCCATCTGACATTCACGAGTATTCCGCCGGTCGACGGTAGTCAACGGACCCCCTAGGTTTCAAGGTCATGCCAGCCTAGTATCAAAGCCTGTATACTACTACCTAGGTTTTCGAGGGGATTCTGGGCTTAGGTCATAGTCTGGCGTGATAAAGAACATCACCACCAGCCACGCTCAACGCCGAAAGAATGTGCATGATATTTACCTTAGAAATCACTCGATAAACCAGGACACCGCATGCATGTGTTTGGCGTGTTTCAGATTTGGATGAATTTGGTGGAAAAGGAGGGTGTATACCAAGTTGTGTATTGTGTATGGTATGTGTGCTTAGTAGGTAGCACATAGAATTGTTAGAAAACAACATTTGGAGTTTACAGTGTGTAAACTGGAACAAAGGAAATAAAAGAAATAAATTTTACTAAATTTATTTGGTTTAAGGAAAATGAAATAAAATTTTAAATAAATTTTAAGGGTGAACACTAGGGTTAGTGTTAGATCAAGAGGTGAAGAAAATTATTTTCTTAGGTTTTACGATGTAAAATTGAAGAAAAATGAGTGAAAATAAATTTTTATAAATTTATTTGGTGTATTGGAGAATGGAAAAAATGGGATAAGTATTCTTTGGGGTGTTTGAAGAACATGCATGAAGAAAAGTAAATGAAACAAAATTTGTTTTAAATTTAATTGGATGTATTGGAGAATGAAAAAAAAATGTATATATATATATTTTTTAGGTGTCTCCAGTAGTATAAATGAAAAAAAAAACGAAAGAAAAAAAAATGGTGTTGGGACTGAAATGGGCTACTGCCCAAATCGTGTTGTGACCAAGGGCTAGCAACCGGGCGCGGCTCGAGGCGCCGGGCGCGCGGCCTGTCGTGCCGGAGGCATGTGATACCGGGCGCAGACAGCAGGATCACATGCTGGTGCGCGGGCAGGCACGCGGGCGCCGCGCAAGACGAGCTCGTGGGGCGCGCGGCACGGGCTCGTGGGGCACGTGGCACAGGCTCTGGGCGCGCGGCCTGGGCGTGCTGCTGGGCTGTGGGCTATGCACTTGGTGCACTTAACTTGTTTTTGACTCGCATCACCCCGAGTCAAATTTTGACATTGTTCGTGAACCGTCTACGGACATTGTTCATCACAAAAAAAATTTCGAAAAAAATAATTTTTTTAATTAAATTAAATAAAAATAAATAAAATGAAAACAAAATTTTGGAAAAATAGTAAATTCTTGGAAAATGAAATTTTGTTAATAAAATATTTTAAATGCATAATTGATTGCCTCGCACCACCAGAAATACAAGTGACAATGTATATTAATCGCTTATGTATGAGTGTGGTCTCAATGTGATTTACACCCTTGAGATACGTAATTGATGTCGCATGTTTTGATCGCATCGCTTTAGGTTTTAAATTGCTGTGAGAAAAGACATATATACACTCGCATGATGTATATGGAACTGGATCGCACTAAGAGTCACAGAGGAAATTATATGCATGGTGTAATGCATATAGGAAAAATGGTGAATGCTAATGTTAGGAACTATGACCTTAAGAATTTGGATACTGAAATGAACAAGAAAGCTTATAACTTTATTGGAATAAATGAATTGAGTGATTGGAATTTACCGCCGCTTAGGAATGAACGGGTCAGTTCATGGGTGTCAAGTCTATTAGTAATTGGCAGGTGCATTGCCAATTAGACTGAAATGAAAATTTAATGATTCTTGCATACTGGAAATATGTGTATGTTAGGCAGAGACGATGACGCAGGTCCACGCACGGCGTGCACCACCAAGTATTTGATCACAGCCTTTGGCTGAGGTCAGAGAGAGAGTTGTGCAAGGGCCGCTATCACACGGGGATCGGTGGCAGGTGGTCGTGGAGGTCCGAAAACCTCTGTGAGGTTTAGAGCGCATCATCCTCCGACATTCATGGGGGAGTGAGACCACGGCGCACTACTCGGTTCATGCAGACGAAGGTGTTGTGAGGCTACAAGTGGAGATTACCCCGACACTACTGTGGATTAGACTAGCTTGTTCAAATGAGAGTGAGGCCCAAATATGGTGGAAATGGCAAGGACTCCTAGAGACCTTAGAGGAGCCTTTGTATGTGAGTTCTCCTCAGTGGATTAGTATGCAGAATAGTAATGTGATATGTCGTGGTTGTAACACCTCGAACATACCCTAGTTCAAGTTACATGTTTAGGTATTTTGTAGGCATAATTTAAATGTTTCGTGAGTTAAATGTGAAACATGCAAACGAGAATTTAAATTTATAGAAGACACTTGCTAGATAAAATCGTAATTTTATCCAAAAAAGGGGCTTAAAAGTCATAAGTTAACAAGATTCGAGGCCAAAGTGTAAACATGAATCAAGTGCAATTAATAGGAAGGATGGAGGATAAAGAGGCAAATAAGATAAAGTTAATTATAAAAGGGAAGGGAGACAAAATAACCTTATTTTGTCTCCCCAAACTAGAGAGCCATACTGGAAGAGAAGTTAGAGGGAAGAAGAGGAGGAGCCAAAAGGTATGGAAATTCTAAAGTTTTAAAGTGGATTCTATGATTTTTGTATGGATATGACATGGAAAGTAAGGATCTTATGGTTTGGTGTATGGAATTCTAGGAAATTTTTATGAGTTCCAAACCTAGGGTTTAGTTAGAATTGATCCTCAACTTTATGTTTGAAATTGAATGAAATCTAATACGGTTACACTCCATATTAGATTTGTTTGGGAGAAATTCATGGAAGATTTTAAAGGAAAGATGTGTAATGAAAGATGAATTGAGTAAAATTGAGATTTCAAGATGAATTTGGAGTGGTTTTGAAGTGTATATAAAGTATTGAGTTGATTTGGGTAGCAAAATATGGAAAAAGTGAAGAAAAACCCACATTTTGGGCAAATTTCGAGAACCTATACAGGTAGTGTTCTGTTTTTCTATTTTGACTAGTGTTCATATTTTGGCCATAACTTGCTCATTTCTGATCCGATTTGAGTGATTCAAGTTGCTATTTAAAATAGACTTCAAGGAGACCCAAACATCCTGAAATAGATACCTTCAAATTATGATTTTATGTGGCCCTAAAATTCGCTCAAAGTGGGGCTATGTTCAAGCCAAATTCTGTTCCAGTTTTTGAACATTGTGTAGTCCCGGTTGTTTCAGACGTAACTTGAGTTCCGGTGCTCCGATTTGGGAGATTCCAGTTGGAGGACAACCCTTAGCACCTTAGATTTAAAAGAGTATAAAGAGACAAGTCAACATGGAAGAACACCTGAAAATGAGTATTAAAACTGTCCCCTTGCCAGAATTCCAGAATCTGACTAGCTGGGCATGAAATGCCATAACTTTAGTTTTGATGATCTAATTGGAATGATTCCAATTTCTAAGTAAAATAGGTTCATATAGGGACAAGAATACATAAATGATGTGTGAATACATAAGCATCATACTATACAAGTATATGAAATGCCATATGTAATAAGCATGAGACAAGAAAAGTATGGGAAATGAAATATGTAAGATTTGTTCATGAAGCATGAATATGTTATGAAAAATGAAAACGAACGGAAATATGAACATGAAGATGAAAGGTAAAATGTCATGAACATAGAATGTGAGAATGTCACGCCCCCAATCCCGGCCCGACCCGATTGGCGGATCCGAACCGAAGTCCGGGGCGCGATACTATCTATACTATATACTATACTTTATTGGGACTCTCATTGACCTGTTCTTTCTCGAGCCGACTACTCAGGTATACAAATAATTTCTGCAAAAACAAAAATCATTTTATACATACAAAAGAACTACCACCGGAGTGGTGTCCATCACAATCTATACACATATACAGAGTCCCATCTACTTATACATGTACAATTTCTATTACAAAACATCGTAGATCGCTTAACAAGACTGTGAGCACTGCCTCTCGAGACGGCCTCAGACAACCGGTGTGGAATGTCCCGTCCTCTTTTATCTCATCTTCGCACCTACACGGACAACACCGTGCTAAGCTTTACGCTTAGTGGGAACATATGTACGCGAACGACCAATAACACACCGCCGTCACTATCTTTTACATTTACTTATGCATATAACGAAGCCTATTCTTATGTGACTTCTAACCTATCTCATATTATACATGCAGATTTTATTCTTTCAGATTCCTTATCATTATCTTGTTCATATTACTTCCCTCGCGGTCATGTATTTTACAAGTCAGAATCTATATCTACTACATGTATGATAGATCAAATCATATCTCAAAGCAAACTTATACGTATACAATGGCAATTCAGAACAAATCAAATCATATCAATTTCATACAGGTTCAAATCAGACTAATACCAATACATATTAGACTCTTTATCACTATCACGACCGAAGCCATTAATCAACTCCCTTTAGAAATTACATTCGTGATCCGACGCCCGTTAAATCCTTTTAGTTTCGCTTTGGCTTAAACCCTTTATTTTCAAAAGTGTCGCGACCCGAATCTCTACTTCACCCGGCTATTGATCCAAGCCGGAGCCCGGTTTACTCGACTCGCTTCAATCAAAACATTTATTTCACCTTTATTAAAATTTTTTCAAAGTGTCACACCCGAATCCCCGATCAATTTTGGCCAAGGACCCAAGCCGGAGCTCCGCTTTACTCCGACATTTTCTAATTATCTTTCCAAAACATTTGTTTATGTTATTCCATTTTAGACTTTAATTACGCGAAAGCACTTTCTTTTTCGGGCAATCCTATAAACACTTATAATTTCAAGACTTTAACATTTACATTCAACAAAATGCATTTACAAAAATGTGATGCCTTTTTACTATGTCCGTAATGTAAAATATACTTAAACAATACAATTTTTAATGTCATTTTTCGCTTATCTGGCCAGGATTTCACATATAGCATGTGGTCGACATTCACGCATGCATTCACTGGGAATCCCGCCTTCGTTTGTCATTCAAGAGCAATGTGACTCTCACACTCACTATTATTACCGTCTCACATAATGGGCCATAGAGGCTTCCATTCAATGATTGCATTCACTGGGAATCCCGCCCTTGTTTGTCATTCAAGAGCAATGTGATTTCGCATTCAATTATTATCGCCTTCACATATAGCTATAGCTTCCATATCTCACGGCATTCACTGGGAATCCCCGCCTCGCTTGTCATTCATTAGCAATGTGATTTCAAGATTCAATTATTATCGTCTTCACATACGGCTACGGGGGAAGTCGACATTCACGACATTCACTCTGGGAATCCTCGCCCCGTTTGTCATTCATTAGCAATGTGATTTCTCGCATTAGACAAATACCTGCTACCTTCATGATGAATTCAAGCAGGAATCCCGCCATGTCACTATTCAATGATACATTTCAAATCAATTTCATTTTTATGTAGTAATTTCGCTTTATCGTTCAAAATACATGCACACCGCATACGTGACGCATATCACTAACAATCATTCAAGCCAATATATATATACTTATATATATATTTTACAATTAGCATTCATAACCGATCACAACGTATTTTTGTCTTCATATCATTTATGTATGACAAACATTTCAAATAACCATCATTCCATTCAATATATATATGCTTATATATATATTTCCTCTACAATTATGATTCATAACCGATCATAATCACATTTCAATTCCAATATCACTTTCGTATTATCTTTCAAAGATATACTAATCTTATGTACACATTTCCCTATACTCATTTACGATAATTGCTTTCATTTGTTATCATTTTCTGGTTATATGTGATAATAATAATATATCACTTTAACCACATTATGTGTTCATGACATATTGCCTCGCATGTTCACAATCATGTTTCAATTGCCATTTTCATTTTCCATAATCATTTTCATGTTTCATGAACACATCTTTACATTTTTCATTTTCTATATTTTCCTTGTTTCATGCCTATTACATATGACACTTCATATTCTTGTTCCTCTATGAATCTACTTTACTTAGGAAGTGGAATCAATCCAATCGAATCATCCAAACTAAAGTTATGGCATTTTCATGCCAACTAGCTCTGCGACCGATTACCCTCGGGACTATTGGTATTACTCATTTTTCCGGGGTCTTAACTTCATATTTTGACACTAGGTCCTTGTAATAATTTAAAGCTAAGGTGATAAGGGTTCTATTCCAACTGGAATCACCCAATTCAGAGCACCGAACTCAAGTTACGTCCGAAACAACCCGGACTACTCTATGTTCAAAGCTGAAACCAGAATTTGTTTGCACATGGTCCCACTTCGAGTGGATTTTGGGCCACTTAGAGTCATAATTTGGCGATGTCTATTTCTATATGGATGGTTCTGCTTGAAGTCTATTTTAATTTTTCACTTGAATCACTCAAATCGGATAGAAATGAGCAAGTTGTGGCAAAATGAAAACGAATTAAAGCTGGAAACGAACGAGGTTGTCTGGGTACATGTCTAACTTGTACGGTACAAATTAATAAAAAACGACGAGCAAAATTATACGGTATATTCAAGTTATGTCGGTACATGTCACCCAATACCCAAATGTGTTTTTCTCTCCTTTCCATATTTTGATGCGATTGACTACATACCTCGAATAACGCTCTCAAGCAGTTTAATTCGACTTTGGAATCTGCTTTTCTATTCAATTCATCTCTCAATTACATATCTTTCTTCATAAAAACATATCAAAGATTCCTTCCAAAACAATTCTAATATGAGTTAAGACATACACAAATACAATGATGATTAGTTGGGGTTTGTCCAAACTACTAACTCATCTGCACTCATGATTAAACCATGAATCATCCCGCAGGAAGGATTCCATGCCCATCTTGTGCCATGTGGGGTTTACCACCTTACTTGACATAAATTTTGGGTTAGATGAAACCCCATGAAAAACCTAGATTTGGGCAAGATTATACTTAGTAAGCGTGGAAATTCATCACAATAATCTCGCAGAATGATACAAATTTAGTTCCATACCAAAGCAAAGTTCCATACCTCTTGATCTTGGCTTCCTCTTATTCTCTTAACTATCTTTATTCTTCCTCTTCTTCTCTCTTTCTCTCTTCTCTCCTCTATACGGTTCTCTCTCTATTTTTGACCAGAATTTGTCTTATCAAATGAGTTTAGTTAAGATATGTTGGCCTTCCAAATAAAATCCATTTTGACTTTTAAAACTTTCGTTTGCATTTAACCCTTCAATTATTTATTATTTCTATTTCATCTTATATCTGTTGCCTTTAATCCCATAACTTGATAAATTTCTATTTGGCATCCCATCTTTTGACTTTATTACCTTTGGGTCCTCAAGTGGTAAAAATTACCACTTTACCATGACTCCAATTCAATTAGGGTCTCTCGTTTTATTCCCAAAAATTTCCATTAGCTTATAATATACCCTAAACAAGTCATTGTTGGGGTATATTTAGAGATATTAATACTCCCTCTAACATAGGAATTTAGTCTCGAAATTCAATCTATCTTGCTTTATCTTGTTCTGTGTCAGTCTTTTCTTTTCATATCTTTTACCTATGACATTTCTTATACTTTCTTTTCTTTCTATTCTCTGTGTCATGTCTACATCGCACTTTATTGTCATATGCTTGCAGGACATCCATAGAGACGATACTTTTCTGCTTATCCATGTCTATCTTTTCTATCTTATACTCTATCTGAGCTAAACTGTATGCTACATCTAGAATCGCCTAAACATGAGCTTTTCGAGCGCTAAACCTTTGCTCGATACCTTAAAATTGTCACGCTGATCAGGCCGACCCGATTAGGCGGATCGAACCCGAGTGCGAGGCGCGATACTATCTATACTATATACTATGCTATTGGGACTCTCCATTGACTTGTTCTTTCTCGGCGTACTGTACATGGGTATACAAATAATTCATAAAAACAAAAATCATTTATCATCTGAAAGAACTTCTACCAGGAATTGGTGTCACATCACAATCTATACATATTAGAGTCCATCTACTTATACATGTACAATTTCTATTACAAAGCATCAGGAGATACTTGAAGACAGTCTTGGTGTTTTTGTCTACAGATGGCCGTCTGTTGGTGTGGAATGTCACATCCTCTTTATCTCCTCTTTAGTACCTACAGTTGAACAGTTAACTGTAAGCTTCTGCGGCTTAGTGGGAACATATAGGCGATGTGACGATAATGCGCAATAATCACCGTCCTTTATCTTTTACATTTACTTATGCATATATGACCTATTCTTATGTGACTTCTAACTCATCTCCATGATATACATGTAGATTTTATTCTTTTGATTCGCTTATCATTATCTTGTTCATATTACTTCCTTTGTGTCATGTATTTTATAGGTTGTAACTCATATCTACTGTATGATGAATCAAATCATATTCAAAGTAAACTTATCATTATCTGATGGCAATTCGAACAAATCAAATCATATCAATTTCATACAGAGTTCTGATGGACTAATACCAATACATATTAGACTCTTTATCATTATCCATGACCAAACCATTAATCAACTCCTTTGGAAATTACATTTAGTGATCACAGGATACTAGTTAAATCCTTTTAGTTTTTCGTTTTATTAAATTTTTATTTCAAAAGTGTCGCGACCTTGAATCCCCTACTTGACAGGTTGGCGGATGTTTGGAGCCGGTTACTCAGGCGGTTTCAATTAAAACATTTATTTCATCATATTAAATTTTTCTTTTTCAAAGTGTGCGACCGAATCCCAGAACTTGACGGTTGGCGGATCCAGCTGGAAGCCCGATTTACTCCGGCATTTTCAATTATCTTTCCAAACATTTGTTTATGTTATTCCATTTTAGACTTTTAATTCTGTGAAAGCACTTCAGCACCGGGCAATCCCATAAACACTTATAATTTCAAAGACCACTTAACATTTACATTCATAATGCATTTACAAAATGATGCCTTTATATCCGTGTAATGTAAAAGATACTTAAACAATACGGTTTAATGTCGTTTTTAACTTATCGGTTTGTGATTTCACATATAGCTATAGAAGTCGAGCATTCACGACGATTCACTTGGGAAATCACCTTTATTATCGTTCATTAGCAATGTGATTTCACACTAATTAATCACATATGGTATAGAAATTAGAGCATTCACGGCAAATTCATGGGAATCACGCGCTTGTTTGTGTTGTTAGCCAATGTGATTTCGCATTCAATTATTATCGTCTCACGCCTTGGCTATGAAATTAGGCATTCACGGCCAGTTGACGGGAATCCTGTCCTGTTTGTCATTTAGTAGCAATGTGATTTCGCATTCAATTATTATCGTCTCACATATGGCTATAGAAGTGAGCATTCACGACCAGATTCGCAGGGAATCACCTTACATTTGTCATTCATTAGCAATGTGATTTCGCATTCAATTATTAACTCATCTCTCTCACATGTATTTATGAAGTCGAGCATTCCTGACGATTCACTTGAGAATCACATACATTTGTCATTCATTGTAATGTGATTTAGAGTGAACAATCTTACGGTTACCTTCATGGCGGTGGAGTTGGTGAATCGCGTCGTAGCCGATCGAATAATGATACATTTCAAATCAATTTACTTTTATGTAGTAATTTTAAACATCGTTCAAATACATACACACGCATGCGTGTGTGTGACATTTCGAATAACAATCATTAAAAGTCAATATATATGTATACTTATATAATAATATTTTTACAATTAACATTCTGTAGATCACAATCGCATTTTGTCTTCATATCATTTATGTATGACAAACATTTCAAATAACCATCATTCCAATCAATATATATATGCTTATATATATATATTTCACAATTAGCATTCATAACCGATCATAATCACATTTCAATTCCAATATCACTTTCGTATTATCTTTTCAAAGATATACTCAATCTATGTACACATTTCCTATACTCATTTACGTATACTCGTTTCATTTGTTATCATTTTAAGTTTGTATGTGATAGTATATTATATCACTTAACCGCATTATGTCGTGACATATTACTACTTGTATTGCAATCATGTTTCAATAGTTTTCGTTTTTCATTTTCCATAATCATTTTCATGTTTCATGAACACATCTTTACATTTTAATTTCTATATTTTATTGTTTAAGTACCTGTATATATGAACTTATTCTTATTCCTCTATGAATCTACTTTACTTAGAAGTGGAATCAATCAATCGGATCATCAAACTAAAAGTTATGGCATTTTCATGCACCAGCTAATTGATTTCATAGATTACCTCAAGGACTATTGGTACTCATTTTATGGGGTCTTCATATTTGACACTAGGTCGCCTTGACAATTTAAGCTAAGGTGATAAGGTTCTATTCAACTGGAATCACCCAATTCAAACAGGAACTCAAGTGCGTCCGAAACAACCCGGACTTCTCTTTGTTCAACACGAAACCAATTTGGTTTTGCACCTTGGTCCCCACTTTGAAGTGGATTTTTTGAGCCCTTGAATCTTATAATTTGACGATGTCTATTTCTATATGGACGGTTCTACTTGAAGTCTATTTTAATTGGCCACTTGAATAACTCAAATCGAATAATAAATGAGCAAGTTATGGCCAGAAAATCTGGCGGTTAAAGCGGAAAGCGAGCAGGGTTATGCGGTACATGTCTAACATCTGCCGTTACAAGTTATTAAACGACGAAGAACCCGAAATTATCTTCATTACATGTTCAAGTTGTCTTAGTTACATAATCACACATCACCCAAAATGTGTTTTCTCTCCTTTTCCATATTTTGATCCCGATTCAACTCTATACACCGAGCACACATCAAAACCATTTCAAATTCACTTTGGAATATAACTTCCTATTGATTAAATGTCTCAAATTACACTATCTTTTTCAAAAACATATCAAGATTCATTCTAAAACAATTCTAATATGGGTTAAGACCCATACCTGAAACCTATTATGATGATTAGTTGAGGTTTGTTCAAACCTATTCCATCTACTCATGATTAATGGCAGATAATATCGACAAAGGAAGGATTAAAATGCCGTCTTGTGCCGTGTGGGGTTCTACCTGCCAACATAGAGTACAAGGGTTAGATGAAGCTTCTAGCAAAAACCCTAGATTTGGGCAAGATTATAACCATCAAAGCATGGAAATTCCATACATAATCTCATAGAATCCATACAAAATTTCAGTTTCATACCAAAACCCAAAAAGTTCATATCTTGATCTTGAACCTGTATTTCTCTTCTTCTCACCTTTGCCTTATCTTATTCTTCTCTTTCTCTTCTCTCCCTCTATCACGGTTCTCTCTCTCTCTTTTTGGAGCAATTTGGTCTTATCCAAATGGGTTTAGTTAAGGCCATGTTTGGCCTTCAAATAAAATCCATTTTTGACTTTTAACTTTCTCATTTTGCATTTAAGCCATGATTCTATTATTTCTATTTCATCTTCTCTACATTTTGCCTTTAATCCCCTGTAACATTAAATTTCTATTTTGGCATTTCATCTTTTGGCTTTATACCTTTGATTCTCAGTGGTAAATTACCCTTTACCCTTGCTCTCGAATTAATTCCGAGTTTCTGCAGATTTGTTCCCCAAAAATTTCCATTTAACATAATATACCACCCAAACAAGTCCAGCTGCTAGGGTATATTTGAATGTTAGAGGAGAAGATGAGTTATATGAGTTAAGAAAGACATGTGATGGCGTATGACTACCTAGGACCGAGAAGAGTGTGAATTGTGGACTTTTATATGAAATTACTCCTTGAGTTAGAGTTTGGGTGTTAGAGAGTGTGATTACTTGTTAGGTATGAAATCTTCCTTGAGGATGGATTGTGAATTTGTATGGATATGGGGAGTTTGGTTTATTCCTACTTTTTAGGTGATTTGATTGATTGTTGCCTTGATGGTTTGGTGCAGAGTGTTTGTGGCATGTTATGTGGCTTTCGGTGGGAGGATATTGTCGCGGTGGATAAGAGTGTTAAGATGATTAGGTCAGAAAAATTAAACCATGGGCTTCCAGGGAGCTCTGGCATCTGGAGCGTGAAACCGCAGCGTGGCGTGGTTGGGTGCATCCTCAGTGCTATGGCGTGGGATTCACTTTGGCACTAACCTACAACCATCAGCCCTCGACTTGGATCATGTAACTCTTGTCAGAACTCCGTTTTAGGTGCGGACTACATGGAAACCCTTTTTAGTCTAAAATCCATCCATATATAGCTTAAATTACAATATTGAAGCTTATAATCGTCAGTGATAACCACGATCACATTCTTCTTTGCTCTTATGATTCTTTGCAAGATCTTGATTTTCTTCACAGTTGCAATGTATAACTCATGTTCTTAGGACTCCGTTTGAACATTCTTGGACTCTATGGAAGCTCATTGGTATAGAGAATCTAACAGTATGCTGTTTAATGGCGTTCGGTATCACATACGAACATTTGATTGTTGTATCATAAGAGTGTACTAATAGCTTAAAAAAAGTCGATTGGAATACATGATAAGAAAAGAATGAATATCTAACCAAGAAATAGCAATATGCGTAGATTTGATATGAGGGTATAGAGAGAAAAGAATAAAATGATAAGCTTCCCAACATATTATAGTGTATGGCCCACTTCAGGCCGGATATTGAATGACAAGACATATATGATCGGTGCTTTGCCTCACATTAGTGCTCGAGCACTCTCTATTAAACTCATGACTGAGCCAGATTACATTTAGTGCCCGGTGCTCCTGAGTTGATCCTCCCAGCCTTATTTCAGTCACCAATTACTCCCAGATTAGTGCTACGGCACTCCTGTTGTCTGCCAGTGCTCTTGAGTGCCTAACCTACCGATCTTGTATTGTACCTTGAATTTACTTATTTAAATATTTAGATCTACTCACTTCATATGATTGATGATAAATTGACGATTATATGATAAGACTACAGATAAAGAATAGGTAAAAGATACGAATAAGAATAAGAGTAAAGATGAATAAGAATAGAGTAAGATTTGAATAAAGAATAGAGTAAAAGATCTGCAGATGTACCCGGCCTGTTGCATGGTACCTGGTGCGCCACGTATCGATTAATCTCAGTACCTCACGGGTATCTCAGGTATGGCTCGGACAAGGATAGGCTGAGTGAGTACCTACGGGTACTCTGATGAGTGTAAGATAAGTTTGATAAGCCTTGGTATTCTTACGTCTCTTGGGAACAACAAAAGTATTACTTACGGTTACTTCAAGTATAAGAATAAGTTCCGCAATGCCGGTATGTTACTTAATATCTGTAAACTCCTATTAGATTTGAGATAAGATAACAAAGTCCGATGCGTGTATAAAGTACCTACGTATAAGCATAAAGTTCTACCTAACTCTATGGGAATGAAACTTGAAGTATAAGCTTGAGATAAATATGAAGTAATAAGTACCTCCGTCTAAGGAAATATATGTATAGAAGTTTAGTATGATGTCACAGGAATATGAATAAGAATGTGTCCTTCGGAGATATGAACAGAGTATGAACCTACAGTGCCTTCGCATAAGTTATATGTTTCGATTGTTATAATAAAAGTCATGGAACATAAACCATTACAGAATTGAATAAAAGATTCAGCTCATTCAGAGCTATGTAATATGAATACATCTCTTATCTGGGCTACATGCTCACATGGAATGTGAAATTATGTTAAGTCACAAGGTACAGTAATGAATTGCTCATAATGACATGAATAGGAAATGACACGGCAGAAGTCATGATACATGTAAAAGAGAGCGAAATGGATGCCTTGCATTATATATGTCTAAGTTTGCTCTGAATATGATCGACTGTTATACATTTTGGATTATATGAATTCATGAAGATTTGATATACATTTTACATTATATGTTTATCATGATTTAGTCTAAATGCATGTGTATCGTTATAGATTACCAGATATGTTTCCAGCTGGCGTATAAAAACATGCGGAGTTTAATCCGTGTGATGAGAAAGGCGTCTGAAAACATCGCATACATTTCAGGCAACCCTACTTAATAAGGAGTTCCTTCACATGTGGGTTAAGATTCTTTCACGATTTGTAAATGTAAAGTACAATTTTGTATATGAAAAATGGGACTCGTATATGTGTATAGATTTTTGATGGACCCACGCTCGGTGAGTTCTTTTGTATGTCGATGGTACGATTATGTTTATAGATGTGGGTCATACGGGTATAAGTTCGGCTTTAAAAACGAATTGAGGTCGATTATATGGTCTACTTCTCGAACTAGATTGGATCATGTCAGATGCGGTGGAATCGAAGATGTGGCGGTGGTTGTGGGTTCTGGGAATCTAGGGATACTCCTGATCGGACCTAAGGATCATGGACATGTCGGAGGATTCGGCGTCCTGGGGATGGATTGGTGGCGGCTGCAGGTCATTATCGTTATGAGCGTAGGAGGTTCTGGCCTATGCGGGCCAGTACTCGTGTGGTATTTGAGGGGGACAAGCATGATATTTTACCCAGATTGAGTATGAGTCCAGTGTGGTAGTTAGCGGGTTGGCTGGCGAGCCTTGCAAAGACGAGGAGACGGACTTAGATCTACCGGTGGTATCGAGTATGTGGATGTTTTCGGATAGGAGCTACTGGCCTCACGGAGGGTGGCAGTAGACTTCGGTATCGAGGTTACACCACTGGTGCTTCGCCCCATCTCTGTGACTCCTCGTGGGATGGCACCCGGGTTGAGTTGCGGGAACTTAGAGTCCGGCCTACGGGAGCTGCGGACCCAGGGGTTCATAGACCGAGCTTCACACCATGGGCGCTGGGTTGATTTACAAGAGAAGGACAAGACCTTAGCGTAGTGATGTCCTGGAGACGGTTGAGTGAGAGGGTTACTATCAAGAATGGGTACCCGTGCAGGATTGACGATTTGTTTGATCGATTGAGAGGCGCGGTCTACTCAGAGATAGACCTTCGCGTTGGTTACCATGGTATTTGAGGTTGGGGACCTAGATATCCCTAAGACGGCGTTGGGGTGGCTGATTATGGGCACTGGGTTTACGGTGATGCCCGCTTTGGATTGGCGAATGCGCCGGTAGCATTCGTAGGATCTCATGTATAGGATATTCGACCTATTTGAATCGGTTTGTTGTAGTCGCCGTGGTGTATTTTGATCTACTCAGTCAGTGAGGCACCAAGTATCACTTGAAGTTGTGTTCTGATTGAGATAGCTTCATGATTTATGCGTAAGTTCGGTAGTCTGAGTTTTGGCTTCTTTGACGAATTTTGGGGACACGTGATGTTGGCATTAGGCGTGTCGATCGAGCCAGGTGAGGCGTGATGAGTTGGGAGGGCGATATCAGCTGAATCGTAGTTTCTTAGGATTGGCCCGTTATTAGGAGGTCGAGAATGGTGAAGTTGTCCGATGGGCCGGGATCGTGGGTTTGTTGGGACATGTGGACTCGTGGTTGGGACGGTCAACCATAGAGGGGATGGGGATGTTGGGGGCACTGGATGTGGGTATTGGTATGAGGAGGATCGCCTTCTTCTAGTTGGGAAGGCGAGAAGACTTCGATTCACAGGGTTTGAGAGGGTTAGGGCAGATTAGGCATGAGCAGATTACCCTAGAGACGGGGATCGGGGCTTTGGAGACGGCGATCCCGATTAGCTATAAACAGGAGGGTATGCGGTTCATTCCTCACACCTAGTGGTCGGAAGGAACGATTTTAATTTAGGTGCTATCTAAGCCTCCAATGGCACGAATGAGGCGAGAGTGTGGTCGAGAGTCATGGACGGATCGGAGTTCTTGTGAGCGTGGTGTAGCAGGGTGGCGACATGTGGTTGTTGATGTCGGGCTTGACATGGATGAGTTGACAGCCATCGGGTTGTTAGCAATTGGGACCTTAGCCGGGTTGTCATACCGACACAGCCTTGGATTTGGGCTTAGAGGTTAAGGCGCTAGAAGCTTGAGAATAGATGTTCTTCTGCAGGATGTAGGATGAGGATTGACTTGATGAGTGGGTTATGAGTGAGAATCTACGGATTACGCTCATGGTGGACCGGGATTGAGGTGTCCATGAGTATGACATTATTAAGTTCGTGTGCATGGTAGCTGTCGGCGTGGTCAGGTGGGTTACTTGGTATGGTCGTCTACTCTTGGTGAGTGTAGGTTAGGTTAATCTTTGGTGCGATCATTGAACTCATAGTCCGGTCGATCAATGAAGAATAATTAAGTGTTGGGCAAGAAGCAAAAGGGGCCATTAATCCCCCTAGGTGAAATCATAGTTAGGGTGTAAGGGCAGGGAGATATCTGAATTTTGTGTGAATGTAGAGCTCGAGTATGGTGAAGAGTTATGTTAATCGAGATGAAAGCACACAGTCAGGTTATCACGTAGACTTAGAGTTGAGTGATAGGAGTCGGAAGTGACTTGAGATTTGGATAACCCTTTGGAAATTGCATTAGGTGTTGTTGAGCCGACAAGGGCTCGGTATATGAAAGTCATACATGACATGGACTAGGTTGACGGTCCATTGGATTAATCGCGATTGTGATGCTGGGAAGACCATTTACACAAAGTAAGGGTTGTGTAGGGTTACACGTTGTGTGGATTATATACAGGTGTTAGAGGACATGCTGCGAGCATGTGTCCTGGGTCATAAGGGTAGAGGAGCAATTGCCCTTAGTGGAATTCGCCTACAACAATAGTTATCAGGCGGGTATACAGATGGCACCATATGAGGCATTGTATAGGAGACCATGTAGATCACCGTTATGTTAGACCAAGGTGGGAGAGAGTTCCATCGACAGTCGATGCGATTAGAGACACCTGGAGATGGGCGTCTGACGAGCGTGTACCCGCAGCTCGGTGACGTAAAATTTATGTAGATGTCTGACGTCGACCCTGCAGAGTTCGAAGTTGGGGATCACGTTTTCTTAAGGAGATTGCCCAAGAGAGGAGTGGTCGGTCGGCAGCGCGGGAGGCTATCGCCGAGGTTTATTGGGCCTTTTGAGATCGTCGAGAGGATAGGCCTTTGTTCGCGTCTTGGAATTAGCTTCTGTGACACTTGACGGTGTCCGCGGCGGGGTATTTCCGCGTCTCCATGTTCCCGGAAATTGTCTCTCTAGATCGGCTCATGTGGTGGATTAGGGGACTGATTGAGGTTGACAGATGGGACCTTTGAGGGAGGGACCGGTGTGCATTTTGGATAGCGCGTGATCGAGGTTTTGCCGGCCTTGAAGCCGTGAGGCTAGTGAGATTATAATGACACTATGGAGTGAAGAAGTCAATGTGGGAGCGCGAGGACACGATGCAGGCCACCTATCCCTTCTTGTTTAGGGATGAAGGTACGAGGTTTTGTCGTTTAATATTAAATGACGAGTTTACATGCATGATATAGTGCACGTTGCATATGCATGTGAGTGATAGTGATTGTCCAGAATTTCGGGATGAAATTCCTTTTTAGGAGGGGAAAATGTAAGACCTGAGAAATTCCAATTTCGGGAAAAATGGCAAAATCGTAATTTTGGTTACAAAATTGTTATTTCAGTTAAAAATCCGGAATTTATTCTCTAGATCTCGGATAAGCAGCCCAGTTTTGCCGTTGGAATCGTCGCAAAATCTAGCTAACGCGTCAAATTTGATCCGAATTACAGGGCGATTCGGAGTTGACAAACGTTTTTCGATGCATGTTGTTAAGTCGCGTAAAGCGATTTTGATCGTCGAAGAGTCACATAACAAGTACTCATGTGCCCATAAGTGGCATGAGTGAAATGATGAGGAAATGGACGGCCAGGATAGTGAGATGTGGCCCCGGGAAAAAGAATAACAAAATGGTCATTTTGAAATTGTTTAAGTTAGAAAGACAAAAACACAAATAGTGTTTGTCTCCTACTTTAGAAGAGAAGCAAAAAACGTGAATTGAACGGAAAAGGTCGATGAAAGCTAGAAATGGAGGTTTGGAGAGAGAGAGCATCGACTTCTCTCTAGAATGTCGGGCAATGGACCAGTCGAAATCATGAGTAAGAAGGAAAGTTGTTCTCTGTGAGGAGAGATTTCTGGCGTGGACACGGTTGAGGAGTTTTGACAAACTCCGAGGGGTAGAAGGATTTCTCTCTACTTGGGTTTTACACTTTTATTTAAGTGTTTTATAATCATTTTGGTTGGGCACGGGCCTTGAACTGGCCGTTTGATCGGTCCCCGAAACTGGGACGGGTGTTTGAATTTATTGAATCCAAAATGTCCTGCCCGTAACCTTGAGGGCTGTTTGGAGTTGTCAATGGCATAAATTATGCCTTAAATTGTGTTATAAATGATGCTTGAGGTGTATAAAGTAGGAATGGCGATGAAGTCGGGTTCACTTCAGTGCAGACGATGATTAGTGATTTATTCGAGAATGGTAACCGAGGTTTCACTATTCACGAGAATAGTGTTCACAAAATAATTTTGTGAAATAATAATATGTTTGGTCGAGTAATTTAAAGTGAATTGCTGGAAGTGTTGATAATTAGCCGAGTGAGCTAATTTTGGTGTATGAAATGTGAGAGTACACATGACATGATTGTGTGATTTAAATTTATGTAAATATATGCATGTTTATATATTTGCATGTGTTATAGGCGTAATGGGAATTAGTATCATGCTTACTATATACTTGGGTCACCTTAGGGTGATAGGAATTGGGTGCATGAGGTGAGTCTAGAAAATGGTTGGGAGGGTTGTCCTAAAAATAATTATCGGAGGGTAGTCCATGCAAAATATCAATCGTCGGAGATGGCCCAATTGATATACGCCAGAGTCAGTCCATAAATAATATCAATCGTCGGAGACGACCCCTGAGGTGTGCTCTTTTATATATACATCGGAGGGTTGTCCTGAAATAAAGCATAATAATTCTCATACGGGGGCTTAGGCGGGGTGTGGGGATCGATGAGGACCGGGGTATGAGATGTCGATTAGACATTCAAGTAGGATCATGCATTTGCTTGAATGTGTTTTTACTTTGGAGCATTGCATATGCACTTAGGTGGAGAGTAGCCCGCAGATGCAGTTCCAGCTGCGAGGCATTGGCTCACCACGTCGGGGATACTATTTTACCGGATACGGGAGCGTGCGGGGGACGACTAGATCTAGGGCGAGTTTTAGAAGAAGCCCCGAATATTGGCTTTGATGGTTCTACATGTATTAAATTGTTTTAATTTTAATATATGTTGTATAAAAGTAAAAAACGATTGAACTCTGGAAACTATTGAATATAGTTGGATATATATATTGATGAGTAGTGTTATGTGGAGCCCCAGGTGTTTGTACTCATGATATTGATGTTTGAGATAGGTTATATACAGGTTTTGTATTTGCGTAGGAAGCTCCCATTTTCAAGGGAGACTGCCGTTTTAAGTGAAAAGTGTCGGGTCTGCCAGACATTCCACGAGAGATATTCGCGGGTTATTGGGTAGTCAGCGGACCCCGGGTGGGGCGTCTAAAAAATAAAAATAAAAATAAAAATAACCTAGAAACAACTCAGCCAAAATAAAAATAAAAATTGCCTAAATTAGCAAATCACCCGTTCTTCAAAATGTGAACTTCCAATGAGAGAAAGTGAACAGTGCCAATCCCCGGCAACGGCGCCATAAAACTTCTTTGCCTTTGATTATATAGACTAAAACCCCTCAAAATTAAAATAATTACAGGAACCTTACACTCATCTTGCATCTATGTTAAAATTGGATGACACTTGAATGGAATAAAAGTTCTTTATTATCGAGGATTCAAAATTTTAGTTTTAGTCTATGACATTCTAGTGCAGGGTAAGTCTAGTAGTAAAAATTGGATGTAAGTCCAGATATCATTCCCATAGAGATTGACAAGAATTGGAAATCAACTATCCCAACTTCTTAAGGTCCTTACTATTTGAACTTAAAATGGATAGTGAGAGTTTAATCTAGAAACTAATAATCATCGACTGTAAACAATTATGTAAACTAGAAATAAATGGTAACGACTAAAAATAAGAACAAAATTCTTGCGGGCCAGAATCGGTTTCACGTGAAATGAACAGCATCAAAAGAAATCTTGTGAAGCAGTCCAATTCCTGCATTAAAATGCATTGCTCACTCTTTTTTGATGGGTTTGGTTTGTCTAAGATTGCTAACAATGCAATTAGTTTCTCCATGTTCATTGGTTAAGGGCCTCTGCTTTTCTCAAAGACAAGTTTAACCCGACTACTTGTATTTTGAGCTTCTTCTTGAATGCAGGTATTTTCTTTCTCAATACTTCCTTACCCGTTTCACGGGCTACGAGATCTTTTTGCTTCCCTTCTTAGGGTTACTGCAAAACTTCTACCATTTAATTGATGACTCATCCTTTAAATCTAATGGTTCTTCCCTTCTCTTGATCAGATCTCAGCTAACACGAGGTTGGGAATTCCCCTTTAGATCAAGGTGAAATCTTTGATTATTTATATTGTCATCCTCGCAGCATCAATTATTAGTGAAAGGAATTTGCTCGAAATGAACCCTCGAGCAGTAGTTCATCAATAGTAGTCTAACGTACTCGCTGAGTGAATGCTCCGGCTCTCGAGGAATCTGCCCAATTTTGTGTCACGTGGGGGCCTCTTGAAATCAGCAGAAACACTCCTTGGCGGTATTCGGTACTATCATTGGGAGCCCGATCGGTTCAAGAACAACATCAATCAAATAAATCTCCAATCAAAGTATTTCTCTCTAAATTACGGGAAAATTGTAACTAACGGTAAATCAATATAAGCGAAATTTGAGTTCATCTTGCATTCTGACCCAGCAATAGATCGTGATCATATACACCTTGTAGCATGTAGGCGAAAAAGCAGATTCGAAATTTGTCTAGAATCCATTAGTTTCGGTACTTGTTAATATAAGAAAATCATAAATTAAATCGGCTGACATTTCTACAAGGTTAGCGAGGTTCGAGATCCAGGAAAAAAGAAAAAAAGAAAAGAAAGAAAAAATCTACCAAAATATACAATGAGTCATTCTCACTCTCCCGATTAAGGTATTGAAGGCGAGCACTTTACTATTCTCAAAGTCACATTTATAAGCTGTCGAAAAGAAAAATGGGCCTAATTCGAAAAAAAGCTCCGGTGGATTTCCCTTTAAGAAAAGCCAGTCTTCTGTCTCATGTACGCCAACCTCGGCCCGATCTTTGGCACAGTTTCTCTCATTTTACTTTTCGTTCGAGTTCTTTGACGATAACCGATCGTGACTTGGTTCATACGTTTGGTTTGAACTAATTAGTATGACATCAATTATAGTCAGCGACCTTATTAACAGTTATTTTCAAAATTGATGTCGCGACCATAATTCAATATCGCAACCTGGTTCCTCCTTCCTTTCTCTTTGCATTATGTGTCACAGCCTCGGTTTTTAGGTTCTCGCCACATTTTGTTATCACCACTTCAATTCGAGTTAGGACTTCTTTTCCTTGTTTATTCTGCGATCATGACCTCGGTTTTTAGGTCGCGACCTCACATTTATTTCCTCTTGCCTTAACTCTAGTGCGTGACTTCCTTTTAAGTTGCGACTGGATTTTGGCCCCTTTCAGTACTTCTTCAAGTCGCGACTGAATGATTAGTTTGCAACCTCCTTCGGTAGTTTGCCTTCACATGTTCAATTTAAGTTGCGACCTTAATAATTGGGTCGGGGACCTTTTGATATTCCTTGCCTTCTTACGGTCACAGCCACCAGCTCTTAGTTGCAACCGGTTTCTTCATTCCACTATTTCGGTGAGACCTCAAGATGATATCACGACCTCATTGTTACTGTTACGGTTGCATTTGGTCCCCGATTTATCAAGCGTAGTTGTGACCTAGTTTTTACTTCACGGTGTTTCTTGGTCGCGACTGAGATGATTAATCAGCGACTCGCTTTAGGGTCCTTGACTAATAAAGTGGTCGCAACTTCAATTTTCTTGCAGGGACTTCGTTTGGCTTAGCTTCATGTTGCAACCTCAATAATTGGTCGCGACCTCCCTTTTGTCCCTTAAACTCAACCGTTTAGTTGCGATACCAGACCCCGTGTGTGACTCGATCTAGTTTCAGTCTCGCCTTAAAGCACATCGACCTTAAGTTGAGTCCTTCATTTAGAACAGATTACAACTTAAATTTCTTATAGAACCTCATTTGTGGCTTCATCAACAGATTAACGTCGTGACCTTAGATTGGCGTCACGACCTCAGTTGTCTTAAATTGGCGTCGCGACCTCAGTGTGGTGTCGTGACCTCATATTCTACCTTTAATATTTCTGTCGTCTCATCCACTATTTCTTGGTCGCAACTTCTATTATTGGCTGCCTTGGTACTTCACAGTCATTAACCTCAATTTCTAGTCACATTAGTTTGATAAAGCCTTATATTTCTCTCACCAGAAGACTAGTCTTAGTGATGTCATGACACGAAATAGCGAATTGATAAGGCTTAATTTATTGCGACTCAATTTTAAGTTGCGACCTACATTCTGCTTTGAAATTTTGCTTTCTTAGTTTCTTGGGACCTTCGGTCTTATTTGTAATTTTCTGCAAAATTGAATTTGAGTAAGATATCCATGTTTCTGCATATGAATTAATACTTATCTTGCAAAATACTTCCGAAAAATGGATTAAAAATCAAATGAGTTTTTGGACTCATCAGTATGCTTGAATCGATCACCTCTCAGTCCATGCGATTCTCACATAACATTTGTTGATGCTCCTCCTAATAAAATCCATCTAGTATTAGACATTCCTAATTCCCTAGACTTCTTTGATTAGGTTGAATTGATTTAATCAATTGCATAACATCAGAAGGTATAGGATTAAATCCTAAGGGTATACTTCCATCTGTCACTCTAGAAACCCTTTGAGCTCTAGGACTTAATCTTACTTCCCAACATATACCAGTTAGATAAAATTATAGTAATTTGAATAACTACACCAACAAACATCAATACAAGACCGAATCCACAAAATCGTTCTATAAAATGTATAAATCAAACATCAATATTAACAACTAGCCCTAGAGGAAAGTTTAGCCACTCATAACAACCTCAAAACCTAATAAAGTCATGTCTGAACCAAACATAATGCTAAAAGATTAAAAGAGAGAAAAGAGTTTAGGGATGCAAAACAAATGTAAAGTAGAAGGCCTAAAAACTCTGCTCCACTGCTGCAAAAAGTCCTATAGCAGCTAGATCTTCCAACTTAGCTACAAAAAGAAAGATAAAAAGCAAAGAAATCTAAAAACCCTTAGTCTAAACTAGCAGAGGATATTTTGTCTCAAGGTTTGAACCCTAGTCATTGATATAATTATAGTATTTATAGGCCTTGGAAAATGGGCTAAAAATGGGAATATTTATGTTATAGCCCGAAGTTCTTCGCCGTGGTGAATCCAAGTGGCATCTTTTATTGCTTCATTTTTTTGCCGTAGCGAAGGGTGTCTTCGTTGTGGCAAAGCTCTTTATTTACGATTGAAGGATAAGCTTAAGTAGTGAGTGAACTTAGAGGCTAGTATTTCATAATTCTCTTGGCTTGCAACAAACATCTTCCTTTGCGAAACTCTGAAAGCTCTTTCTTCTGAAGCTCTTCACAGCGGTGAACACTTTCCTTTGCAAGGAATTCAGACGTAGCTGAACCCGATAAATTTCTCTAACTTTGGTTTCTCCCATCCCTTTGCTTGATTTTCCTTCAATTCCTGCAAAACATAAGCAAACGAGGGATTACAGATTTCTTTGGAGATAATGGTGTGAATCTAGAATTGAAGTTGCATAAAACACGCCAAAATCATCTTTGAAAATGCTAACCACCGATTCACACCTATCATCAAACTCATCAAAAAAGGACAAAAGAAGCTTGGGAAATTGGGAGGCGGGAATATGTCTCGTATGTGATGGTAAATTTAGTGGAGTTATGGTTAAAAACTTTACGTTTACCAGACCATTTATTTATTCCGGATTTAAGAGGAAGTTGGTTTCTGTTAGTTGGTTATGGAACATGATTTAACAATTCAGTTTAATTTATGTAATAATACTTTTATTTACTTTGGAATATTGATGAATGGTCTGTATTTCTTACTTCATTTTTCCTATAGTATTAATGTCATTAAACATATTGATGATGAGCAACTTCCCTTATCTAGAAAAATGAAGGTTTCAAATATAACCTATTTGTGGAACTTGCGATTGAGTCACATTAACCCTAACATAATTCATAGTTTGGTTAAAAGTGGAATTTTAAATTCCTTGATTTTGAACCTATACTACTATGTGAATCATGTTTGGAAGGTAAAATGAAAAAGAGACCCTTCAAGGCCAAAGGAAATCGTGCTACTAAGCAGTTGAAATTGGTACACACTAATGTGTGTGGACCAATGAGCATTCAAGCAAGAGGCGAGTATGAGTATCTCATCACCTTTACTGATGACTACTCAAGATATGGATATGTTTACCTAATGCACCACAAGTCTGAAGCTTTTGAAAAGTTTCAAGAATATAAGGCTAAGCAAAAAAGAAATTAGGTGTCCATATCAAGCAGCTTCAATCTTATTGAGGCGGTGAATACCTCTCTGGAGAGTTCAAGTCTTATTGGTTAAAGAGGGGATAATTTATCAATTATCATCTCTTGGAACACCCTAAAAAATTAAGTCTCTGAAAGGATAAACATAACTCTTTTAGATATGGTGAGGTCGATGCTTAATTACTCATCATCGTTATGAGGATATGCATTAGAAACAACTATTTACACACTAAGCTCGGTTTCATCTAAATTTGTTTGAAAGACACCCACAAAGTTATGGAAATGGCGCAAACCTAGTTTTAACCATATTTGGATTTTTGGGTGCCCCGACACATGTCTTAGCACAAAAATCACAAAAGTTGGAATCTCATACAGAAATGTGTATGTTTATTGGCTATCCTAAGGGAATGAGATGTGGAGTATTTTATAATCCAAAGGAAAAGAAGGCAATAGTGAGCACTCATGCCACTTTCTTAGAAGAGAATTATATGAACAATTTTAAACCTAGGAGCAAAGTGGTTCTTGAAGAGATTGACTCAGTTCAAGATCCACAAGAAACTCCTAATTTTCCATCCCTGTTTTCTATTGATGTTCAAAGAGGGGAATATGTACAACATGTACCCAAAAGTGAATAAACACGGGAAACAACTCAAGACCAAATTCAAGAAACTCAAGAACAAGAAAATAATGAAGATATTGGAAATCCACCTTAACCACAAAACTTGAATCCTTTTTTGTATGTACAACAACCAATGCAGTAAACTTGTAGTGGGAGGATAATATATAAACCTACAAGGCATGCCTTATTAGGAAAGATGTACCAAGTCACCACATACGAAGAAGTATTAGAGGATGTTCATGTACAAGAGTGGAAAAGGGTAATGGACCGTGAGATGGAATTTATGAGTTTAAACTCAGTATGGTTTCTTGTAGAAGCTCCTAGAGGGGTAAAACCCATTGGAAACAAGTTGATCTACAAGAAAAAGATCACTGGTAAACCATGTGTGCATAAAAGATTCAAGGTATAATGGTATTCTTCCCTATTCTTTACGTAAATGACATCCTGTTTATTGGAGACAATGTGAAGGTGTCGTTAGACGTAAGGGTTACCTGAAATAGCATTTTGATATGAGAGACTTGGGTGAAGCTAACTATACTATAGGAATCAAACTTTTATGAGACCAGAAGAATAAGGTGTTAACTCTATACCAAGCTTCCTAGTGGCTAGTTTTGGCATGGAGAATTCCAAGAGGGGATTTCCACCCTTTAGATATGAAATTCATCTTCTTAAGGGACAATCACATAAAACTCCCGAAGAGAAAGAACTCATGAGTGAGAAACCTTATACTTCGGTTGTAGGTAGTCTCATGTATGCCATGTTATGCACTAGGTGAGATATTTGCTATGTAGTGGAAATCGTAAGTTGATACAAATCAGATCCCGAAGAAGAACATTGGACTGCGTTGAAAAACATATACTCAAGTATCTAAAGAGAACGAGAGATAATATGTTGGTGTATTCTAGTGGGAGTCTTGGAATACTTAGGAAATTTGATTTCCAAGGGGATATCAATTCTAATAAAATTGCATATGAGGAAAACCTAACAGACCCTTTTACTAAGTCCCTTCCTGAACGTGTGTTTGAAAAGCATGTAAATTGTATGGCTCTTAAGAGTGTCCCTGACTTACTTTAGAGTAAGTGGGAGTTCGTTACATTTATACTCTAGGAGCAAGACCATTTGTAATTTCATTTTCTGATTTTAATGGTATGAATTTCTTAAATTCTTATACAGGCGTTGTTTCACATATAAGGTCTAGATTAATTATGCAATATATGATCATATGGATACGTTTATATAAGACATGGTCATAGGTTCTCATAATTAATTAATCGTCTCATAGTTGATCATAAATAAAGTTGGGCACTTTATTTAGACTTTAATATTCTATGAAATAATCTATCTTGGTTATTGTAGAGTGAGTTATGTGGTACTCACTTTGAGAGGGTCAAGAGAGATTTAATTAAAAGTAATATTCTGTAAAAAATAATTAAATCTCAAGCAATATTAGCTATGCTATTTTTCTTAATCATGAGCATATTATAAACAGGTAGTTAAGTAATTATCAATAAGTGAGGTCTCCTTTTAAAGACTAATACCTTGATGATTTGGGAATAATGACCATTTGATCACTAGAGTTTATGAGATATACAAAAATAAAATTTGTATGAAATATCCTCTTAATATGTTTTGGTACTCGAATGTTGAAGGACATTGACTAGTGCATTAGATCCGTTAGAGAAATTGATAAGTTAAGAGAATAAATAATTAATCGATTGAAAGAAACCCTTGTCGATTAATTATCGATATTTTACAAAGGAAAAATATATTTAATATGTACATTATTAATCTTGGAGTTCACATATGGGCTTTTAGTGGAATAACACCGAATAAGATAACAATCCCAAACTTGCTTTTGAACAAGTGAGAGATTGTTGGATTTATGCTCTAGAAATAATTTAAGTCATTGATCAAGAGCCAAAATTAATAATGGGTCGTTGGATCCCCAAGCTAGCTAATTAGTGACATAAGTCATTACTAATTGCTTAAGAGGCAAGAAACCTAGTAAGACATGAGTTTGGTTACTTGATGGGCATGAAACCTTGTATGGCATGGATTGGTTGCTTGTTAGACGAGTAACCTTATAAGGTTAGGATTTGGAGTCTATAAATAGACCTATCTCCCTAAGATCTTTACACATATACGCGGTTGTTCTCTCCTCTGGTCTTTGGAAATTAAGTGCGCCTACACACAGATCCGCCGTGACTAGAACAACTTAGAAGGTCTCGCTCCAAGATTTTAGTAAAGCCTAAGGATGATGACATTAGTTTATCCCATATTTTATTCAATCATGATTCAGGCTTCCGTTGTACATTGATCCCAACAAATTAAGCATCCAACATTTAATTATTGTTTTTGAAACTCAAAGTAAAAGTGAAATCTTAAAGTCCATCTATTTAATTTAAAAAAAATGAAAGGAAAATGAATAGAGAGGAAAGGTAAAAGCAAAGAAAATAAAATAAATCAAAATAAAAAATATATTTAAAATTAATAATTTATTTTGTATGTTTTTTCAAACTCATTTCATATTTTTTTTTCCAATAATATAAAGATTGTATAATTCAAAATTTCACAAAATTTCTACTTAATTTTAATTATGTTTGATTTTTTTTTTAATCCAATACATAGAAAACATTTTTCTCATACTTCTATTTTCTATCATACATAGTGGCGGATCCAGAAACTTCGAGAGGGGGGGGGAATTCGCTAATAAATTATTATTTTTTTCTGAAAATATATCAAAATATAGAAATAAAGTACGAACAATTATATTAATAAAAGTTTAAACTTGAAGGATGAAAAAGTACAAATCAAGCCTGCTTGTGAAACATGCTTTGAGATAATTGATTTCTCACGACTATCCATATTTTGAAAACGATTCAAAATGAGTTAGATTATCAATAGAATCAAATATCTCCTTTTCTATGTATACCACTAAAGCTTGTCATTTAACCCGTTCATCCCCATTCTATTTCGCAAATCAGTTTTCACAGCTTTCATAGCAGAAAATACTCTTTCAACAAATCTTTGTTAGCAATTAGAAGTAATGCCAATTCAACTAAATGATAAACCATCGGAGAAAAACTCTATCTTTCACATAGTTTCTTTCACATCTTCTTTGCTAGAACTTCCCAAGTCTTCCACATTAAAGAACCGACCATCTATTCTCGTATCACTAGAAAGATTGAAGTTCACGAGAAAGAAATGCGTTACTTTTAAAGTCTCTTTAGGATAAAAGATCGATAAAATGCGCAAGCTTATCCATATCAAAATTAAGAATCCATTCTTTGGATCAGAGACGTACAATGCAATCAAGTAAATTCGTGCTTGCTTCAAGAGAAAACGATGATTCATCTTTTGTATAATTGAATCGATAACCTAACAAAATATTAATATCAAGTAGAATATTAAATATTGAGACAATTTTATTTAAAAAGAAATAAATAAAGTCATAGTTTTTTGGGTATACCTCACAAAATATTTTCACTCGATAATGATGATAGTTTATGACCGTTTGTCCATCCCTCTTCATTCGAACTAGTCTTGGTACTATGTCTTCCATATTAACAATTGAAATTTTATTAGCTTAATAAGCGTCTCTCTCTTTGCTTTCAACAAACCATCCACGTCAGTTCTCTTAGACTTTGTGACTCCGTTTTCCACGGCTTTGATCTGAATAATAGCATTTAGAATATTTGCATCTTTCTCTTGCCAAAACCATAGATAATCTATTTGTCATTCCCAACAAGCGTTCCATTAATATCATAGGAAAACTTAAGCTGAAATACGCATCCTTTGGTGCTGACCCTAACGAGCTCTGATTAGTTGAGTCGCGTCATCAAACACAATTTAGCCAAAACTTCCAACAGATGGCCACATATCTATAGGCGAACAATGGTGACATAGTGTGACCCCATGGTATCCTGGTCTGTAAAGAAGTCTCTTGATTTTTCTGTACGGAAAGTTATTTCTCCAATTCTCAAGGCGTTCTACCCTTCTCTCATGCTCCTTTTGTCGAAGTTCATCGACCTTTAAGATGATCCATGTATTCTAATCATAGCAAGTGTAACAAAAAATCACAGAAGTATATCGATTTGTTTTGCATACGTAACAATTACCAGTGAAGTTGATGGTAAAACAATGAACACTCTAATCTGAAGGATTTTCTCTCAAAATAAGTGACTTTAAACCATTCGCTTCGCCTCGCATATTTGCTGCACCATCATACCCTTGACCTCTCAATCTCGACAAAGACAAACCATATTTAGCAAAGAGAGATTCAATAGCTTCCTTCAAACATTTTCAGGTCTCTCCCTCATAAGACCAAACCTAAAAATCGTTCAATTATTTCTCAGCTTGTTCACATATCTAATCCTATGACCATTTGTTCTTTCAGAGCAATCCGAGCTTCATCAACCATAATAGAAAACTGACTTGTCACCAGATCACTAACATTGCAAGTGTAGTTTCAACGGCACAAGCATTAATCATGTCTTTTTGGATTAATGGAGCGGTCATGCGGTTGTGGGTGCGGAGCATTCTTCAAGGCAGCATTCCCGACCTCCCACCATTCCTTAAAGCTATACCAATGCACTAACTCAATTTCCCTTCCTTAGCGATGTGGAAGACTCATCATGTCCTCGAAAATTAAACCACGACCTAAAAGATATGAATAACATCAAGAATTCTTTGTCAAGCGAATGCGATAAGAACTGTTCCCTTTTTAGATTGTCCACCAGATAAGCCCTGGCTCTGTTTTGATTTTGAAAGTTATAAAATGCATTTCTTGCTTTGTTGTGGGCACTCTTAGACGAACCAACATGGTCTCTAAATTTATCTATGAGAAACTTTCAATTTGCAAAAGCGGCAAACCCATTTTTGTGAAACGCCTCATCCCACAGTAAAAGCGAAGCGAAAAGAAAACACCAAAAACAAAAAGCAGCATCTTTTGCTACACTATATTCCAACCAAATATTGTCCTTAAACCAAGCATCTCTAAAACTTCTATTATCTTTTCCATACTTCTTCTTCGGAAAAATATGATTGTGTGGTTGACAAGGACCTTTGGATCACGTATTCTCGCCTATCTGATGCGAATATTCACATTAAAACTTTCAATCGACTTCGTAATCTCGGATCCACTAACAATGTCATCTTGATTAATTTCAATCTAAATCAGGATTACGCTAGTCAAGCCCCGACATTCTCTCGCTCAAAGATTATTTGCATTTGGAGTTTGTACCGGTTGTTCAATACTATGTGACCCAACTGAACTTTTAGGCACGTTTGAAAAATATCTTTTCATTCTCAATAGAATAAAAACCTACAAAATAATATAATTCTCTCAACAGATTCAATATTTTAATATTGCTAATGATTCAACAGTTCCGATAAAACAAAACAATTCTCAACAATTCCAGTTTATTATTCTGATTCAACATTGCCACAATTCAGCAATCAACGAACAATAATCAATTCAACAATCACGAATTCAATAATCCAGTTCAATAATTCGCGTTCATCTAACCAATATCAATTTGAATAATTAAAACTTAGCAATCAATTTCAAAATTTTCAATTAAAAATAATCTAAAAATTAACTGGCAAATAAATACAATTGGAAACTCAAACCCAAATAAATTTGAAATCTCGACCCAAAGAATGGCATTTGAACTAAATGAAAACGGCTTGATCTCCATATACGTGAGATCACATCACATAAAAATTAAAAAAATAAGGAAAATCGAAAGGAAATCAAGTTTAAAATATGTTCTCTCTCTCCCTTTCCCTTTCCTGAGTGTGGATCAAAGTAGAGGTTATTGGGCATTATTATAACAAGGAAGACTTTTTGAGGTTTGTCTTTTAAGGATCCGCATTTTGAAATTTGAGATAATTCGGATTAATTTGTATATTCCGAGAAAATGCCATGAATGCGAAGAAAAATACTTGAAAAGTTAAAACACATACCTTTGAAATGCAAAACTCGGAAACAAGAAGAAGAAGAATGCAAAGGAAATCGAAGAAAATGGAGAAGAAACGAACGGAAATGGGATGGGTGGGAAAAGTAATCCTTGGATACCCTTTATATACCAGTGGAAAGGCTTCAGCAGCAGCCTCATGGCCATGGGTAGTGCTATGATTAGAGAATGGGGTCTCTGTTTCTGTGAAAAAAATCAATAAACCCGCGTTCCCAAATTCCCAATCACTGAACTAAATCCAAAAATTTGGAAAAATAACTGATGATTCACCTTCGGAAGAACTGACTTGCTCTTGCTTAGAATTTAGAGAAGTGAGACGATTACGGAATGGGTATGACAGACGCCCACCCCTCTCCCCTCTTGCCCTATTTTTACTTCTCGGTCTGAGTTCAAAGGGGCCTGCCTTTGTATTTTTTCAGTGGGACCAAACGACCGTCGTTTTGGTCCTAATTAAAAAAAAAAAAATTCAAACCCAGCGATCAGGGGGGGCGGCCGGCCCCCCTCGCCCCCCCTAAATCCGCCATTGATCATACAAAAACCAAACCTAGCATCATATGCCTCAAAGAGTTAAAACCTACTTCAAAGATATGAATCATTTCATATCTCAAGCTCCAAAGCCCAAAATATAGATTACAGAGGCATGGATTTTTTTATTATATTTATACAAGTAGTCATTGAATGAGACAAAATACATCATAGTGCAAGATTATAGTGTATCAAGAGTATTTATTGACCAAAAACAAATTAATCAACAATAAAAAAACAACCAATAAATGCATTACAAAACAAAAACTCTATTAGACAGTGAAACATATAAGTCACAATACATAGACAACATACATACCATGGATCTAGAATTCTTGGTTGTCATTTGTTTCCAAAATCTACAAGGGACAAGATCAAAGAAAAACTAGGGTTCTAGATGGCTCTTTCCTTCTCCCTCTCTTTCACGTGTTCACAACACCCAAAAATTATGGGGCTTTGTTTATTTATACAGCATAAGGGAAGTGAGCAATTGAACTTTGATCCAATGGGTTGACCAAAGTAAGGGAGAAAACAGAACCATAGGCCTGTACCTAGTTAGTATTAAGCAATTCCATAAATGACCGATAATGAACATGCACAATTACATAATTAAATTGTCACATGATTATGTTTAGTCCATAATTAATAATGTTAATCCAACATTCTCCTACTTAGACGAGACAATCATAACTCAAATACTTTCACAATAGATTTACATAGTTGAAACCAATCATATACAATCACCACATCAAGAGGATATAATCAAGTGTTACTAATTAAGAAGCTTTATAATGACAAGAGTATTGATTCAATGGAATGAAAAAAACATCATTTTGTCATTCATTTGGTCAAAATGACACAAAATCACAAAATAATGACAAACCGACAAAATATGTATGTAATAATGAAAAGGCATGAGCTTTACTTACAAAATACATGAAAAAAGAAGAAGCAAAACTACACCAAAACAAAGAGTCTAGGCTCCTAGCAATCTCATGCGGGTGATGTGTTTTTGAAACACACAAATAAGTAAGTCTCTGGTTAGTGGGTCTTCCAACATCCTAGTCGTAGGCGTGTGCTCAATTGAAATTAGGGACTTTGCAACTTTATCTTTGACAAAAGAGAACTTCACATCATTGTGCTTGAAGTAAGAAGTTCTCTTAGTGTTCTTAGAGAAAGATACAGTTGCAGAATTATCACAAAACAATTTCAGCAGTATGGAAATAGAGTGAACAACCCTTAAAGCTAAAATGAAGTTCCGCAACCATATTGCATAACAAGTCACCTAATAACATGCCACATATTCTACCTTCATATTAGAAGAAGTTGAGAGTGTTTGCTTGACACTTTTCCACGGAACAACTCCTCTAGCCATCATAAAGATATAATCAGAAGTGGGCTTCTTATCATTCATGCAATCGACACTAAATCCATCCACCTTAAGAGTGTCTGTACGCTAATATGTTAACATGTAATCCTTCGTACCCTGAAAATACCTCAAAACTTTCTTAGCCTATTTCCATTGACTTTGACTAGGATCACTCAAATACTTATGCAACAAGGTGACAACAAAAGCAATACCAAAACGTAGTGCATACTTGGAGCATACAACTTGAGTACACTTTAACTTAGCGACATACGTATTTTCACTTTGATGCAAAAATAAGGGACTGGGGTCAGGTTTGCTTCTTGGTGCCTTCCTATACTTTTGTAGGTTTACTTCTTAGGGTTCTTTCAGCGAAATCCTAACTAATTTGGATGACTAATGATAAAGTTATGGCCTAAACAAACTATGGGTTTTGAAAATTTTTTGACAACATCTTCCCTAAAACTGCATTTGTTTATATAAAAATTCCTGGTCGAGGACCCATGACCAATCAATCAAAGCCAAAATACATGAAAACAAACTAAAATCTGATTTAAGTAACTAAAATCACTTTTATACAAAGTTGAGGTTTTCCTAACTCAAACATAAACAAAGAGGTTGGGGAGGAATTTCGAACCTACTCAAACTTATACAGAGTGTTCCATACTTATAATTTCCATAGATAAAAAGGGAGAGATTTCCATAGATCAAGGAGAGATTATCATGTGATCTTTAAAGACTTAGACGAACTTACCATTTTCTTTACTTTTTTTTTTTTTTCTGCTTGTGAACAAGGCTAGATCAAGAAATTAGAGATAAACACTTAGCTCTTCTTATACTTCTTTCTCTCTTTAGCAAGTAGAGAGACCGAGACAAAGGAGAAGAGCAACCCCTGATTTTGGTTCTTCTCACTTTGTAAGAGTCAAGCTCTCATTTGCCAAAAATGTGAAAATATCTCATTTAAGAGACCAAACGTGGTCTTATCCTCTTTCATGTACAAGACCTTGTTTGGCTTTTCTCATTTTTTGTTTAACTTTCCTCTTTTTTGCATTTTAGTCCCTCTTCCATATTCTAATTTTTGACAACTGTAAAATTCTAATTAAGCATATCTTTCACATGGTACCTTTGAAACGATCCGTTTTGGCGGATCGAACCAGGCTCCAAGGGATGCCCTCTTATCCTCCATCTATAAATCCATATCTTGCTGCGGAGGCGGGTTTCAAAATTTAGGCAAAGCCCATAAGCATTTACATTTAACAAATACATTTACATTGAAGGCATTCAAGCCACACTTCAAAATAATTTACAAAATAGATGTTGAGTTCAAATTGTTTTTACAAAATATCAATATCCCAAAAGCATGAAATGAATGCACATGTCAGACATATTAAAAATTTCCTTCTTTATGACTCGGCTCACCGATCTTGGGTCCACTTTCGATCACTATCTATCACTTGGTATCTGGCATTGGTAAAACAATATCTTTAAGCATTTTCATGCTTAGTGGTTCTATCTGAAATCCATTCTTCGAGTTTCAATTTAAAACAAATCTATACAAATTTAACAATTCAAACTTTTTCAAACCTTTATGGATGATAGTAAAATACCAAATACATATACTTGTTATACTCTCCCTGATAGTTATAGTTCATTGATCATCAGCTACTTTCTTATTCAATATTTCACAATCTTAAATCAATTCAAATATGCTCACAAATTCAATTCAGTTTTGCAATTCAATTCAGTTATGCCCTTAACTAATTTAACCTATGTCTTGATATCTGAGGATAGAGTCATCGGCCTTGGTCCCATTTGGGAATTTGCGGTGAGTCATAAAACGGTTTATAACACGGTATGGTCCGTGGGCTGTTGGTAGTTATTAAAAAAATTAATTAGTGAACAATACCGACACGGTCTCGTTGGGCTGCTGATCGGAGTGACACATCAATACAATCGTTTGTAGTCTTTGCTATTTTATTTATTGGTATACCAATCACATCATATCTGGTAGCAGTTAACATTACATTAAGGGCGTTGAATCTTTTACGCAAAGAAATACGATTACAATATGTACATTTATATAAATAGTTCACTTTCAATAGTCATGCGAATTTTCATATGCAAGCAGGTTTACAATCAATTCCTTGAAGATCATTTAAAACAATTCAATATGCTTTCTTATGCATTTTAGAACAAGCCTTTCAAATATTAGTGAGAATAGGAAAAAATAGAACAAACATGCAAAAACTTAGGCGAGAATGAAGTTGGTAGAACAAACCCAAGATTTTACTTTGATTCCAATCCTCGGAATCTCAATCTCAGTTTGGATTTTCCTCCTCGTCAGCCCTTATTCCAAAACCATTAAAGAACAATATTATTTGTGCGTACTAGTGGTTTTGCTTAGGATTGATTTTTGGAGTTTATTTTGAGTTCCAATTTTAACAAGCTATATATATAGATGGATTCTTGACTCAATGGGCTTTCCATAGAGTCCAGAACAGGTAGACGGAGTTGGACGAAAGTTATGACCTTAGAAGTTGGAGGTCACCAATAATGAGCTAACGACTTGGCCGGTTGTCAGACTGGCCGACCGACCTGATGCCCACTATCCTCCACGGGGATATGAATGGCTTCTTGACTCAATAAGATTTCCATAGGAGTCGAGAACACACGACGGAGTCGGATGAAGAAGTTATGACCTTAGAGAGTTGGAGGTCCTGCGATGGTCACCGTAGGTGACTGGGCGGCGGGGTGTCCTGGCTGTCCGAGCTCAGATGACCTATTTGAGCTCACCTATTGTCCTCTATAGGCATATGAATGGATTCTTGACTCAATGGGCTTTCCATAGAGTCCAAGAACACTCTAAACGGAGGTCAAATGAAGAAGTTATGACTTTCCGAAGTTGGAGGTCACACATAGTCAAACCAGCAGTGACCGACTTGGGAAGCGAGACTTGACCTGGCGAGGTGCCTTTGGCGAAGGCAGTCAGCGCCGAGGTGCTTGGTCAAGGTGCGGCCGGGAATGTATTGGCCGAGTGCCTTTGTCGAGGTAAAAAAGCCATAACTTAGGCTATAGAATTCGAGATTGAGAAATTCAAAGCTAAGCATCAAGTTCATTGATGTAGGCTCTGATTTATCAAAGGACTTACTAAATTCCCTTTATTTTCTACAAAATCAGCTCTAAGTCCGGCTAAGTGGCCTGAGCCCGGGTGGTGACTTGACTTGGCGAGCTAAGGCGACCTCGGAAAAAGACCATAACGGTCCCTGAGAGGACCAATGATGAAATTCAAAATCCTAACATCAAGTTCATTGATGTGGCTACAATTACCAGAAGGACTCACTATCAAATTCCCTTTATTTCTTACTCAAAAATCAGCTCTAAGGTGGTGTGCCTTTCTGTGTAGCGACTTCATAGTTTAAAATACCACCAAAACGTTCCCCAAGGAGCAAGATAGCCACCACAACCCTTAAGGGTGAAACTAGCAAGTAGGGAAGACTACTGCTCTTTGGAGTTGTCGAAACTCCTCGATTCAGGTCTCTTTGCGGCTCTTATCTGAGGAAGGACTTCATAACTGGCCTTAGGAAGCGGAGTGGTCGAATCGTGGAAAATCTAGAGAAGGTAGAGCCTCTCTCTCTTTGCTCTTCTCTGAAAATGGTTTGCCTTACTCTGTAACCAGCTCTAGCATGGATCGGCTCTTGTCGTCTTTAAAAGGGAGGAAGAAACACCTCCTCTTCCCTACATCACACATCTGCCCTTTCCTTGATTTTTTCTTCTTTTTCTTTATTTCTTTTTTTATATTTAGGTGCTCGAATTCTGTGTCTTGTTTAAGTCTCTTATTATTTTTTAAAAGCTGTCGTTTATTTCTCTAATTTCACTTAGACATATAAATTTATTTAATTGACCATAGGTCCCCATTTACAATTTCATATATATATATATATATATATATATATATTTTTCACTTGGGTTTATTTCCGGATTTAATAATCGTTTAATCGATATTAAATCTAACGATTAGAAAAAATCACCCAAGTTGGCTCGATTATACGAAAAATATAATAATTTTATTATAAAAATTCTAAGGTATTTTTAGATTATTTACCTCTTAACTTCATTTATAACTTGTTTTGGGTCCTTAATAAGACATTTTATTTTGCCTTAACTCTTGAATTAATTCCGGGTTTTATTATTTCACTTAGCATCTAAATTCAGAGAAAAAAATACATTATACCCATTATATCTGGCAATGTTATAAAACTACTAAGGTATAATTTGGGGTGTTACACAAAATGTGATGCCCCAAAATTCGGGGATCCGTTGATCAACTACCAACCCGTGGAAGACATGTGGATATCATGTGACCCGATACCACACCTTTGTGTCTCATTTACTGGGACCCATCATTTACAAGCTAGGATGAGTCCCTATGGATATCGTGTGACTGATACCACATCATTTTATCCCATTCACCGAGATCCACATCATTTTACAAAATCGAAGTGAGCCCACGCCGTGCTAGGAGCTGTTAGAAAACCATCTTGTACAGTAATGCGGTACTACGGAAAACAACATCAGACAACCGTCTCGGGGTTCGCCTAGGCGAAGTACACCTTATGTTTTGCCAGCAGGTTTCTGAGGAAGCCCTTTGCCTTAGCCAGCTACGCCTTCGCCTAAGCTGAGCGAGAGCTAAGTGAGACTGAGAGTGCAACACAAAATTTTACAAGAGTTCCATTTCCCAACTCACGTACATAATATTACATGTCTGACATTCATTTACTCTGAAAATAAGTAATTCTGAGAAACAATTACATAAGTAATTATAAAACCCGCAATCCAAACTTTCCTTTGCCTTACAGCGGATAGAGTTGTCCAGTGACATCCCTTTACTTGAAATGTTATCCCATATAGGGTGAATGCAGCTCGAGTGAGTAATTCTACAAAGGGTACTCCTTCCTAAGTGCACATCTGATATTTACACTTAACATTTCACATTCACATCACAATTCAAACAGATATGTAATCCACAAGTTGGAAATTCTACATGTCATGTCATGAAATGAGATGAGACTCAATCATACACCATACCGAATTTTTTACCAACTCGATCATGCCACGAGTTTTTCACAGGCTCACCACCTGATGCAATGCCAATGTATGATAAAATCCGTCATTGATGGATTACATCAAATGATTATTTTTAAATAAAATTTGTTTATTTATAAACCAAAAGATTTTTGGATGTTACACCTCAAATGATCATTTCATTTACAAAATCATATGTCTTTTGTGGGCAGCGAATTTTCGGGGTCTCACCATAGTCTTTACACGCCTTCCAACAATTTTTGGACTTTCACTGTTGGAATGTTTGAACCCGATCCAGTCTTTCACTGGGAAGTATCTGGCGCCGTTGCTGTGCTCGACCTGGGTTTTACCATTTTATTCAACGGTGTGACTTTGTTGGGCTTCGCCCAACGGTACCGATCCCACTCCCCAATCACCAAGTGAGGTGATTAATTTTAATCATGCACTCACACCCATGTAATGTGATGTTTCCCGTGCATAATACAATGTGATGCACCATTGTGTGTCTATGTCATGCTACATATGTGATGAATGTCATATGGACAATTTATCTCATGCATTTAACCATGTATCATGGACAATTATATTATATGCATATAATTTCCATTACAACATTCATCTCAATGTTAATATATAAGAACACATATATCAACATTCATCAACAATAATCAACCAAATCCAGTGATTACAAAATTAGTTAATAACCACTTTAACCTTCTAGGCTAATTGTGGCACATACAATGCCCACAAAAACAACCCACACAGTAGCCCCAAATCGGCTCTTAAACTGACCATGAAATCGACCAAAACAAGCCTTTAAACAAGCCACAATCCCGGACAACAGGCCCTTAGCAGTCTGGATTAATCTTTTTAATTTAAACAGTCCCTAAACACTTTTTGAGACATTACATACAATTCACACAACCAGTCACAACCGAGCCACAAAACGGCATTTAAAGCCATTTTGACACTGTCCAAACAGTCCTTAAGGACAAGTGTTTCAGCCAAACAACCCTTAAACCATGCTTTGAGCATGCCATGGACACTTCACAAAGCAGGCCATGAATCCAGCCACAAATAAGCCATAAAAACAGCTTTAAATAGTTCCTAAACTAGCCAAACAGGGCCTAAGGACATCTACACCACATTTTCCTAAAAATCAGCTCCTTAAGGTGGAATTAAATCAGAGTAGGAAGAATCCTTACCTCTTGAAGAGTAGTAGCATGGGTAGGAAGCCTCCATAGCCCGAAATTCTTGATTTTATGAAATCTCTTCCTTTGGATTTTTGGTGAAATCCCTCATTTTTGGTATGTACGTGTAGCCCTTGTTGAGTAGATGAACTTTCACTCTTGGCTCGAGGAATTCTGATCGATGGAGCTCCGAGGATCGAAGAGAGAAGCTGAGAAGCTTTCTTTCCCTTCTTCCTCCTCTCTCAAGTAAAAAAAAAATAGGAAAAGGAAATGAGATAATTTTTTGTCCCAAGCCTCTCACTTAAGTTTAAGTGAGTGGTTCTATCATGCCACGTATGCTAACGACGTGTTTAGAGTATGTTTACAATAACCAACGATTTATTTCTTCTCAATCTAAGTTCAAATTATTTTAAATAAATTTTACTTAATTTATTTTCCACTTTCGAGATTTTTCTTAAATGTTGTTTTGAGTCAATCAGGACGTCGAGCAATATTTAAATTTATTCAAATGTGTTTTCATTCTTAATCGTAAAAGTATTCATTATCTCGGAATTGTGCCAATTTGTTTTGGTAATTCGTTGTGAGACGAATCCATGGTGAAAGTGAGGTTTGTTTCATTATCCGAGATCTAGAAAAATTCCAGGTTTGCAACCTATACTGTAGAGGCAATTTATCGTTTTGTAATTTTTCAAAAAAATTCAAATTTACCCAGGTTTTACATTCACCCATGTGTAGGATAAGGAATCCTAAAAAAAAAAAGGATCTAAGCTCAACCTATAAGGTCAAGGTGACTTTAAAAATAGAGGATCCGAGTGTTGGGTCTTAATGGCAAAGGCTGTCAAAACTGGGTGACTTAACTCACAACTCTCAAACACTCGAAGATCATCTAAGGTGCACCGTGGGATGTGGATGAATCTGAAAACTTAGCAAGCTAAGCTCCAAGAAAGCACACTGGTCACACAAATATCCTAAAATCTAGCTTTAGGTTATACATGTATTCAAAGTCGGACTCTAATCAGCATCAATACGTCAACCACCTCTAGAATGCTCCAAAATATAGATATAGTTCATCGTTAGACCTTATTCCTAATCAATAGCTTGTTCAACAAGCAAGCGAGGAGCAATAAATCTCCAACAAAACAATTAGACAAAAGGACAACGGAAAGAAAAAGCCGACCGCGACTAGGGAGATGGAGATAAGGGAATAGCTATGTGTCCCACACAGACAAACAAGACATACAATCAAACAAGAGAAAAGTGGTCATGCAGCAAGTAGTCATGCAATGGACATATATATCATTCCAAATCTATAAACAATCTAAGGAAGATATATAAGGTGAGTAAGGTGAATATATAACAAGAACAACATGCTCAAAGAGTTATCAAGAAAAATATAAAGTAGATAGGATCAACATGTCAAGGTGAATGAGATAAGCAATCGAGAGAATATACAAGCCAAAATAAAAGAGACATCATATGCAAATGAAGAGTCAATGTGCTATAATAACTAAGGCAATCAACCAATATAGTCAACGTGATCAAAATGAATGAAATATGTAACAGTAAAAATATGCATGGGAAGAAGCAGATAAAATATCATACAACAAGAAGTAAGCATGCTTTAAGAACAATCAAGTGAAACAATCAACATGTCAGGATAAGTGGAATGTACAACAATAGTGAGACATGAATGTTAAGACGAATGAAATTAAAAAAATCATAAGAAGCAAGTGATACAACAAGATGAGTAAAAGAATCAACTATATAAAGCTAACAAACCAATATCTCAAATGATTATAATAATCAAACATGAGATAATCATATAATCAAAGCTCTAAGTGTGATATTGACAGTAAAGCATGCAAATAGCACAAAGAAGGTATTTATCAATCAATTAATCAAACATACCATATTTTCCTCGATTTGTGTTCAAGATTGACCCTCACTATCCCTAGCGGAGTCACTATTTTGTGGATCTTGCATTTTTGGCTATTATGTGTTTCCCACTCAAAAGGCGAGAATCGTTTTTATTTTTGAAAAACCATTTTTAAAAAAGGTTTGGAATTGCCACTTATTTTTGTTTTATTTTAAAAGAAAAAAAAAATAAGAAAGAAAAACTCTAAATGTGACTCATGATGGAAAAAAGCAGGTTTGGAAAAACCAAGTCTAAGTCAGGGTCATGTTGCTAATAGGAAGGTATGGTGGTATTAAATATTACCCCTCTAAACCACCAAAGTTGGGTATTTCTTATAATGAAAAATACAACTTTTGACTAATTGATCAATAGATACCAAAGACAAACAATAACAATACAACAACAACTATATATATATAAATGGAGAGACATATAAATAAATAAATAAACAAGCAAAGTTATATGAGAAAAATGTGTATATGGACAGCATATTCGAAGCTTTATCAATTGAAAGCAATGTTAGTGCAATAATAAAATAAGAAATATTTACAATCAATTATAAATTGAGTCATAGATTAGATGCCAAATTATTTATAAAAAGGATACATGCATGAGATGTTATGCCCCACCCAAGCTCGTTTTTCTGTTACATAAATTAACTCCACAAGATTTCATTTTCTAGGAACTAAAGAATTAATCATGTGTTTGTAATTTATGAAAACTGATTTGAAATTGAAGTTTTGAAAATTGAAAGTTAGAAATTTAAATTTTGAAAATTGGGTAAATTGGAAATAAAATTTGAGATTTGAGATTTTTGAATTAAGATTTTGGAAATTTGAAATAAGGAACTTGAATATTGGAATTGGGGATTTGGAAATTTGAGATTAGGGTAATTTATAATTTTAAAATTGGAAACTTGAAAATTTGAAATTTAAAATTGAGGGGAATTGAATTTTAAAATTAGGACACTTAAATTTGAATTTTGAAATTGGGAATTTGTAATTGGGGGAAGAAAATTTTTTTTATTTTGAAAAAATTTAGAAAATTTTATTTTGATTCAAGAAATTTGGAAAATAAATAAATAAAACATTATAAAGAAGCTAGCACAGTGGTTAGTTGCTTACTCTCAAATTGAAGGTTAGAAGTAAGCATTGAAGGTGATTTTATTTACAATAAAAAAAGGGAGAGACATGATCCAATTTTTTTAAAAAATGATAAGTTATGAGTTTAGTGGATCTTTGGGTGAGTGAGAGTTATAGTGTGTGTGGGTAAGTGAGAAGTGATAGTTTATGAGGGTGCATGAGAGTGTAGAGGTAAGTGAGAAGCGATAATATGTATGAAGGCGCATGTGAGTGTGTATGAGAGGTTCGGGCTTAAGTGAATTGGTTGAGCTCAACTATGAGCTCAAAAGTTAGTGGGTTAGAGCTTGGTTTGAGCTTAAGTGAATGAGTTGAACCAATAAAATAACGAGTTTGACTTAGTTAGGCTAATTTAAGGGTGAACTAACAAACTAGAAGGTTTGGACTAATGCATGGGTCATGGGTGGTGGGAATATGAGAATCTTGATGGGAAAATGATTGAAATCTAGAAAATCTGGCCTAAAGTAGTCAAAATATTGAAATTTTGGCTGAAAAATGCAAAATGGGGTCGAACATGGCTAGAAAACAAAAATTAAGGCCTAAGAACATGAATTATGAAGTAAAACAAAGTTAATATGCCCAAATAAAATAAAAATGAGCTCAAATCATGTAAAGAAACCATGGTAGCAATAAATATAAATAACAATAGCAAAAACTTACCTTATTTCATTCTCCTTCTCTTCATTTCAAGCTTCCAAACTTTTCTTTTCTCCGTTTTCTTCCTCTTCAAGACACATTCTCTCTCTCTCTTTCTCTCCCTTCTCATATTCTCCTTCTCCTAATTTGAGTAACCCCTTCCTAAGACATATCTTGCATTTTATACTCAAAGACAAAACTTCTAAGGCCATCTCCATCCTCCACTTGACCCTCTCTCTCTCTCTAGTATACACTTGGCTCCAAATAAGAAAACTCTCCAAGGCCTAAAAAAAAGAAGGCCATCTCCATCCTCCACTTGACCCTCTCTCTCTCTAGTATACACTTGGCTCCAAATAAGAAAATTCTCCATGGCCAAAAAAAAAGAAGGCCATCTCCATCTTCCACTTGACCCTCTCTCTCTCTCTCTAGTATACACTTGGCTCCAAATAAAAAAACTCTCCAAGGCCAAAAAAAAAAAAAAAAAAAAAAAAAGGAAAAAAAAATGGCAAAGGGACACTGAAAAGACGTCTAAAAGTTAAGAAAGGGTGTATGAACTATAAGAGACTTATTCCTTTTATCCAATACCGATGTGGGACATCTATTTTCTCTTAACGAAAAATCAATCTGAACTACGGATCACACGTGGTAAATGATAAACGATTGCCCACTTACGCTGCTGCTGTTTTATTATCTTTCAAAATTAATTTGGCAATTGTCGGCTTTAAATGTGGAACAAAAATCAGAAAAAAAAAATTTATGTTTCTGATTGAAAATCTATATGGTCGGATTTTAAAATATTATATTTCATAACAAAAAATCTATATTTCTCAAAAAAGTTATTAGAATTAGGTTAACCGACTTTGTTTAGGAAGATTGGACCGTAAAAATAAAGATTCGAATAAAATTCGAGTCGTTTGGCTTGACCCGAATAAGCTCATGGGTTAATCGGGTTTAGGTGAAGCTAACTCGTTTTGATTTCTCTGTTCAACTTTTTAAGCGAATGTTTTTTCTAATTTGCTTTAAAATTAATATTTTTTTTATAAAAGTACTGATTGATTAAAAGAGTAATCATGGAACATGAGACATGGGACATGTGAAATTTGAATAAAATATCAAGTAAGAACATTTTTCTTTTTTGATTTGTTCAAAATTATAGAATTATATATTTAATATTTTTAAATATTTTAACCCTTTTTAACGTAGCTAACAAGATTAGGTATTAGTTAATGAGAAAAAATTCAGTCACAATAAAAATGGGTACGTATTGGGTACCGTCCAAAGTTTGATCGATATTAGTTCGGATCGAATTTAACTTAGAGCTAACCACCTCGTCTATATATATATATATATATATATATATATAAAATTCAAATATCATTGTATTTATATTTATATTTAGTTATTTTTTGAAGAAAATATTTTAATCTTAATAAATTAATAATATCAAAAACAAAAAATAAATTATTAAAATTTCATATTATATGTATATATATATATATAATATTAATTTTAAAATAAAAAATATATATTTCTCAAAAATATTAAATAAAAATAATATACTATTTTTGAAAATATCAACTTTCTTAAATATGAGATAATTTTAATAAAAATTCAAATATTAATATATTTATATTTATATTTGAATCTTAATAATATCAAAATTTTTTTTTAATATATATATTGTTTTATATTTAATGATATATAAAATATATATTTATAATGTCATCATTTCACTTTAACCATTGGACAATTGACTCGTTGATCAGTAACTTTTTCAGTAATCTAATTTTAAAACATTGATTTGAATGACATGGAAAACAAAAGGGAAAAAAAAATTGGGTTAGGAAAAAAAATTTAATTATTTTCTCTGCTATTTTCATCAAATAATTGCAAGGAAAATATTAGGGAAAGGTTAAGAAAAACAGAGAGGAAAATTTACAGGGATTGCTTCTCTACGATGACACTGGCTTCTCTGGGGCTTGCTCCTTCTCATACCGTTCACCGTCGTCCTCCTATGGCTTCCAATCGCCGACGAACATTCCAACGGCCGTCACCACCCCTTTGACCACCACCACCACCACCACTTCGGCTGCCTTCGAATCCTTCCTTTTCTGGCACAACTCCCTTCGACGACTCCACAAATGAAATGCCTTCAGGAAGACAGTTCCATTGGATGAGGTTTAACCTACAAATATAATGAACGTGATGGAATCGTCTTTAGATCAGGTATAAATTTACCCTAATTTTTCTGGATTTAGTTTTCCTGAATGAACCCTAATTTCTCAATTGGGAATGAATCACTGAATGATGGTAGAGAGTGATTCAATCATGGTCGTTTGTTTTTTTTTTTTTTTTGGTTGGGTTTTAAGATTCATTTGTATATCCTCCATAGCCCCTCCTTCATCGAACGCTTCTGTACACACAGAAAAAGAAGGAAATGGGGAAGATATATGATAATTAATGGGTATGGATCTATTATTTGATTTCTTTGTTTTTTTCTAAGGAATAGGAATTACTCAAAAATGTGAAACTGTTATTTGATCAAGTATCTGCTAGTTATTTTTTAAATGTTGAATTTGATATGATTGTCATTGTATGTTTGTGTAAAGGGAAAAGATGTTGGATGAAGTTAAGATGTTGAGGATTATTGATGTTAAGAACTAATGACATTTGATATTAAAGGTGAAACAAATGCTTTTTTGTACTAAGGAAATTCGGGGAAAAGGAAGAAGAAGTTTGGAACTTGAAAAATCTATATCCTTGTGATCTAGAGATTAAAAATCATTTAACTAGAGGGATGTTAATAATGTAAACTGTTTTATTTATTTTCCAACTCCTTTTGTGTTGATGGCAGTAACAACATGTCAGTTCATAAAGGACAATTTTATTTTATTTTTATTATTATTATTTTTTTAGCACATGAATAGAAACAAAACATCCCTCTGATTAACCGATACTTAATTGTCCTTTATATATTTATCTAATGAATATGATTGATTATGTATTTATCGACGGTTTCTTTAGTAGGTTAATTGAGTAAATTTTAATTATGTTAATTGATGATTGATATATCCTTTAGGCTTTAGTCATAAAGTTTAAATTATTCTTAATTTTAATTTCTAAGATAACTGAAGAGAATTCTAAAGGGTAATTTATTCATAATTTTAATTTTTAAGATAACTCAAGAGAATCCTAATTCAATTATTAATTTTAATTTCAGAATGAAGAGAACAAAAGAGGGAATGTCAAAAACCTTTTCACAAAAAAAAAAAAAAAAAAAAAAAATTCAAGTAAAGAGACTTCCACTTCATCCCCTACACCGAATACACCTCCATCTCATTCAAATAACCAGTCTCATCCTCCATCTACAAATGAACAGGATGAAATTGGAAGTACCCCTCAAACGCAAGAATGCGATATTGGAGTAGGGGAAGGTTCAAATGTTGACACCCAAGCCCCGTCAAAATTTGATGTCAATTCTCTTCCTCATGATTCGGAAAAAAGGACAAAGATCACGGATTATCATCCTGATAGCCAAGATGCAGTGAAGAGTGAATATATTCAAAGAGGCCCTTGTCGACTCGATGTGCAAAACTATCCTCAAAGATCGATAGGAAATGTAATGCGCCGGTTGAATCCTGATTGGTTCAAGAAATATGATGCTTGGCTAGAATATAGCGTTGAAAAGGATGCGGCTTTTTGTTTTGTTTGTTATTTGTTTAAGCTTGAGAACTCTGTTGAGGGAGATGGTTTTGTTAATGAAGAATTTAGGACTTGGAATAAATCCGATGCATTTAATAGGCATACATGAGTATTCATAATCAAGCTATGCAGAGCTTTAAAGCTTTCAAAAATAAAAAAAAAGCCTCCATCATATCTGGTTTCTCAAAGCAATCTGACCAGACTAAAAGTGAGTATCGGGCTTGATTAGAAGCTTCAATTGACTGCTTAAGGTTTCCCTTACTTCAAGGGTTGCCTGCTCGTGGTCATGATGAAAGTGAAACATCATTGAATAGGGGTAATTTTCTTGAACTGCTGAAATATACTGCAAAACATGATGAAAAAGTAAGAAAAGTTGTTCTAGAAAATGCCCGGGGCAACTCTCAAATGATAGCCCCTTCAATTCAAAAGATATCATCGATGCTTGTGCAAAAGAGACAACTAAAGTATTTCGTGAACAATTTGGTGGTGGTGATTTTTTGGTATTCTTGCTTATGAGTCTGCTGATATATCTGATAAAGAACAAACGGCTCTTTGTTTGCGGTATATCAATAAGAAGGGAGAGGTGACAGAGCGCTTTCTTGGTATTGTGTATGTGTCTGATACCACTTTGAAAAAATGCAATTGAGTCACTGCTTATGGAGCATTCTTGAAGTCTTTCTAAAGTTCGAGGCCAAGGTTACGATGGGGCTAGCAATATGCAAGGTGCGATCAATGCCCTCAAAACTTTAATAATGAAGGAATCTTCATCTGCCTATTTCATTCATTGTTTGCTCACTCACTCCAGCTGATACTTGTTTTTCTTTTTCTTTGATAAATAAGCAGAACAGTATATATAAAAGAACAAGAAGCTCTTTTTTTTTGATAAATAAGCAGAACAGTATATATAAAAGAACAAGAAAAAAAAAAAAACACCACTTGTGTTGTTGTTGGTAGAAAGATCACCACTTGTGATTGGCTCTTTGACACACTTGAAATGTTAGTGAATCTTGTGGGAAGTTCCCCTAAACGGAAAGAAATTCTTCGGCAAAAGCAAGATGAACATGTTGTGGATGCATTAGCATTAGGTGAACGGGAATCTGGATTTGGTTTAAATCAGGAGCTTAGCTTGAGGAGGCCTGGTGATATTGGGGATCTCACTTTAGGACTATTTTGAATGTGCTTTCATTGTATCCCACAATCCTTGATGTGCTTGATGCTATTAGAGATTTTTCCACTGATAAGGGTGACAAAAATAAGGCTGAGTCACTTTCATTAGCATTTATGTCATTTGACTTTGCTTTTATTACACAATTGATGGTGGCTATCTTTGGGATTACAAATGAATTGAACATGGCTTTGCAAAAGAGGGACCAAGATATTGTGAATGCAATGACACTTGTCCATGTAACTATGAGGCATTTACAGAAGATAAGAGATGATGGATGGGATTCTCACATGAATAAAGTCACTTCATTTTGTGTTAAGCATGACATTGAAATTCATAACATGGAGGGAAGATATGTTCTTCTAGGGAGAGTGAAGTGTAGTATGCAAAAAGTGATAAACCTTCACCATTTTTTGAGTTGAGATAAGCAAGGAATTACTTGTTTGTATGTCTTGCTTCAATCCTGATAATCAGTTTTCTTCCTTTGACACAAGAAAATTGCTTCGGCTTGCTGAATTCTATCCTAACGAATTCTCAACAAATGATTTGTCCTATTTTGACTATCAACTTGAGAATTTCATCAATGATATTCGAAATGATGAGAGATTTCGCAAATTGTGAACCTTAATGAGCTTTCCATGAAACTTGTCGAGACAAAGAAGCATGGAACTCATCTGAAAGTCTACTTGCTTTTGAAGTTAGTGTTGCTTTTTCCCATGGCAACTTCAAGTGCAGAAAGAGCATTTTCTGCTATGACTTTCATAAAAAATAAAGTGTGTAACAGCATGGGAGATCAATTTTTAAATGATTGTTTTGTTACTTTTATAGAGAAAGATTTATTTTTAAATGTTAGTGATGATGCTATTGTAAATCGTTTCCAAAATACGAAAACTCGATGAGAACAATTGTAATAAGTTTTTAATATTTTTTCATTGCAATACGATGTGATTTTGAATTTTTATGACCTGTCAAATGACAATTGTGATAACTTATGAATTATGCAATTTTTTTCTTGTATAATATTAGTCTATTACACCCCAATATGAAATCCTGGATCTGCCCTTGTTACTCCCTAGGTACTAGATAGTTTGGCAGTAGGTTAGCACTAACCACAAGATAATTGTAAGTTTTTTTTTCTTTTTGCAATATTTATCAACATTTTTTTAATTGGAAATGCCTTCAAGCACTCTTTTTATTGTTCTCTGTTTTGGTGCCCATCATCATCTTGTATTTCCTACCATACTTAAGCACAATTTTGTTTTTATAAGTCCTGGCATACATAAGTACATTACGAAAATGATGTATCATCTTAGTCAAGATGTTCATTATTTCTCATTATATAATTGGGGTGAATTTTTGTGGGCAATTGATTGAGATAATGGTTTGTTAATAGGATAGATGTGATTATTTACCATGATTAGTAGTTTCTTGGTAGCAACTAGAGACCAGAATATACGGGTTCCGATGTGGTAGTGTGCTAAGACTGATGTTTAGTAGTTAAGTGTGCTTTTCCTTTGTTGCAGTACTTTATCAGCATCTGCTGCTATTGCTCACTACCACTCTTCTTGATGGCCCCATCCACTTTAGACACCATTTTCTTTTTTCTTCTTTGTTTTTTCTTCTTAAAAGTACAAGGAAACAAACAGTATATAAGAACATGAAAGCACTGATAGAGAGGATAGCTTGTGCATGGGGAGCAAGCTTCAAGCACTAGGTAATGCAGTGAATTGGGGAAAAAGTGGTGTTTGTAAGTCAAATTCACCACAAATCAAAGTGGCCTATAAGCCTACATTTTGTATATGATTTTATAACAAGTCCTAAAAGAAATAAAATTTAGGCACCCCACACCACATCACTCAAAATTTTTATTTAATGGAATAAAATTTTAAATTAACCTTTTGCAATGTTGAAATCTTTCCACCAAATTAGAGGGAAGATTATATTTTGAGGTGAGTGGAGTCTTAAAATTCGACTGACTATGTAACCTTTAAAATCGTTGTCCAATATCTGTCAAAATGTTGAGAATTAATACAAAAGTATATTATTATTCTGAAATATTTAAGATAATTTTTATTGACTTAAAAATTTAATTAAAAAAGTTTAGCATTATACTCATTAAAAGTATAAATTAAAAAAGAAATAAACAAATAAAATTTGGGTAAATAATTTCACGGTAACTTTGTAAATAGTAATGTTTTATTTAAAAATTATTTTAAAAGTTATAAAATAATTTAATTTTAAATAAAATTAATAAATTTATTTACAATTTAATTTTAAATTTATAGATTTTAAAAATTTAAATATGTTTAAAAGTCTTGAATTTATCCATATCAATTTATTTTAAATTTTTATATTTATGTTATTATTTTTAGATATCACAGACATTTCCTCGTTTGAATATCTCCGGTACAACAAATCTCCCTAATCGGCGGATTGTGTGGCGGCTGATCTAAACTCCTCACTCTATGGAGGGTGATTGAGTTGAGAACTCATCCTCTACAATTTCTATCTCGTGCTTTTTAGTTGATTTTAACTTGTTGGAGTATGGGAATTCGGTTGTGTGTCATGCTTGATTTGAATTTTATTTTTGATGGGTGGTATTTGAGGGTTTAATTCAATGTTTGGGTGTCTTCATATCCCTGTGAATTTCCCTTTGATGGGTGGTGCTTCATGATTGTTTCAGTGAGGAAAGAAAGGGGATCTTGCCTCTTGGGGTTGTTAGGAGGTACATGACAAAGGCTTGGGAGATTTTCCCCTCTTCTTTGATCTCCTGGAGTGTGAAAATCTCTTAGTTATGTAAGGGTTGATCTTTCCCAAGTTTTTTTTTTTCTTTTTTCTTTTTTATCATTTTCTTTTTCTTTGGTGTGTGGCCACTCATCAAGGGCCTGTTATTTCCTTTACATTGCATTGTTTATGGAATTGGGTTGACAAGTTTCCATCCCAGGGAAGTCTAGAAGCCTCCTGAATGAGCATTTTTAGCATCTACTGATGAAAGTGGAATAATTTCACATTGCTCAAATGGTGCAGAATCAGTGTAGGTTGTGAATTTCATTTGTCTCACATTATAGAGATGGTCAACATGACATATTTTTTATGATTCTGTTATTCAAACTTAACTATGTTCCATGAATGGTGCATGGACAGATGCTACCTCTCTTGCTACATTGATGGGGTCTTTGTTTTTGTTTTCTTGTTGATGAAAAAGAACATTAATATAAACGCCTGCCTGTTAGACGACTCACCCTAGTTAGACCATGACGATAGTGATCTACGAGCAGCTTGTTTTGAATTCTTTGCTAAAATTATTATTATATGTCACGTCCAAGTATTTGGAAAATCACAGGAGGAAAACAGTACTTGTTCTAAGGTCAACTTTTGCTACAATTTGACACTAGAATGGTCGTCACTCAATCTGATATAGTGACGCATTTTGCTGCCGTGTTTCTCAATGTTCAAAATATTTAATTACAATGGTATGTGATGTCAGATCAAAGTGTGCTGTAATCTGATACCAAGTCTGATCTCTTTTCCCATTTTGTTACTGTGGTTTCTTACTCTTGAAAATATATGAATTTTATATTCTTTTTCCATGTTAGAATACATTTTCAATGGAGGTTCCTATGGAGATAGACAAAGGGAGCCATGGGCCTGCTTCGACAGACTCTGTACTACAGTGGAGCCAGTGGCAACTGCTTGATTCTATTCTCCCTACTGGTGGCTTTGCCCATTCTTTAGGTCTCGAGGCAGCATTCCAGGCCAACATGGTCTCTGAGCCTGAAGATCTTCAAACTTATGTGCTCCATGTGTTGGAGAATACGGGGAGTTTATTTCTTCCATTTGTGTATTCAGCAAACATGTCTCCAAACTTGGAAACATGGCATAAACTTGACAAAATACTGGATGCAACACTGACGAATGACGTGGGTCGAAAGGCCTCAATTGCTCAAGGATCAGCACTTATGAGGGTCGCAGCAACCGTGTTTTCAGAAGCCCCATCTCTTGAAACGATGAGAATCAGCTCTCTGGGCTCTGGGACTGTTGCTTTCCATCATGCTCCTATTTTTGGGCTTGTTTGTGGACTTCTTGGGCTGGATACTGGAATCTCTCAGAGGGCTTATATGTTTATAACAGTAAGGAATGTTGACTACTGTACAACAAGGCTGAATATAATTGGACCCCTGGGTGCAGCTAAATTGTATGATATATTGCTATGGCTGCACAGAAGATATATCAAAGAAATGGATGAACCATTACATTTGAGAAGCATGAAACAGCTCGCTGCTTATTTTAATTTGAGGTTGCCATGCTACTTTTGTTCCTACAGGCTATTCTGCTCTTGAACAACGATATTTGTTCTTCTATGCCGATGCCAGAAGCTAGCTGATTATCTTTGCAGCCCCGAGAAGCTTAGGACCATAAAGAGTGACATTATGCTTGAAGTGGTGTGTGCTTTCGTCTTCTATCTCCAGGTAAGTGATTTCCATACTAACTATGGTGTTTTAAATAATTACTTTGTCAGTACTCAATCCGTGTATACTCCGCAAATTGTCTAAGATGCAGGTTTTATTTGTTAATACAGTTATTAAAATGTTAGAACTTTTTCTTTTACTGTCCTTTCAGCTACAAAAAGAAAACCATGTAATAAATGAGATGCAACTGGTTACATGAACTTGCAAATTTGAATTATCTTGGAAGTTTGAATTTTTCCATGATGATAAGAAACTTCTGGAATCTCATCCATAAAAAAAAAAAAAAAGAAAAAAGAAACTTCTGGAATCTCTCAAGGTTGTGCTCCCATAAACCTTGAATTTTACTATTGAATGAGCTGGAAGTGTTGTATTTACTATTCTTTTTGTCATCAAAGGTTGTGTGAAAAGCAATATTTGAATCAAACAATGGAAGAACAGGGATTTGGCTATTGATCAAGCTAAAAACAGGCCACTTACATATTAAATAAACTTTAGAGTTTGTTTTGAACCAGCTCCATGAAACCATTTCTTGGCTGCTTGGAACTATGGAACAACAATATTGATGAGTTCCAGAAAGAACATTTGATGCAACACAAGAGAAGACTGACGATTTTGGATGAGATACTCACTCTCTGCCTTGGCAAAAAGAGCTCCATGCCATCAATCTCCACTATGGAATAAGAAAAACAAATGCTATCATCTGAAACAGAGAGAGCAGATGATAAATTGGTGGTAATGGTGGTCAATCAAAAGAAAATTAAATCAGCAAAAAAGGAAGAGGAGCTAACCAGGAAAGCTAAGGAATTGAGAAAGGTAGAAGAAGCATCCATGTTTTTTCATTCATGTTTTACTTTACATCTAACTTATGATATCCTAATATTCATATTATTTTTACATTCACATCTAACATGCCATGTTTGGGTTATCATATATGTCATTTGCCTTTATTCATTTATTTGACATTTAGAAAGATTTCACATCTTGGGGACCACTAATTAACGCCAGTACTCGGCCACATAAATCCACCCGGCCACTTCGCATATTAAAACCAGGCGTATTGCTCGCTGAAAGTCTTAAAGCCCGTTTGAGAAAGCTAAAGAGTTCTCCCATATAATAGTTTTAAGGCGGCTCGTCTAGAATTTTAAGTCCTCTAGCCGATCATCCTACCACACATGGAAATTTTGTTATGGATAAGTATATGAAGGTGGAAAATACGTAAAAGAGATATTTATCGCGACTTTTCAGCTTTCCAAATCTCTTGCTTCTAAGATTAATTTTGATAGTAAGAGATTTATTCCAAAATCGGCAGATTTTATCCCTAAAATTAAGGGAAGATTCGTGAACCATGCCTTATAAATCAGGAAAATCTCTCACAAGGCATGGCAATTCGAACAATGCAAAACTCTTTATTTCTTCTTCTTCATTCACGACTTAATCATCTAGAGACGCTTCATACGACCTCCGTCTGATCACCTGTGTTCACATCACAATACCGATGCCCGCAGATTCCGACGATCAAGGTACTTACACCAGTGTACCTTATAGATGACACTTTCTCGCTCGATTCACGTACGCCGGGATCACCTTTTGTAAGTTCATCATACCGATGCTCAGAGATTTCAACGAATTAAGGTACTTACACTGGCACCGTCTCAGGATCGTACCGTAAAGTGTCATCTATAGCCGCAAAGTGGTCATCGCAACAATCGCCTAAGTACCTTCATCTCCCCGAACTCCGCCCGATTCCCCCTTACATGTATGATTTGCCCGAGGTAGTCGCAATGTCAAGCAATCCGATGAACCAATCATCAAAAGATCAATTCCTCCATTGGCATCAGCAGATGGAGAAGAAATAGGAGCAAGCAAGACAGATGAGAGGAGTTTGTCATGCCAAACGCCATAAATACGAATGACCAATTGCGCCCAGATATAAAAAAAGTCGTGATCTTGGAAACAGCGAGATAATGCAATGAAGTTGTGCATCAAATCGCCGCAATCAGGAAGTGAGCCCATTATCTCGACGATGTCGATACCCCAAGATGTGATGAGTCAGCCTCAAGCAAAGCCTCCCTATTTTCAGCCTCTCACCCAAGCAGCACGCCCGAGAGCACAAAGGCTAGATTGCGCAAGAGGCCTTCGCATGACCTTACCTTCAGTGATGCCGTTAGTGGCGCATTCTACAGGGCAATGAGAGAGGCATGCAGGAGGCAGAACCAACCAGATCAGGCCCCTGGGAACGCATCAGTATTGCCCGTAGGTATGAGGCCACCAATATTGCCTGCAGGCATGATGCCACCAATGCCGCTTGTACATGCCTTTGGTACAGGGCTACCATTCTATATGCCGCAATTTGATCTGAGACCGATTAAGATGCTCTCAGCTCCTAAGGCAACACATTCGACTACGAGCCACCCGCTGGCTCACATACTAGCTTCGCTGCTCGATGGCTCATTAATTCTACGATATGTTCCACTATAATCAAACGATGATACTAAATGCCGCAAACGATGTGACTATCAGGCAAAGTATTCCTCACATAGGTCATGGCTCCATGCTAGCCCGGGTTTTACAAGCTCCCTGTAATCGCACAAATTGCCCAATGAATTACGGGTCGCATTCATATCCTAGTATCTTTGTCTGGGTGTGACAAAGAGGAACATTAGCCTTGTATCATTCTACAAATGGAAGGGGAGTCTATTCGGTTTCACGAGAGGTTCGGGGCAAGCCGTCCAAAGAAGTAGTGAGTCATATACATGGACACTACCTCCAAAATTTAGGAGAAGCTTTGGACCATCTACTCCCTTCTTATAGTTGCTATCTTTAGACCCGCCAACGACAATGGAAGAGTTATACGGACGGGCTGGTAAGTACTCAGTGCTGGAGGACAATATCTGTGCAGCAACCCAAACTGTTATGATTACAAACCAACCGGCTAAGGGAAATAAGTTGTCTGGGAAGAAGTCGTTCGAGTCCAAGGAAGTCGAGCAAAGACCAAAGCGCATTCTGATCGGCCACAAAGAGGAGAGCTCCACTCACTCCCGAACATCTCATATGAGAAGTTACTACTGCCCATCATTCGTGATCATAGAAGCGAAATGGCCCGCACCGGAGCAGATCGACCATTCCCAAAGAAATGTATCATCGCGAGCGCGATTATCTTAGAGATCATGGGCATGAGATCGATAGGTGTCGAAGCCTAAAGTTTTTGGTGGAAAAGTTGATCAAGGCTGGACACCTCAAGAGGTATGTTAAAGAAGGTGACCATAGAGAAGAATCAAGACAAGCAGCATATAAAATTACAGACGAAGCAACAATCTCGACAGAGTCCAGATCAGCCATAAAGTATATTCTAAAGTACTATTCGACGACTAGCATCACTCGAGGTTAACAAGAAGCTCTAAGAGTCGCCACAATTAGCCGAGTTAACGCTATCCACAATGTAAGGCAACTATGAAGAAACTGGCCAATGATGACCCCATATCCTTCCTCATGTCAACCCAATGTGATCAGGTCTCACTATGATGCATTAGTGCTCACCCTATGTATTGCCAATCCGCTAGATGTCCATGTGAGTAATCGGTAGACCCTACAAAGGTACAGACGACAAGGTCTTACTAGCCTTCAACCGATGGGCTTCCTTAGGTATGCGTAATCACTTCATAATCCTCGGCTTAATGGAGCAACCATCAGAATATTCAGGAGATGTCGCTACCACTCAGAAAAGCAAGGCTAGTCACTCAAGAAGTTTTGTTCAATCGTCGAAGACTGTGGCCCATAATGCCATAATGGGGCGGCCCGTCAAGACTCGATGAAGGTCGTCCCTTCGACTACCACCAAATGGTCACTTATCGACTAACGCCGAGCGTGTCGACCTTATACCACTAGTCGAACGCTAATGTTATCAACTATTCATGTAGGAGTAGAGAGGGGAGAAGAACTCTGAAAATTCTTCCCTCGAAGATCAAACCCCCGCATATCAATCAAAGGTCGCCGCTTAGATCAAGGCAGAAGAGAAGGATCCATTGTTTGTGAATCCCTTGGAAAAAGTGACATTGAACGGGCTGGAAAAATTCACTTACATCAGTTCTCTTATATCAAATGAAGAAAGGGAATAATTACAACTCGTACTATCAAATAATATAGATGTATTTGCCTGGAGCCACTCAGATATGGTTGGAATTAACCGGACGGTAGCCTCTCACAAACTTAATGTTATTCCCACTACTAAATCAAGAAGGTAGTGAGGCTATACTCTAAAAAGACACCATCGATTATCTTACGTAAGTAGACAAACTTATCGAGCAGGTTTCATTAGAGAAGTGAAGTAATTTTAGAATGGCTAGCCAACGCGGGTGGTAGTTCCAAAGAAAGTTACAGAAGTGCTTAGTATGTGTAGATTACACCGACCTTTAACGTAAGCCTACTTAAAGATAGCTTCTTGCCTCGATAGACTGAAATTGTTGATGTCGTAGTCGGCACAGATATTGTCATTTCGGACGCTTCTGTGATATCATCGATTCCCATGCACCCGCTGGGACGTGAAAAGAAATCTGGCCATTACACCACACAGGTTATACTACTACAATGTGATGCGTTTTGACTTGAAGAATGCTGGGGCAACTTATCAAAGGTTGGTAACTAAGATATTCCGATCGCTGTTGGGAGGAACCATAGAGGTCTATATTGATGATATGCTCGTAAAGTCCAAAAAGCTCTTTGATCACACCCAATATCTGCAAGAAGCCTTTGAGGTATTGCGAAAGTACGACATGAAACTCAACCCTTTGAAATGTGTGTTTGGAGTTAGTTCGGGCAAATTTTTAGGCTTTATGGTGACCAAGATAGGGATAGAGGCCAATCCTATTCAACTCAAAGTTATAATGGATACATCCGTAAGCTGAGTATAACAATTGATCGCCCAGCAATTTTTAGGCAGCTTCATATCTCGCTTCACAAATCTGCTAAAAACCCTTATCACTCTAAGGGCTAAAGAGCCGATTGGAATGAGGAATGCGATAAATCTTTCATGGCAATCAAACAATATCTTACCGAACCACCAATTCTGGCTAGCCCAGAAGCAGGTGATACGCTCTATATTTACCTCGTAGTTTCAGAAGTCTCAATAAGTGCAGCTTTGTTCAAGGTAGATGAAACCAAAAAACAGAGACCAATATTCTTCGTAAGCAAATCAGAGGAAGAAGAAACTTATGATAATTGCCTCGAACAAGTGGTATCAATTGCGGTGGTGGGCTAAGAAGCTACCACATCCAAGCATACCCTATCATCAGGCTAACCAATCTCCCTTTATGGCACATACACAAGCCCGACCTATCGGAGGATGGTCCGGCGGTGATTGAGCGGTGAATTAGATTCAATATAAACCTTACTTGGCATCCAGAGAGGCGGATGTTAGGTCGACTTTTGTGAAATCCCTAGCGGGATGCGGACCGGAGTAACGCTTGGGCGGGTGGATCCTTAGTGTAGATAGGCGTTTCGACAAGCGGGTGGAGTCGATTCTTGACTTAAAGGCCCAAAACTAGAAAGAATAGAATAGGTCATACGACTAGACTTCCTGATCTAATATTGGGGCGAGATAACAAACAATCCTATTCGAATTGACCTCGCAGTCGTATCTTGAAAAATCATCATCTGAGTGACTCAATGGTAGTGGGGTAGGTAAACGGAATTATGCGAAGAATGAGACCAATGCATGATTAGTAATGTATGTCTAGTAAAAACTCATTGGGAGTTTTACTTGGCTTGGAATCTTGAACATATCCCGAGGGATTCAAATGAAAAGGTAGATGTTTTGGCAGCAATGACCGCATCCCTCCCAATAAAAGAAATGGTATTCCTCCCTGTCTATTACCAACCGACATCGTCAATTACCACAAATAAGGTAAAGGAGATAGATGAAGCATGTTCTTCTTGGATGACTCTAATAGCACATTACTTAAGCTCGGGAGAACTGCCAGATAATAAGGTTGTTGCCCGCAAGATTCAAGTCCATGCGGTTAGATTTTCCCTTGTGAATGGGCAGCTATATAAGCGGTCTCTGGGTGGCCCGTATCTTAAATGTCTTAGCCCTTGGTAAGGACAATATATATTGGCAGAACTCCATGAAGGAATATGTAGAAACCATCAAGGCGACAGAACTTTGGTTCATAGAGCCCATACACAAGGTTATTATTGACTTACTATGAGAGGCCTATGTCAGGAAGTGCGATTGTTGCCAACGACTAGCCCCCATCTCAAGGGTGTTCGACTCAAGATCTAACCATCATCACAAGCCCCTAGCCCTTTGCTCAATGGGGGATTGATATAGTTAGGTCGTTGCCCTGCTCCTTGACTAAGAAAAGTTGTTGTTGGTCGCCACTTAAGTATTCAGAAAATGGATAGAAACTGAAGCCTTCACCTCCATCAAAGATAAGGATATCGGTCGTGTGGAAGAATATATGGTACCGGTTCGAATACTTGTTGATCTTAACTGCTGTGGGCCACGATTTGATAGGGGTATCTGAAATTTTGCCATGAGTTGAAAATAAAACTTGTATTCAACCCCCGCAGTGCTATGAAGCAATGGCCGGGCGAGCACCCGACAAAACTCTTGGCGACTTGAAAAAGGCGTCACATTCGGCTAAAGGAAAATGGGTGGACGAGCTACCAGGAGTTCTCTGGGCCTATAGAACAACCAGCCAGAAGGCAACTGGAGTATCGCTGTTCGCCCTCACCTATGGGATGGAGGCCATAATTCTTACAGAAATTGGGGTGCCCACACTTAGAATATCCTTAAAAAGGCTAATACTAAAGCCATTGCCAAAGATTTAGATATGACCAACGAACTTCGTGAAGCTGCGGTTGTACGTAGTGCGTCATACCAACAAAGAATGGCAAACCTATATAACAGGCATGTAAAACAGCATGCATTCCGAGCCAGAGACCTAGTCTTGAGAAGAGTCTTTGAAAACACGGCTGACCCAGCAGCCGACAAATTCCAACCGAATTGGGAAGGACCATACATGCTAGTAAGAGTGGGGGCAGTTGGATCGTACGCATTAAACAAACTAGATAGGACGCCAGTGCCCAGGATGTGGAATGCTATGCTTCTTTAAAGGTATTATCAATAAAATTTCCTTTAAAATATTTTCTTTGAATTCTTGGAATATCATGAATCAAATTTTCTTTAAAGGTATTATCAATAAAATTTCCTTTAAGTATTATCTTTCAATTCTTGGAATAGCCCCTATATTAAAGACCAGAAGTGGCTCTTAGCTTGCTGGCACATTTCAAAGACTAGAGGTGGCTCCTAGCCTACTAGCACACGCCAAAGACCAAAGGTGGCTCATAGCTAGCTGGCACATTTTAAAGTCCAGAGGTGGCTCATAGTTTGCTGGCACATTTCAAAGTCTAGAGGTGGCTCCTAGCTTGTTGGCACATGCTGGAGACTAAAAGTGGTTCCTAGCCTAATGGCTAAAGCCAAAGCCTAGAAATGGTGATTTACCTAATGGCCTGTGTGCAATTCATACTAGCTTCTAAGACTTATACAATGATATCCCTAAAGCAATTATCCTAGTCCAAACTCATGGCGGAAAGTTGTAAAATAAAAGATATAAATTGAATCAAATGTCAAATTTAAATAAATTTCTAGAATACGCCAATGGCATCGGTGGTCCCATGAAAATATATATCCGAGTGGCCATACGGGACCCATTACATAAAAAAAAATTTTAAAAAAGAGAGAGGAGGAACTTAAGATGTTCCATCAAAATCCACAGTGGGAGCATTCCTCTTGGGTTCCTTTGCTGCCTCGCTTTGATCCACCTCGGCTGTTGTGGCTTTAGTGGTTGCTGGGACCGAGGGACACCTAGGGTTCACAAAGAACTTTGGAGGAAGAGGGTCGGAGGAGTCAGGCATGTCTGTCTGGGACTTCTAGGTGATCGCCACAGATGTTGTGTTTGAACATACAACATCCGTAACCGCTAACAAAGATCGGCTCGGGGCCTTACGAAAGTCCTCCTCCATGGGCTGCTTTGTCCTTCGCTGAGATTGAAGGAAGATTACTTCATCTTTTCTTCCTTACGATCTACCAGCGGAAGAAGAAGTTCGTTGACCTCGGGGGCCAGCCTTAGCCTTAGCCTGGCCTCCTCCATGATCGCTAGGGCATCTTGGACCATAGCAAGGTCATCCTCCGCCCATGCCTTCGCATCACCCGCTGCAACAACAGCCAGCCGGGCAATCTAGGCTTCTTCCTTAGCCTCATCTCTCTTTTTCTCCCTAAGACATTATGCTCATTCCGCTACTTCCAAGCACCACGCCTTAGAGGACGTGCCATATTTCGGATAGCAGTGATAGCCTGTGGAAGAAAAGGTGTTAGAAGAAAATCACAGCATGAGACTCACGTTCAAACGTTAGAAGTCTGACCATACTAGCTCAGTCGTCTCGTTAAAATCATGGTTTCGAATATACATTCCGTCCTCAACCACATCTTTGATGCGACTTTTTATCAAATAGCGGAAGGAATGGAATACTCTTGAAACCTGCCGTGTCGAGAAGGTTGGTGGGGTAGGATCCGCGCACATATCGCGACGAAGCGTTCCTCGATTGAAGGGATTTCCAGCCAGTGTGAATTGGCCCGAATGGAATCAGACCGAAGCAGATGTGTTGAGGATGATCGATTAATCGGTTTAGCGGCAAGTTAAACACTAACTGTCATGACCCCTTGGCTGCTTGGGGGCTGCCGGGTGCGAGGTTGGCCCATCCCCAGCTAAGATGGGGGACCAACGGTTGCCTCAGTAAAGGGGGCCTCGCCCATAACTTTATCAGCTCTAAGGAGATTCCTCGCATTTGGAGTCCATCCCCTGGGATCATGAGGCCTCCTTTGAGGCATCCTGGGTGGCGGGCGCCCTCAGTAGAAAGGACCTTGGGGATGGATTACGGAGAGTCTAAAGTAACTACTACTGGGCTCTTCTAAACTCTTCCTCTAGACCAGACCGTTTTGGACGCTTGTCGTACGGTGTGAGTGGGGCAAAATCTCTTTCGAACACTTCGCGGCTAAAACTGCGCGTCGGCGATCATCCTAGCGTGAGGAAACTAGACATGTCGTCTTTGCTCTCCTCAGCCAGCTCACTAGGGATCTAGGGAACAGGTCAGGCCCCCTGAGTCTCTTCTAAAGGAGGAACCGGATTCGCCCAGTCTACAAAACCTTCTAACTCCGCGCTGATAGCCTTCACTTGTCCAACCTTCTTCCCCTTCTTTCCCTTCCTCTTCTTGTACTTTGGGGGGTATTTGGATCTTGTACAACCAAAGGTGATTGATCGGGTTGGATAAAGCTAACCAAGGCTCCTTGAGTGATCTCGGCTTGAGGCTCTTGAGCGGACCTCGCTTGTGAAGAGCTACCCGGGATTGACTTTAGAAGGTTAACGAGAACAAAATGTTCACTGCTAATAAGCTCTTTTGGTAGTGGACAGGGGATGACGGGGTCTATGAAGGGGCTGGCGCCTAAATCCTGCAAGTTCTTCACAGAAAAAAGGAGCTCATGATTGTGCTCCCCCTTAATGATCTCGAGTAGCCTTCTGATGCGATCTAGACTGGCCTTCTCCACCCAGCTAACCAGTCGGCCTCCCTTGTGCCTACCTATAAAAAATTCAGAAAAGAGGGGCATGTCAAAATATAGACAGCCTAGGGGAGTACAAGCTCCATCAAGTTGAAACAAACATAGGAATGAGAGAGACTGATGCCTTAGAGAACCTGGCGTCTCGTACCACGTACCTTTAACCAAAACAACCCCTTTCACTTCAGTCTTAAGGGAGTTTGGGAGCCTAGTTACAAATTGCAGTTGAGGGCTATGTGCAGACATAGATAGGCGGCCCCCAACCTCAAGCTTCAAAGTATAAATGAAACAAATCTCTACCAACGAAATATCCAACTGATAGAGAAAACTTAGCACACTACAACCCATTAGAATTCGAAAGACATTCAGATGTATAAGTGTAGGAGGTGCCCTGGTGAAGTGCATAAATTGCTTCACCAAAGACGGGATGGGGAAGCGAAGTCCTGTAGCAAACTGCTCTCGGGTGAAGTAAACGACATTATCTGCCCCTCCTATGGTTGGGGCAGTCGTGCCATTTGACACCTTCAGACGGATGACGGTAGGAACTTGATTGAAGGATCTCAATTCCTCCACAAACATAGCAGTGACTAGGTTGCTTATCGTGGGCGTTTACCGGGGGGTCCCCTTACGCCTAGCCTGACTGGTAGAAGTCTCTTCATGAACTCTCGCCATTCTACAGGCAAACAAACAAAGAAAGGGGGATCAACTTGAGTAGTGAATGTGAAAAAACCCTTGAAAGATGAAAGAAATCCCTCTCTGGAGGTTTAACAACCCACTAGTGACAAAGCCTAAGAATCTCAAACCAGGAACCTTTGCAGAACCTAATGGGATGTCTCTTAACTTAGGAACACCCCACACCTAGCCTGTAACATCATCACCAGAACCCCACCGGCGAACGATGTTCACACCCTCAGAAAGAAACAATAACTTTCTAACCCAAAAATACTCAGCGAACAAAGCCACAAAAAATGCAAAGAAGGCGATACAAATGAGTTTTGAAAAAACTCACCGAAAAATTGAAAGTTGTCAAGGGATTTATGATGATTCCTTTAAACGAAAAGTTCGCAGAAGCACAGGAGAAAGGAAATTGTTATATGCAAAGAGCTTTGTGAAATTGTAAAAGAGGAAAGCACTTGGAGCCCAACCCCTATATATATATATATAAGAGGAAGACATCAGGGAGCACATTAAATGGAGTGCTCGGGACATCATCGCCCGTAGGCATGTTGGGAAATGTGCGACTTCATGATGCCGGCTTTTATATCCGAAAGCAGCTTACTTACAGCGTTGATATGGCATTAATTCTCTTAGTCCTTTCAACTTTCCGCACCTAAGATTTAAACGATGTTGTTTCCTCATTGAAAAAACACAAAATTTCCCAGGGAAAAATTAGAGCGTGTGAGTATCATGATCTTTAGACCCACTACTTAATGGGCCTAGGGCCTCTTGGCCCGCATTGTGAAACGGTTCGAGCCCACTTGCCGTATTAAAACGAGGGGGTACTGCCTTGGCGGGAAAGTCTTAAAGTCTATATGAGAAAGAGAAAGCCACGGAGTCCTCCCATAGAGTAGCTTTAGGGCGGCCCGTCTGGAATTTTAAGTCCCCCAATCGACTATCCTATCACATATGGGAAGTTCGTTATGGATAAGTATATAAAGACGGAAAATACGTAATATTTATCAACGGAATTTCTCAGTTTCCAAATCCCTTGTTTCTCGGAAGATTAATCATTGATAGAAAAAGAAGAGATTTTATCCATAAAATTAAGAGATTTTATCCATAAAATTAAGAGATTTTATCCCTAAAATTAAGGAAAGATTAGTGAACCATGTCCTATAAATTGAGAAAATCTCCCACTAGGTAAGGCAATTTGAATTGTGCAAAATTCTTTACCTCTTATTCTCTACCTTTTATTCTCTACCTTTGTTGACTTATTCACCGGAGAGCGTTGTCGACCGCAGCATTCTCGGATCGGCACTGCGAGGTTCGCGTTGCGTTGATGGTCTTAGAGTTCCGACCCGATCCAAGATCACGCACAACCTTATTTATTTATTTATTTTTTTAATTACAACTTTGATTTGGTTTGTTGGAGATGGTTGCATTGAAGGTCTGTTGACTACCTAGATTTTGGTTGCTGAAGCATGTTGCCCACTTTGAATTGCTCCCACAATTTTCTTCTATTTCATTAAAAAAAAACAATTTTCTTAATATTTTATAGAAAAATGTTTTCTTCAATTTTATATAAATTAATAATTTTATATAGTTCACATCATTCAAAAAATTTTCTTCCATTTTTCCCTTGGGTTTTTCATCTATAACCAAACAAGGGAAAAAATTATTTTCATTTCCCTACCTTTTTCCCTTTATTTTCTTTTTCTAGCATTTTTCGAGTTCCAAATGGAGTCCAAGAGATCAACACGGATGACAATATTTAATTTTCAATAAAAAGTATGTAACTATTTAAAAAGAACTCAATTACAAGAAAAAAAAAAAATGAAACAGGAACAATATCGTCAACATCACAAAAAGACTCAATGCTCCCACAAAAACCTTTGAAATAATTTTCACTTGCCAAAACATGCATCCTTAATAAAAACAAGTTAAAGAGCAAGGCATTTAGGAAAGAAAGATATGCTCGTTATGTTTAGATCAAGTGGTAGAACGTTCATTTTTAAAATAGACAAAGGGTATAAGGATTCTAAATTCGAGTTCTAATAATATTACATAGAAACTAAAATGTATTAAAAAAAAGAATGAAAGATATTCTAAAAACTATTTAATTAAAAAGATATCTACTACTACATCCATCACTTGCAATTTCTGTGAAAGAGGTTATATCAACATCATTATCCTTTAGGTTCCATTTGAAATTGGAAAGTATTAAAGAAACGAAAAAATTATCAGGGAAAATGATTTTCTTATGTTTGATTTCACTGTGGAAATATAAAAAAAAATCAAATATAATTAAATTTTTTTAAAATTTTACTTATTTTTAAATAATTTTTATTTCTTATATAACAGAAAAACAAATAAAATGAGTTTATCAATAAGCCCAAACTTAGTTGGTTTAAAGCGTTAGACTTCGAAACTTTTTAGAGAGCATATTATTTCAAGAATATGGGAAGAAATCAAAAGTAATTCAAGTGAAAACAAACTCCTATTTCTAAGTAAAATTTTGTTTAATGTATTTTGATTCCCCTTTTAAATAGATAATGTAAACTAACTTCACTGTACTATTGTACTTCTTTTATCCACATTTCTAACTTCTCTTTTCTCTTATCCCACAATTTTAACTTCTCTTTTGACTCCTTGATTCTTAGAAAATAATTCAAGAATAGATATTTGAAAATAGGTTATTTCATCAAAATGGAAAATTTAGGAAACATAAACATAGATAATTATCCAAAAATCTAAAATGATTAATTATGTTTTTATTAATTCTAAATTAAATAATTAATTAATTATATTTCTGTTAATTCCAAAATAATAATAAAAAAACTTAAACTATATAAAAGCTCAAAATGAAGGTGTGTTTTTGAATAGTTTTTTATTTACGTTTTTTTTTGAGAAAGTAAGTTGTTTTTAGAAAGTAAGTTAGCATTTTATTTTATTATTAAATTTATAATCTTGATAAAACGCCTCCAAGTTGGATAAGTAAGTCACACGATTCGTTGAAAAAGCTTACATGATATAAAATTATAAATTATTAAATAATAATATTAAATTATAAAACTATTGCATAAAAATCTTGGTGTGTTATGAAAACTTGTCTGAATTTAGCACCTTAGCAACGGTTTTAAAAACCAATTTAGAATATAGTTATGAAAATTATTTATATTTTAAAAATAATTTTTATTTTTAATCAAATGACAATAATTTTTTTTTTTGAAAATACTTTATAAATGAAAATAGTAGAGAATACTTAAGATTTTATCTAAAAGCAAGCAAACGTTTTTTTTAAATTTCTAAATTAAAAAAAAAACATTTGGAAGCTATTTCTAGACATAACTTTTAATTTTTTATAAGAAAAATATATATTTTTTAATTCAAATTCCTAGTATTACCAAACAATATAATGGAAATAAAATAATCATTCCCATGTAACATTCTTAAACCAATTCAAACATTAGAAATTAAATCAAATTATTGATTCATTAATGAGAGATAAGAATGGAAATGAATTCTTAATTCTCATTCCTCATTCCAATTTACTAATAAAAAACAAGTTATTTATTTACATCACGTTAATTATTGAAAAAAACATCCCATTTGAGAAAACAAATTTAATATATTTTTAAGTTATCTAAATATTTTTCTTTGTTCCAGAAAAAAACTAATTTCCATAATTTATTTTCTAAACATAACTTTATTTTTAAAAATATCAAAATTATTTTGAGGATTATTTTCAAAAATAATATTTTAAAAATCTAGAAGAATTTTGTATTGATAATAATGTTTAAGGATTTCACGTGAGTCCATTGTAAGAATGATGTTCAAAATCTCATTTAGCGGTCAAAGTAAATCCAAAGAGATTCAAAATAATAATAATAATAACGATAGAATTCAAACGAATTGAAATAAAAAAATATTTCTTGAAAGTGATTTTCAAAAACAAATGTGAAATCCCTTTTTGTGAGTCCCCATAGAAGTCATGATCGATGACTAAGTAAGGAAAAGCAATGCCTAGTTAAGACCAATTAATTAGAGGCGACTTTAACATGGTAGGTGATGATTAATGTAAAAGGTTTTTCTTCGATCATCTTTGTTTTTATTCCTCAGTCAATTGAAATTATTCCATATAATATATATTATTATTATTATTAATTTATCAAGAAAACAAAAATATAATAATAAAATAAAGAGTTGTTGTTTGACGACTATCTTGGAAGTTGGAACAAAGTTTCTTATTTCTCATTAATGAGAAAAAGAAAATTGATATTTAATAACTGAAAGCAAAATTTGTTACATCGTTTTATTAGGTTTTGTTTGAAATGTGGGTTCAAAGTTCCTTGTTTTAACTTTGTGACTATTATTTGATCCCGAAAAATATTAAATAAAAAAAATTTAAAGAAAATAATTTTCTTATATTTGATTTTATTGTGAAGAACGTAAAGAAAATTAAATATTATTATTATTTTTTAAAAAATTATAAAATTTTGAATTGATAATATTTTGTATAAATGATAAACTAATTGAATTTGTTTTCTTCAATTTTCCTTTTCTTTTACTATTTTTTTAATATTCTTTCCTCAAATATTGGAATCAAAGGTAATGCGATTTTTTTATTTTATCAATGAATCATTAAATATTGATAAATCAATTGGCAGGATGTAGGGATTAGATTGATTGTCAAACCAGATTAAAAATATCATATTTTACTTAATTTATTCTCTAGTTGTGTGTAAATGATTAGTTACAATAATATTATCATATTTTTATTTATTTTCTAATTGTGTGTATATGATTAGTAAAAATAATATAATATATTTAAATCATTACAAATCAAAGTTATTTTTAGAAACATGAAAAATAACCAAGTTAAAAATATTTAAAATCGATTTCAAAATAGTTTTAGGCTCCACTCCGTTTACTTGGGAAGTATCAGGAAAGAAAAATGATATTAAGGAAAATAATTTTATCATATTTGGTTTAATTCAGTAAAATATAAAAGAAAATAAAATATAATCAAAAGTCCTCAAAATTTTATATAATTTTAAATTTCTTACTCTTTAAATAATACAAGACACAAATAAAATGAGTTCGAATAAACATATAAAATTAATTTATTAAGTTTAAATTTTTTTCCTCCAAAATTTTTTTCCTTTCATATTTCCTCTATCTTTTTCTTTCTATTTTCTTTTCTTAGTGCTTTTTGGATTCCAAAAGGAGTCTTAGAATATGTTTGATTCATATTTTTAAAAACAGTTTTCTATTTTCAAAAACAAGAAAAATAAGAAAAACAAAGATAACAAGTTTGGTTTTCTAGTTATTTATGTTCTAAAAAAACATAACAACATAGAAAACATTAAATTAAGAGAACAATAACAACTTTTAAATTTGATCTTTCTGGTGTTTTAGTGATACCGAGAATAATTTTTAAAAATAGGAACCAAACATATTCTTAAAGAACTATTTTTCAAAAGAACTATTTTTCAAAACACTTTCCAAACGCAACCTTAATTGCTTTTATTTTTAGCTTTTTGTTTGTGTGGGAGGGAGAAGTATTGTAAAGAATAATTGTAAAGAATGAACCTCACTTGGGATCCCACCTTCACCCAACGGTGGAACTTTTATCATATAATATGATGACATCTTTTCAAAGCGATCATTGATTGAGGATGCTGAATGAGGGAGAGAGAGAGATATAATTGATGGATTTAAATATAAATAGAAGATTGAAATTGTCAAAGTTGACTTAATTATAAAAATTATATAGAGATGTGGCGGCTGAATAAAGCCATTTGTTTTGCATCACCTTAATATTTTTAGGTTTTGATTCTATTATAGATGAATTGTTGAATGCTGACTCATACCCCCCATAATTGTTTTTTGGACGCCCATTAAAAAATATATATATATATATATATTTTTAATTTTGACAAAAATATTTTTGGTGCGAGTACTTTTTAAGTAGTTCCTAATCGTATTAGCAAACCGTTAAATAATTTTCTAATCTTATATCAAAACTACTCTTAATTACAAATCATTTTATTAATTGCACTTATGTATACGTGTAATTAGGGATGGAAATTCGTGTTATCGGGTTGTGTTCATATTGTGTTAAACTATAAGTATTTGCCAGTATTAATCAACCCGATTTTGAATAACTCATTTAGAATTATATTTGGGTTTAGCTTATTAACTTTGATCCGAATAACTCATAAAAATTTGAATGGTCAAATTGTATAAATCACATGTCAATTCGGGTCAATTTTGGGTGATACGGCTTGACATGATAATAACCCATTTATTAAACGTGTTGAACCCGAATTCAACCCAAAAACGATTACAGTTCACCTAAACCCATAAAAATCATGTCGAATTTGAATCATGTTGGCAAATGTTGTGATTCGTGCAACAAAGGGTGATTATAAGCGGAGAAAGAACCATCGAACATGTATGTGAGATGGTTGTGGTCTCTCTCAGCTTAACTAGAGGTCTTGAGTTCGAGTCTTTGGAATGTAGCTGTGTTCTGTGGTAGAGATTTACTGCCCTTATGGTCCATCCCGACTCGAATGAGGATTAGTTTGGATTTGGTATGACTTAAATGTGTCTTTTGTGTGTGCACGGACCCGCTTAAGACACCCCATGGCATGATATATATATATAAAAAAAAAAAACGGAGAAAGAAAACAAGAACACGCATAGGATTTAACATAGTTTGACAACGTGCCTACATCCACGGAAACAATGGCCCATGTAACATCCCAAAATACACCTTAGTTGTTTTTAAATATAATTAGGGTATATTATAAGCCCATTTTGAAATTTTTCGTAATTATTATTTTGCTGGATCACTATGGATTTGGATGGATGCTATGATGTTGCATGGAAACTAGGGATTTGTATGGAGATGTATGGAAACTAGGATTTTGTATGGTTACTAGGGGTTTGTATGGAAATTGTATAGAAACTTTGTGTAAGAAATACTTGTATGGATTCTTGGGTTCTTGATCTAGTAATTGAGTTAGGGTTTGGAAAAACCCTATTTAATCTTTATGTTTGGTTTTGGTTGGGTTAGAACACACTTGGAAGATGTTTTTCTGGAGAGTATATGAATACTCTTTTGTTTTTGGTTGGTTTTCTAGAAAAAGGGATGAAATCATGAAAATTTAGGCAAATTACAAGGTCCTATGTTGCGGCGTAGGGATCCGCAGCGACGGCGTAGGCCGCCAGGCGTGGCATGTCCATGCGACGAAGGCGTCGCGACATAGCAATGCTATCTTGGTGGCGTATTGTAGTCTGGCCCGCGGCGCCAGCTCTTGTTCACGCATGGAGATGTTGTGTTTTGTTTTGTTTTGTTGATACGTTGCTCAGGGAGCATGCATTGAATGTAATAGGGCGCTTATAAGTGTATGAAAGGGTCCCTCCATATTTGTAAGGTAAAGGAAAATTAGACCGTACCTCGTTGCCTCGGTGAAGCTTCGCTTCGCCTTAGGGAGTTCGATGATGGCAAACTTAATGCCCCTATGAGAAGATAGTAAGTTTTTGAACACATATAATTGTAGGATTGCCTAAGACCAGATATTGAATGACCGCGACACTTGCATTACGTGGGCGGAACCGTCTCGATCGGTGCTTGACACTCCTTCTTTGTCTTTACGACACCTCGGTGTTATGCCGGTATCTTGGTACTTATTGTGTTGTGTCCTACTCATTTCTTAATATTGATCTAGGTAGTCAAGCATTTATATGATAAGAGTGCGAATAACGAATAGGTTAAAGTATAAACTCTATGGTACCTACGGTACTCTGTCTGGCTTATAAACTCTGTAGTACCTATGGGTACCTCCGTAAAAGTATAAGCTCTGTAACTCCTACGAGAAATCTGGATAAGTATAAATCTGCTATAAGTACAAGTATATGTATTAGTTTGCTATATGAATTCATGCGAGGAATTAAATTATACATTCTTGTATGCATTCTTGTTATATGCTTATTGTGAAAGAGTATTAATGCATGTGTATACGTATAAGTCATATGTTTCCCACTAAGTGTAAAGCTTAGCATGAGTTTTAATCCTTATAGGTACAGAGGAGGATGTCCGCAATCTTTCGCATACTGCTGGGCCAACACACTTGTAGGGGTTCATCACTGTAGGTTTCGCGCTCTGATTATGCAAATGTAAATGTACAATTTTTTTTGTATATGTATATGTAAATGGGACTCAGGACTGTATGTATTGACACTGTAAACACCCTTACGGTGGTAGTTTTATTTTGTATATTTGTATATGATATTTTGATTAAGTTATAAGACTTCGGCCCACCAATGTACGCGGGTAAAGAGTCGGTATAGTTTCTCGCGCCCTTCGTCCACTTTAGGCGGGTTTGAGGCGTGATAGTGAAACTTTCACTATATACGAAATAGGGTTATATATATATATATATATATATATATATATATATATATATATATATATATATATATATATATATATATATACTATATATATATATATATATATATATATATATATACTATACACTAGTATAAGGACAAAAAGGTATTAGTATAAAGCCCGATAAAAGAGCCACAAATATACTCTAATGTCACGCCCCCTTAAAAGATGGTGTGCGAAGCCTTATAATCTTGTTACAAAGGTAAAAGAGGCGAGGCCGAGACAGAGATTTAGTAAGTGCATCAACAAGCTGGTCACCAGAGGCGATATGAACAACATGCAGTTCGAAAGACTGAACTAGGTCACTAACAAAGTGATAATCAATCACAAGGTGTTTCATGTGAGAATAAAATACAATATTAGCAAAGAGATAAGTGGTACCAAGGTTGTTTGAGAATAGGGTGGGCGGCAACTGCACTAGGGCAAGAAGTTTCAACAACAACGATTTCATTGTAGTTCAGCAGCAACAGCTGCAATTGCATGATACTTAGCCTTAGTGGAAGAACGAGCAATAGTGCATTGCTTTGTAGAACTCCAGGAAATTGGATTAACACTAAGGAAAATAAGAAAAGCGCCATGGAGGTATGAACATCTGGGTTACTAGCCCAGTCGATATAAGAGAAACCATGCAATGTCAGAGAAGTGTCGGCAAGAAGCCGGATATCAAGGGATCTCATGCCATTAAAATAACGAAGCAGACGTTTGACCGCTCCCTAATGGTGTTCGGATGGCACGTGCATGAACTAGGAGAGTTTATTCACGGCAAAGGAAATATTCAGCCAAGTCATCTTGAGATGTTGAAGGCCACCAACCACCTGAAGGTACATGGTGGCATTGATCGGCGCAGTACCATCGTTAGCAGTCAGAGAAGTACCTATGGCAAGCGGTGTAGAGACGGGTTTGGAGCCTAGCATGTTATGTTTGCTTAAAAGATCAATAACATACTTTTGTTGAGATAGTAGAAGACTAGTCGGAGTGACCAAAACTTCAACTCCACATAAGAAAGATAACACGCCAAGATCCTTTATGGAGAATTTAGAGTTAAGTAGTCGAATAATAGTGTCAACAAGTGAGGGGTCACTACTTGTAATAATAAAATCATCAACATAAACTAGGAAGAAATGGGGAGCGCATTACGCGGGAGTAAGCAGAGGGACAAGTCGCACGGGATGTGTAGGAAAGCAGAAGGTCTGAGCTCATGGTACCAGCTTACGGAACTTATTTGAGACCATCAATAGCCTTGTGTAATCGAAAAACATGATGCAGATAATCAACATTGCACATGCCCTAGGGCTGCGCCATATGGACCTCTTTCGTGAGATGCTCATTAAGAAAGACATTATTTACATAAAGTTGACAAAGTCCCCACTTGCGATTGAGGGCAATGCTAAGCACAGTACGGACGGTGATGAGATTTATCACAGGATTAACCGTCTTATGAAATTCAATACCCGGCTGTTGGTGAAAGCCTTTAGCAACAAGGCGAGCTTTATACCGGGTAATAGAGCCATCGAGATTTTGTTTGATGCGAAACACCCATTTGTTGCCCACTATATTCTGCCCTAGTCTCGGGGGAACCAAAGCCTAAATACCATTCCGGATGAGAGAATCATATTCTTCTTATATCGCTTGAACCCACTTGGAGAGCTTGGGCGATAGTGCAGGGTTCATGGATAATTGGAATTATGGTGGTGAGGCCATATTTTGGGTTGGGTTTGATGATGACATTTTTAGAGTGGGTTTGCATGAGATGATGGTTTATTGGGGTAGAGGGAATGGGCAAGGATCGAGAGGATGACGAGGTGAGGTTAGGGAGGGTGTTGGACCCAACAAGCTAGCAGAAGGAGACGACTATTGGAATGGTGTTGGCGGGGTCGTGGATGCAGGTCGACGGGAGGACGAGTGGGTTGATGGTTATAAAGGGAGTAATTCGGGTAAGCTCGGTGGTATGGAGAGGCAGCTCGGCAAGAGGACGGGTAAGGTGGTGCTGATGAAGGCAGCTTGGGGGAGGTCAATGGTATGAGTGGGTGAGATGTAGGTCGGCGGGAGGACGGGTGGAGTGATGGGGATGATCTCGCAGTTCAGGTGAGAGTGACAGTATGGGTGGGTGAGATACAGTTTGGCGGGAAGACGGGTAGGGGGATGGGGATGAGGTCGGCGGTCTTTGGATGAGTTGCGAGGTGGAACGATGAAGCAGAGGGTGGAGGTTGTGTCTACTACCGATTATTGGTTGAGGTAGGGAGGCGTGAATGAAAGCTGTTTCCTGAACTTGACCTCTTGTGAGACACAAGATTTTATTGAGGATATGGTCATAGCAGAAGGCACTCACGAGTGGGGGAGTAGCGAAAGACATAAGGGCCCGGATTTAGGATCGAGTTTGTGGGAAGAATAGGGACGCAACCAAGGAAAACATAAACAATCGAAGACACAGAGTTTGGATGAGTTAGGAGCTTTGTGGAACAACTTTTCATAAAAGGAACCAAGGGAACGACCAAATTTAGGCATTCTATTTATTAAATAGACAGCGAGTAGAAAGACGCCTAACTTAGAGGTGAGGCGGGAGATAATGTGAAAGAAGTGAGACCCATTCGATAATATACCAATATTTGAGTGTTCGAATACCACATTATGTTTAAGAGTGTGGGGATGTGTAATGAGATGGGTTATACGTACCATGGGTCACGAGAAGGGACCGAAGGGCTAAAAATTCGCCCATATTATCTGTGTAAAGTGTTTTAATGGTGATGGTAAAATAATTTTCAACAAGTTACTTGAAAGCGACAAAGGTTGAATAAACATCCGATTTTTGATGTAACGGGTAAAGCTAGATATACTTTGTGTAATGGTCAACAAAAATAACATAGTAGTGAAAACCATAAGAAGATGAAACGGGAGAGGTATAAACATAAGAGAAAATGACATCAAGAGGAGAGGAAGAAGTATTGCTTGATTGAGCAAAGGAGGTACAAGAAAATGAACATAAATGGTCATCGGGAAAGGAAATATTTAGAACACTTAGAAATTTGCGAAAAATATGTAAAGACGGATCACCGAGATGACTATGCCACATGGAGATAGCGGAAAACGAGGATCGAACTAAAGAAGACAGAACTAAGGCGGAAAGGCGAAGGGGAAGGACTTGACTGATAATGAATTTTCCCAGATCTCTCATATTTGTTTTTTGAACCAAAGGGACCCCCGAGTGACGATCATGCACTTGAAAGAAAGAGTAAAAAAATAGGACATTAATAGCCAGGGTTATCGACACAAAGGGCAGAGACAGAAATAAGGTTCTTAGCTATAGCAGGCACATGTAACGCATTGGTAAATAAGAAGGGGTTAGGTAGAGAGGGAAGGGTGAAAGAGCCAATGTTAGCAATAGATAAACCTGTACCATCACCAATAATAACACTGTTAGAGGCGGTGTACGACTCATGAAGGGCCAAGGAACCAAGATCCACGGTCACATGGTGAGAGGCGCTCAAATCAACGACCTAATCCGAAGAATTATTAGAATTAGGGTAATGGAATGTAGTGTGGGCATAGGGTGTAGTGAACGTCGGGGCGTGGAGCTCGGGCAGAGGCGGGAGGAAGAGAAGCAAGTGCCGAGGTGGATAGAGAACTACACTATTGAGTAGAGTGCTCGGTGATACCAAAAATTTGACAACACCTGAGGTAGTGACTTTGCTTGAGCTGTGGCTGCGGAGTTGGATGTTGCGAAGATAATGGAGGAGGAACTGGTCGGCATTGCCCCTAGTGGGTGAGTAGAGTCGAGGCGTTGAGACCGGTTATGGAGTGCATCCACCACACGATTATTCAACCCCGATGATGTGATGAAGGGTGTCCAGGTAACCCAAACGGCCGGGTGAGGCGGGCGATGTGGAAGGGGTGAAATCTTCACTTGGGCCTCGCTAACTAAGTAGGTGCTTTCGAACAATTCCTTAAAGCGGAGTATCTCGAGCTTGTAGAGCAAGCATGGGATATGTGTGAAGTGGTCGGGCCTATGTCATTAAAATAATGAAAGAGCTCATCAAAGCCAATAGAGACATTCATAATGATAAGAGAGTCAATATTGTGTTTGACATCTTGCATATAGTTGGTAATAATCCGATTACCCTGTTGAGGACTGGCAAGATTCTGGCGTGAGGTCGTAATCCGTTCGATGTGAAGGGGAGAAGGCATCGTCTTTTCGAGTGGTCCCAGCACGAGATGTAGGCGGAAGTAGAGATGAGCACTAGGGTAGTGAGGAACTGGACCAAAAAGTGCAATGAAACAGTGGTCTTGCTCTGAGCCGAAAGAATATGGTGGATTAGGGGAGGGGATCTCAGAGCATCGGGTAGGTTATCAACTGCCTGCTGAGGACAGGCTTTGTTTAGTCGACGAGCTAGTAAATCACACCAAAATAGGAGAAAGTGTGAATTAGACACCACCTGAAATAATTTGTGTTTTGTGAGTTTTAGTGGTACCTGAGCATTGACATTGAGAACAATTAGATTCTAAGACAAATCAATACCATTTAAGACTCTCGGATGCGAAGATACAGAAGGCGATAGTGGTGGAAGGATTCTTGTATTAGGCTGACAACATGATCAACGGGCATGATGGCGGTGGCGACCGGGGAGTTAGGGTTTGTTTCTTGTTAAGCTTGACTCTGATACCATATTATGAAAGAAACTTATTTATTATTGAGAGAGTTGAGGTATATATATATATACCAGTATAAGGACAAAAAAGTAATAACATAAAACTAATAAAATGAAACCTTAAATATACTCTAATAATATAGGGGGTATTTGTAATAACCTTGGATATGACAAATTTATAAAAATACCCTTATACCTTGTTCATACGTCTCTTGTAGCGCAAGGACTTATGCTGACAAAAGAGGATAATAGCTGGGGGCCAATGCCATTGTGATCCGTGCAATAATGGTGATTAAAAACGGAGAAAGAAAACAAGAACACACATAGGATTTAACGCAGTTTGGCAATATGCCTACATCCATGGGAAAGGCGGCCCAAACTTTCACTATATCTGAAATAGGGTTATTTAGGGGCTATTTGTGATAACCTTGGATATGAAAAATTTATAAAAATACCCCTATACCTTGATCATACAGAATCGTATTGCAAGAACTTTGCCCCCACATTCCCAACAAAGAGGATATGCTTGAAAGGCAGTGCCATCGCTTCGCTTCGACACTTGCCCCTTTTACTCTGAATATGAGCCACATATCATAAAAGCGAATCGAGTCAAATTTTATCATTCTATGTGTATTACGATTTGTTAGAATATGTCTCAAATTCCTATTTAGTATTAATTCCTTTTTGTAAATAATATTTTATAAGATAATTCATATTTTTTATGTTACAATATTAGGTTTCCTTATAGAATAAGGAAAGCTTTTAGGAATATTCTTATAAATATTCTGGGTCATGAGAGGAAAAAAGTTATGATAGAGATTTGGTATGTGCAGAGATGTAAGAATTTAGAACAGTGAAGAGATTTATAAATCATTCTGATGTTAGCCAGGCATCTTAGGGTTTGTGATTTTGTGATTTTCATAGTCGTCGCGTCTTTGATCTTGATCTTTGTTTTATGTGTTTTCCAAGAATAGTGAAAATATTCTCTCATCAGAATAACAGACATAATTAATCAAACTCAGGTCCATACCTACATGTATTTTATGATGATTTATTTATCTCTGTATTCTTGAATTCATATTATCATTGATCAAAACTTCCGCAGTCATAACACGATTTCCTTACTTGTTATGTAAAATCTTATATGGAAGAAAAACAGATTTTAATTTCAAATAACCGACACCAAAAAACAAAGGTGCCCTTTTGTAGAATATAAGACTTGAAAACTGATGATGGAGATGAGGAAGTAGTGATGATTCTGATCCCATTTCAAAGTTAGTGATATTGGCTGTATAGGTCTTTGGGGGCTGTGGCAGCTTCCATGGGAACAAATTTGAGTTGATTGTGTAAAATGGGAAGCAATCAGTCACTCTCATTTGTGCCTCAGGACTAAAAGCACTTATGCATATATTTGAGGCATAATGGAATAATAAGGAAGAAAAAGCGTTTTGTAAGCCTCATTAATCTGGATTTGATCATGTAAGAGTAATTAGACTGACTCAGTCAGTCATCATGTATGGCAGAAAATCAAGGATGTGGGACTGGGGTTAGACCTTGACCACCATGCTTGTCTTTTTTGAATGGACCCCCTTTTTGTGTTTCAATGCCCTACCCTTTAAGGGTGCCTCCTCGCCCTCCTTAATTCAAACATCATAAGCTTCTCCCATTTACAGTGTTTTTAAATATTGGATCGAAGCGGTCGGTCGTCGATTGGTGATCTTTTTGGTCCCAATTTATTTTGGTGTGATCGTGGTTCAACCATCGGTTCGACCTCTAAATTGTGAATCGGTAATCTTTTCGGTTTAATCGTCGATCCGATTTTTAAAACATCACATTTACCTCCTCCTAGCTTCACTTCTTTCTCTACCATTTCCATTACTTTTTTCTTTTTTTTTTGAAAAGAGATAAGTTTATTGATTTAGTTTAGGAGTACAATTGATAGAAACACATAATCAAAAAATGTTAAAAACTTTAGAGGATGACGCAACATATAAGTTAATAGCAAAAATGATGGCTCAGAGGCTTGCATTTAATAATCGAAAATGCAGAGAATACTTAAGATTCAAGATGGTAGTATCGCGACAAAGCGGTGATACGATGGCTGCCCGTCGGATCGAGCTTGCCATACGAGAGCAGATCAACGTGAAAACTCACGAAGAAGCTAATCGTTGGCAATATAACTACTCGCTACAACAAGTCGATGACAAGAGCACGCCACATGGTCAAGCGGGTAAACACTTTGAAAAACAAAGGCAAACCGAATCGGTATGAAAGAAGCAGCGTTATTAGAGTAAGCTTCGAATCTCCAGGAAAATGATGAATGAGGTGATCTTGGGCCAGCCAGCCTTCACATCCTACTCCTGTAAAAAGACTCACAGAAAATAATAAAATTGAGATAGAACTCAAACAAAGCTCACTATGAAGTATTACTCCTTTTACCTTTCCTGTTGCTGCTTTACACTCCTTTACATTCTTTCACTGCCTCCCCATCAATAACTCATCTGATCAAAATGCGATTGCGAGCAAGTCTTTAATCTGCATAAATGCATCTAAGATTATAATCTAGTATAAAATTATAGTATTATGCATGTAGATTGTTTTGGGCTGGGGCAATCTTTTGAAATGGTATGATAGTGTCCACTTTGAATAAGAGATTTTCATGGTTTTGTTTTTAGATTCCCCCAAAAGACATAATACCAATTAGATACCATCCATGCATATTAAGTCATGTCGTTTTGAGATAGTTTGCATGTTGTGTTAAAGTGTTGAGTTGTCAAAAAATAAAAAATAAAACTCAAAATCCTTCTTATTTTTAATTGATGTGAGACTTTGGGTGCGCAGTTAATAATCCTCTTATTTTCTTGCCTTTCATTTTATTTGGGCAGACTTCTTACATTAAACACCATTTGTCAGGGTTCCCCTATATTTTAATTTCATTTGTTTCCATTTGATATTAACTTCAATCTTTTTTATGTTTTAAATTTTGCAAGAGGATAAGTCAAAGATAAAAATAAATAAATTTTATATCTAAATGTATATTTCAAAGATATTGGTCATATCACTGAGTTAATTTTATCTAATTTGAAAGGTGACAGGTTTTGGAGTCAAATTAGATAAATTAATTTTCCAGGGTGGATGTCCATTAATGAATATGTTGAACTTATGGAGGGCACGTGAGCACCAGGTTTCTTCAACTCAAATTCAGCTTATAAATAAGGACAAACACAAAATGTTGAAAATTTACCAAAATATTAAAATAATAATAATAAAATGAGACTTTTCCATCAAGAGGGTTGTTTTGAGAGGAAATAAACGAGTCGGAAGCCATAAAAGAAGGAAAAAGACATGCCCCCCGGTGTCAGCAGCAGCAGCCGCCCCCACCACCCGACTCCATCTATCTATTCAATCCCAAATATTAAAACAAAGTATAATTTATTTAATATGTTAAAAAAATAAAAAATAAAAAATAAAAATCTATCCAATGATTGTATATATGTGTATTAAAGAATTTCGAAACCCACCCAGGTTCATTGCATTTTAGCTGTGTCTCTGTTGTTGCTTCTGAGAAGCGCTAGCTGCTTGTGCTCTATGAGGGAATGAAGAAGAGGAGCTGGTTTCAGAACGACGCCGTTTTAAACGCTTAATTGACGGAATGAAATTCTCTTTTGCTTCTGCATGCTCTGAGTGCTTCTTTCCTTCTTCTGACGATCTCCATGACAACAATGGAGGACGAGGTCTGTATACATATATCTGTATATATATATTTATATATCCCTCCTTCAATATGCTTGTTTTATTCCTCCCTTTTTTCTTTCTTTCTTTCTTTTTTTGCTTTCTTTAGTTCTGGAAATTAAAACTCATAGTAAAGAAAGAGAGGAATCCCGGGCAAGCAGTGAGTTTTCCCATTTTCCCATTTTCCCATTTTCCCATTTTCTTTTCTTTCCATGTTTTCCCTGAAAATTGTTTTGATTGGTAAGAGAGAAAGAAAACCAAAACTATCTCTATTGGTAGGAACAAGAAAAGGTCATTTGTCACAGTGACAGAATAGTGTAGGTGCGAACAGCAATGTTTTCGTCTTTAAAAAAAAAATCTGTATGAATTTTTTTATAACCCAAATGAACCGCGGTTAGTAGTGGGACTGAGGATTTGGTATACATGCATGCATACTAGATTAAACCCATTGTACCCTAAAGTTAACGGGACAGGTAAACCTCCTGTGATCTTGGGGAACTCGAGTTATTGATTATTAAAGAATAAAGCCAAGGTTGAATCGATTAAATTATTCTTAGGAGTTGTTGCATCAAATGTAACTTACTTTTGAATTTGATATCTATGCATATATGCACTTATGGCAAGTTGACAAATTTTATATTAAATTTTACATTAGGTATAGGCATAATGGGTCTTAATTTCATCAATAATTAATTTGTTGACTGTTGGATGGTTTGGCTAACTACTCCTAAAATCAGGTCTACCCAGACTCCAAAACGCTCACGCTTTCACATATGATGAACTCAAAATTGCCACCAATGGGTTCCGCTCCTCTAATAAGATCGGCCATGGAGGATTCGGTTCTGTTTATAAGGTATGATTAATTAATTCATGATACATTAATATCATCTATATATGTTTTTAAGAAAATAATCTATTAAATGTAATGATTTTATTTAACATTATATGTACCGGTGTTTTAAAAAATTTCAAAGTGTTCTAAATTTCAATATACACAAAATATTTTTTTTTAAAAAACTTCTTAAATTAACCATCTAATAAACTCTTAAGATCGTGTAAAAATAATTAAAGGATTGATTCTTGTAACGCAATTGTTTGAATGATTTACTCAAAAACATTTTCTTTAAATATTATATTATAAAATACTTTGAAAAGTGTATTTGTAATATATTAAATAATTTGTAGAAAAATCACTTGAAATGAGGTATAAAAAGCACTTTCAGTCTCTAAATTTTTAGAAGAAAGCGCTTTCAAACATTAAAGATAAAACACTTTTTAACCCTTTTTGCGTTTTGAAAATGATTCTCACAACAACTTGTAGCTAGTGTTTTTTTATTTAAAATACTTTCTATAAAAGTGTCTTCTAAAAAATATTTCTTTGGAATACACTAAAAATGTTCTAATAAATTGTATGATAATATGATTTCTTAAGATCTTAATTAAACCATTCACATAGCTTAGGATGTTCCAATTTTGCTATAGCAAATAGATCCTCGTAGCTAATGCATAGTTATTGGGTGGGTTTTGACTAAAATAAATAGGGAAGACTTGAAGATGGAAGAGTGGTAGCAGTGAAGGTTCTATCAGCTGAATCAAAACAAGGGGACAGAGAGTTTATGTCCGAAATAGCTTCAATCTCTAATATCAGCCATCAAAATATTGTCAAGCTCCATGGCGGCTGCGTCCATGGCTCCCGTAGAATGCTCGTCTACGACTACATGCACAACAACAGCCTTTCCCATATCTTACTACGTATGTTACGTTACGTTATGTATTTTAGGGTTTCGGTTTTTTTTTTTTTTCAAGTAGTAGAATATCAATTTGTACTCCTTCCTTTGTCCTTGACTTTTTCTCTATAGTATGTTTTTTTCTTTTTGTCTTGTTGCCTATGTATTCTAATATATGTTTCTTCTTTTAACATTTTTTTTCCAAACTCTAGGTGGGGAGAAAAGAAGAGCTAAATTTAGCTGGAAAATGAGAAGGGAAATATGCTTGGGGATTGCTAGGGGGCTAGCTTATATCCACGAGGACATAGTACCCCACGTAGTTCACCGGGACATTAAATCTAGCAACATACTTCTTGATGGAGATTTCACCCCCAAAATTTCTGACTTCGGCCTCTCCAAACTCTTCTCATCCAACGCCACTCATATTACCACACGAGTTGCCGGGACAATGTGAGTGAAATTAAGAAAATCAATCAATTATTTTCTTGGAATATATATATTTACATTAGATTGTATGAATAATGTATATAGGGTTTTAAGTTTTATTCAGTACTAATTAAGCATTAATGGATTAATAATGCAGAGGTTATCTTGCTCCGGAATATGCATTAAGTGGGCGTTTGACTAGAAAATCAGATGTATATAGCTTTGGAGTGCTGATTTTGGAGATTGTGAGCGGAAGAACCGCTGTCGACTTTGACTTGGAACTTGGAGAGCATTATCTCGTCCAGAAGGTAACTACCCCATCAAGTATTTCTTTTAATTTGAGAAACTTTGGGTCATTATAATTTATTTCATAGGGAGCCTAAGACACGCCACTATAAGTTATTTTGTAGGCCATAGCTCGGCTTAGACTAGGCGCCCATGTCGCATTTTAAAGTCGTGACGGTCTCTTCCTCCTAAAGTAGACAAAATATGCATAATTGGGTGCGAGTCATGTTGGGATTTATTTGACCCTTTAGGGTATACGTTTGTTTGGATCCATAATCTCATATGATACAATGAGGACGTTGTGTTTATATAAGATGTATTCTGTGGTGTCGCAAATCGTATTAGGGGATCGGAAAAGTTAACGTGACTTTATAAATATGATAATCCGCTTAGCACTGAAATAAGCGTGTTTAAAATCATAGGTCTTAGGGACCAAAAGTGGATAATATCTACATAGTTAAGTGCAGGTCTTTATTATAACGACTCAGTCTAATTATATAGATATTTATTAAGTTTTGAATACAAAAAGCACCATGTAGCTTTAAAAAAGCGCGTCAGCCTACGTTGAAATGAGAACTATCTTATATAGTGTCGAGAAGTTTATATAACATTCGTGTGGGATCTGACCGACACCCTCTGTCGAGACACAGCGATCACCGTTGTCTTATGGGGCTAATGGTAGCGGATAATATTTAGCGAACGGATAAGCATCCTTTACGATACAAGCGGAATAGACTCCACATTGAAGTCAAGAATTGACTATGATATAATTTATAATGACTCAACCTAACCATTTAAACATGTTTTAAAACGTGAGGACCTTTTGGGTTTAAAACGGACAATATCTACATAGTTGGGTACAAGTCTTTATAATTGAAATATTTATTCCCTATTTTAGATAGATATGTTTAAAAGTCCATTATGGCATATATGCGATTGCACACGAGGGAGAATGTTCCAATTAACCTTAATTACGTATATATTGTAGGCGTGGGAAATGTACAAGACGGAGAAGCTTGATCAGCTGGTGGACCCAGTGATGGGGGGCGAGGTGGCAGGAAAGGAAGCCGTCCGATTCCTGAAGGTGGGGCTGATGTGCGTACAAGAGAAATGTGATCGACGGCCATCCATCTCCAAAGCTCTAAGCTTAATGTCCGATCAAGATATGATCAACCTTGACGATCTCCAAATACTGCCGCCCGGAATAATCACAGACATCATGGACGTTAAGCTCGGCCGAAGACGCTCTTCTCGGAGCCTCACCACTACCGCCAGTCACCGGTTCTACAATTTTTGACTAGGCCTTCTCTTCTTTCTTCTTTCTTTTTTTTTTTGTAATAACAAATTGCAGGTGGCACCTAATATCTTTGTATTTTTCTTTTTTTTTTTGTATGAATATAAATATATTGGGTCAGAAAAAGGTGGAAGATTAATGAGAAAAATATAGGGTTTAGAATTTAATGTGCGTTTACCAAATTGGACTGCAACGCCTAGCTAGTGTTCTACTATGGTGGGTTGAACAGCTTTGTTGAAATGGTCAGAATCGACCACCTCTCAAGCCTTTTTTTTTTTTTTTTTTTTAATTGGATCTTTGAAAAAAATTGTAATAGAATAAGAAAGGAAGGAAAAAATTAATAGTAATAAAAGGAAAAAGAGGTCCAAATACTATGGTGTATTTTTCTTATTCCCACTTTTCTACCAGGAAGTTCTATATATAATCAACACATGTAGTAGTTAGCTCATTAAATGGCTATCTTCAATGTATCTATAAATAACTTAAGAATTTGTTGTTTATCAAAAAAAAAACTTAAGAATTTGTTGTAGGCAAAAATATCATCATGATATTCATTATATATATGAAAATTTTCACTTCTTCTAGTAAGATGACAATGCCTTTATAGGCTTCTTAGGCAACCCGACACATTCCATCCCTGTCTAGATGGGTACTAAAATAAATATAAAAATCAGATGTAAGATGGGTTTAAGGATATTTTAAAAATCCTGAATTAACTTTCGGATATGTTTGAATTTTATTAAATCTGCCCGGCCCTACACCGTGCCCAATATTTATTTACAAAATATCCTTCAACTATTAGTAAAATTAAGACTATGTTTGGTTCTGAAAAATGCTAAATAAAGAAAATTAAAGAAAATATGGGAGAATAGAAAAAGGTAAGAAAATGAATATAAATTTGTTCTCTTATTTGATTATTCGTGAAAATTTTAAAGGAAAAACAAGATATCTATTATATATTTTTTCTCTTTTAAGACTTTAATAAACCTTTTTTCTTTTTTTGAAAGGAAAATATTTTTTTCTTATTAATTTCAAATTTTATAAGGATATAAAAATATTAAAAAACACACACACAAATACATATATATAATATATGATTGGAAACCAAATATTATATGGATACAGTACTGTAAAACAATTTTTCCTTTCCATTTCACTCTTATTTCTTCTTAAATTTTTGAAAAATAGTAGGAGAAAATATTATGTGCACCCTTAGTATTTTCTTTCATATTTTTCCTTCATATTTCTCTGTTCATCCAGACTTGTAAAATTTTTTCATGATGTTTTTACTCTCACAATATTTTCGAAAACCAAACATAACCCAAAAACGCTTCCATAAACTTTCTTTTTCATATTTGATCTTATTCAAATTTTTTTTTATTCTTTCTAATAAGATCTAGCTCAAATGTTTAAGAGCATGAGGGCATAAAGAAAGGTCTAGGATTTGAGACTAATAGGGATAAATTTTTGAGAAACAAAATATTATGATTAATGTAAAATGAATAGCTGTAAAAAAAAAAAAAAATTTCTTCTTCTTTCTCCAATACACCACTTGAAACCTTATCTCTGACATCAATACCTCTTCTGCTTCCTTCTTCATACCAATGGAAAGACACAAAAAGAGAAACAAAAATCCTTATTGCTCTTGCTTTAGATTTAACACCCAGAACTCCTCTATTGTAGTATCAAACTAGGTGTACTTCACATCGTTCATATCAAATACTCAGTCTTACCCATCAATCGCACTTTCAAGTTTTTTCCATCTTCCCACTTTAAATATGCACAAGACAATCATCTTAAGCATCATCTCAATATTTTTACTTGAGAATACAACTCAAGAACATAAAAGCCTTTGAGATAGTGAAATTGATAAAGCCTTAATTCATAGATGAGCCGTAAGAAGCATATCCATGGCTCATGTTGACCCATGTTATTGTTTATTTTTTGTTTTTTTTAATTTTTTTTGGCTATTTTGCACTAGTTTCAATTATTTAAATTAACTAAGGGCCTAAAATTATTGATAGTTGCGGTGTTAGTTCGAAATTTGACATTGTTTTTTCATATTTAATAAATAATAAAAATCTTATTATTTTGCAGTTTAAAAAATGCAATCATTGAATAGGATTGCCCATCCTAAAACCTACCCTAATAGGATTTTTGTATATAATTAGGGTAGGTTTTAGGATGGGCAATCCTATTCAATGATATTTTTTAAAAAATAAAATAATTTCAACAATAATATAAAAAATAATGTCCTTTGACATACATGTTCTTTATCTTTTTTTTTTAAAGACATTTTTTATGTTTCAACTTCCAGCCTTTCAATGGCTGGAGGCGTTGGTGGAGAGCCAACGCTAGCTAGTGGACTCCCACCAAGGGACACATGATACTTCCAAAATGCTTTCACCTCTTGCAAGTCAGGTCCTGTGCCTAAACCGATCATACAAATCCATTACCATGAACCTGATGTAGAACAAGCACCCAGGGAATGGATCTCTGCAGTGAGACTCCCCCACAATGGATATCCTGTAGCACTCTTGGTTGGGTGGGATGGTTTGCTCATTCACCTCTATTACATCTTACCTATGGTAGTGTATAGATGTAACGCCCTAAAACTACCATTACAGTTTCAGAACATGTTTAGGGTATAAAATAAAGTAAATGAAAATTTTCTGGAATTTAAATCACAAGAACGAAAAAAAATATACAAACTAAAAATTTTACAAGAGCCAAATAAATTTGGTAAATGTAAATAGAGGATACAAGGGTGTTATAAATAGAAAAATATAATTACCAAAATGTAAATGAAGTAAAGAATGAAATGAAAATGAAAGTAAAGAATGAAGTATTTAAAATGACAAAAATAATAAGAAAAATGGATTTTGAAAGCTAGGAAGGCCAAACAAGGCCTTAATCTTTTAATGAATTAAAGACCAAATATGATGTGGATACCATTTGGGCATTCACATTTTTGAGAGGAAAAGCTAGGGCTCCATCCGGTTTAGGTGAGAAGGGAGGGAGGAGATTTGTAGTTTTGCTTCATAAAAACTAGAGACAAGGGATCAAGAACGAAGAAAGCTTAGTGAAATTGGAGAGATCAAGGATTAGAGAGGTAAGAAAGGCTAAACCCCTAGCCCCTTTTTTTGGGTTCTGGAGGTTGAGTGAAAACCCTAACCTTTGGGTTAAGGGTGTTTTATATTTAGTTGTAGTTGAGTTAGGGGTTGTTTGGGTTGAGTTTTGAAGAGTATTGTTAGTTTGAGTATTTAGTTTGGATTGATTTAGAGAATCTTTGTAAAAGGGAAATGTTGAGTTTCAAGGAAATGTTAGTAAAATATTGTCAAGCCCTATTTTGTTTTGGATTTATAAGTTAAGTTGTAATCATCCAAAATGAAGTGATTCAAATTAGTACAAAGAACCATAAGAGATAGGGCTACAAATGTATAAGGGACCAGGAACTAGGTGTAGCACTAAGGCTCCCAATATGGCCCAAAAGGTGAGTTCAGGTAGCTCAGGATATGCCCTTGTTTTAGGTGTAGTTGTGGTGTTTTGGTCATAAAATGAGTTTCACTCATCAAATTGATGATTCAGAATTCTAGATACAGACTAGACTCTAGGGAAATATGAATTTACTTAAAGGTATGCAATTGTATTTGAAATTTGAAATTTGTCAAAGTAGAAGATTATATGCAGATTTGTTTTTGCAAAGAATAAATTAGTTTAGATGTAAGAATGCAATAACCTTGGAGTTTAGGTGAGTTCAAATGGGATAGTTGATTGGAGGAAAGACATAGACTATATGCTAGATGAGTGGAAGGAATCATTACCAATTTATGGGTTAAGACCCAAATTAAAAAAAAACAATTATGATGATTCAAATTGAGTGACGTGATAGTTTGGTATTGAAATGCCGTAACTTGAGGTTTAGGTTATCCCGAATGAGATGATTCAATTCCTACACAAGTAGAACTCCTAAGAATAACCGGCTAATATGTGATTGTGGTTGTATTTGAATAAAATTTAAGCAAGGGAAGCATGCATTAAATCAAGATTAGAGATTGAATCAGCGGCAGATTTTTTGGTTGTTTCTCAAACTCTCTCTCTATTTCTAGGCAATATTTGAATAATTACAGAATGATTTTGAATTTTGGAAATGATTAAAAAATAATTACATATTGATTTATGTTTAAGAAATATGATTTATTTTAAGTGATTTGAGATAAATTGTTTGTGAAGCAAGATTTGCATAAGAAAGAAAATTGCATGAATGTGAAATGTTCTATTTACGCAGCATGAAATGTATATATACTATTCTTAATTATGTGAATAGTTTAAATACCTTTAAAATAATGTTAGAGACAGAGTGGGAGTTAAAGATAAATTGGTATACCATTAAGTCGAACAAGCATTACTATTGCTGGCATCCTCATACAGGTCGTAACCAATGAGACGATATGATATTATAATACCAGATTGATATAATCATATATATATATATATATATATATATATATATATATATATATATATCTTGGCTGCGGCCAGTGGAGTAGCGTGCAGTTGTCGTTATCATGTGCACGAAGCATATATTTAAATTCGATAAGGGCAAAATGATAATAAGATTGAAGAATTACGATTTGTCTTTAAATGATTTTTCTTTCTTTACTGCGTGAATATACATGCAGCTTAGGATGACCAATGAATTATAATTGATTTATTGAATAAATATATATGAATAAGTATTATCTTTGCATTGAATCGTGAAAATTGTACAAGCGTTCTTTTTTAAATGTTGTGTTTAGTTAGAATGGAAATGAGAGGATAGAGCGCATGAACCACTAAGCATGAAATGTAGCGTGTATTTTAAATCAGCGTGCGGTCAGGGTGAATAGGTATAAAGTGAGACCGCTGGCTTGGGCCGTCAAAGCCATTCGGAGGATAAGTAAAAACTCAGCACACATGCATGGGATTAGATTGTTTCTTTTTGTATAGAAGTATCTTGTGAGAAGTTAAATTCTGGATTCTATTTAGCAAATGTTTTGATATTGAAAACTCGATGATTTTGTAAATGATGGTACAAATGTGGGGAGTTATCCTAAAATGATGGGCCTTTTGCAAGATGTGTAGTTTAACAAAAATGTTTAATGTATATTTTACGTACTTGATGAGTATTTGGAATGTGTTTTTAGTATTACAGAAAATGTATTCATTTGTATTGGATTTTTTTTTTTGTATTACATTTACCCTTACCCACCTTTATTTGGATTGGAAATGAAGTGAGGACCAGCGGTCCCCAGATCACAGTTTTGGATTTACCATTAAAGATTGATGATGCAGAAGGTAGTGATCGAGTTCTTACACTTTAGTGGTATGAGCCATATAGTTTGGCGGTTACGCAAATGATTTTGAAAATGGTTTAAAAAAGATTTAAATTATTTATAAATGATTTTAGAAAATTGTTTATGACATGTTCACATTTTCATATAAAGGATAATGACTACGATGCGGATCTTGTCGGTCTTAATAATTAGCAATGGTAGTTCGGGACCCAGTAGGGTCGGAGGTGACTTAGGAGAAAATAGTCACCTTGCTGTAGTGTGGATGGTGAAGCGAGCATCCCGGCTGCTCCATGATGAGCGACCCGGTCGAGTGACGGGAGGTGTTATGGATATCCTCTGCGGATACCTCCCGAGAAGCATCGAGAGGTACGATACGGCGGCTGCGATTGTTCTCGATGATCGACCATAAAGAAGGCAAAATATCGACCCATGGATTTCCTTGGGAAGAAGAGATGATAAAGGCCTTCCATGGCGGAAAATTGGCTTAGAAAGAAGCTGAAAGAATCTGTGATGCATTGCACACGAGAGGAGAACTTAGGTGTGTAAACTGCTTTACTATAAGATGAGGCTTATCAATAGTGGCTTTTAAGTGACTAAGGACAACATGGCAGGAGGTGCCATGGGAGTTCTTCTAATAAATTCGGGAAGCAATATGTGGGTCGCATTTATCCCCAGGCAATATGAGATGAGAGTTTCATAATATGAAGCAAAGATAGATGAGTGTGATAGATATCGGGAGGGAATTCCGCTCGGTTGAGGCAGTATTCTCCGAAATGTGGATTCTTTGAAGAAAGAAGTGTCGTAAGTTTGAAGATGGCCTCAATGATTATATTTGGGCCCATGTCATAGGATTTTGCCATGATGACTTTTCTAAGATTGTGACATGTGCCTTAAATGTAGAAAGAGTGAAGAAGGAAGAGTAAGAAAGAAAGAAAGAGGCATGAGAATTAAGGAAAAATGGCCGAGTTAAGTTCTTATCGCACGAGGAGTAAGAAGTCGAGGACCATAAGGTTCTGTCCCCTACGAGTTAGGATCGGCTCGGAGTTCTTTTAGTGGCCAAGAGTGTCCTGTTGCGCTGTCGGGTTGCTAGTGCACCGGGGAGGCTCTTGAGGGGACTAGTTTCTCCTTTTTTCACACATTGTGGGAGAGACACAGAAGAGTGTTGGGACTCACGGGTGCTTATTTGGCTTGTCGATGTGAGCACAAGATAAAGATTGTCCACAGAGCTCGTTCCTTCACATCACCCTGGTGGGGAATTACGGTTCTGATAGTATAGAAGAGCAACAAGGACAACAAGAGTGTTGCATCACCGATTGCGCCGAGACAAGCGACATAAGACTATGGGCGGACGGGAGATTACCCGTAGCCGGCTAGGGCATATGCAATGAGCGGTGGAGAACTAAAGGTAACGGTCGATGGTTAGCGATGGAATTTTCTATCTTTGGCGATGTGAGTCGTGTGATTGATCAGTTGACCCATTCTTATGTTTGCACTTACATTACGGAGTTTGGGTGATCTGAAGAGGGTGAAATAAAGTATGATATTTGAGTGACAAATCCACTTGAGCATAAATCATCATTGTGAATAGAGTTTACTCAGATTGCCCAAGTAGAATACGAGTATGAATTTCTGGAATTTAATCGGAGTTATCATTTAGAGTTTGATGTGATATTGAGGATGGATTAGTTTGTGGAGCACCAAGTGGTAGTTGATTGTGGGAATGAAAGAGTGTGGCCTTAAGGACACATAGGAGTAGCAAGAGTAAACTTTTATTGAGAGGTGAGGAGGTCAAACCCCTCTCTATAATGTGATATCCGCCGCTCTTGCTAGAACAATGGTTGAAGAGTGTGAGGCCTGCTTAGTATGTGATAGATATAAAAGGGAGTCACAGCCTATTAGACATCCCTACAGGTTTGTGAATATCAGGACGTGTTGGAGGAGTTTCAGGAGTTGCCTCCATAGAGAGATTAGGTTCGCAATCGACGTTGTTCAGGGTGCTACTCCGGCATCCATTACACCTTATAGAATGGCTCCACTGAAGTTAAAAGAATTGGAAGCTTGATTGCAAGAATTATTAAAGAAGGATTGTCGTCCGAGGTGTATCACCATGGGGGAGTGCAGTGCTCTTTGTTAGAAGAAGATGGTACGCCCGGCATTGTGTTGATTATAGGCAAGTGGAAGATGGCCAGTGAAGAACAAATATCCGTTACCCAGGATTGATGACTTGTTCGACCAATTGAAAGGTGCAATGTATTTTCGAAGATTAACTTGTGATCTGGGTATCGTTAATTGAGGATTAAGGATATGGATGTGCATAAGATGGCGTTCAGAATGCGGTATGGACATTCACAGGTTCCTTGCCAATGCACGTTCGGGTTGGCTCATGCTCAACCGGCTCATGGACTTAATGAGCTGAAGTGTTTTTCGGTAAGTATGTAGATCAGTTTGTCGTGGTGTTTATAGATGACATCCTTGTGTATTCAAAGGATCGGGAAAATCATGATACACACCTACGGGTAGTGCTAGAAACCTTGAGAATGGAAAGGTTATATGCAAAATTGAGCAAATGTGAATTTTGGTTGAGAGAAGTGTCTTTCCTTGGATTGTATGAGAAGGAAGGAATCAAATGTGGATCGAAAGGAGGTAGAGTGATTATTGGAATGGAAACCATTGAGAAATGTCACGAGAGTGTCTTAGTTTTCTAGGATTGGCGAGTTACTATAGAGAGGTTCGTTAAGATTATTATTTTCGATGACTAAATCCTGCCAATGAGGATGCTCAAGAATGTGAAATTTGAATGGGTAGAAAAAGTGTCAAGCGGTTCGAAAAGTTGAAGCATTCTTAGCAGAATTGCTTTGGTTACTCAAGTAGACCTACGATAAGGAATATATGTGTGATTTTAGCGATGCATTGGCCGATGGACTCGGGATTGAGTCCTCATGTAAGAGGGTAAAGTGGTAGCTTATGCTTGAGCGGAGTTAATCTTTGCATGAAAATAATTACCTATACTTGATGGAGATTAGGCGCTATTGTATTTGCATTGAAAATATGGAGACATTATACATGCGGGAAGGTGTTTCATCTACATGGATCCACAAGAGTCTTCCTTGTTTGCCCTCGGCGAGGAAGCAACACGAGACAAGCGTAGATGGATGGTGTCGTTAAAGATTATGATTGCATGATTGATTATCACCTCGAAGGCTAAGTGATGAGCTGGCATATCGTTGAGTAGAAAGTCGGTGCAAACTCAGGCATTGAATGCTCACTTGTCATTGAAGATGATGGTGAGAATAGTAGCGGGGAGTTAATGGCTAGACAGTTGCATTGAATGTCGGGTGCTGGGCACAAAGAATGATGAAAATTTCCTGCCATAGTAGGTCGGATAGAGAGGAGAGAATGAGCTAGGGTTTTCGTGAAGGAAGAGATGGATCCTTGTATTATAAAGATCGAGGTTGTGTAACTAATATTATTGAATTGAAGAAAGCCATTCTAGAAGAGGCATGGTAGATCTTTTTCCGTAAAATCTGAGTGGCACAAGATGTATCAAGATTTAAAGGTTTAAATGGTAGTCGGAATGAAAGAGATGCTCGGAAATTTGTGACAAAGTGTATGGTGTATGTCGAAAAGTGAGGCAAAAACACGAGTTCAGCCAGGTTATTGACCCTATTAAGTCTGCTTGAATTGGAAGCTGGAGGCAGAATCACATGGATTTTGTGGTTGGGTTACCATTGACAGGAAAAAAACATGACTCAGTTTAGGTCATGGTAGACCGATTGACTAAGTTAGCTCACTTCTTACTAGTGAGAACCGACTATTCATGGCAAATTTGTAAGAAGTTGTATAAGTGAAATAGTTAGATTTACATAGGATTCAATATCCATCTATTCAGATAGAGATTCGAGGTTCACTCTCGAGTTTTAGGGAAAATTACGGAAGCACAGACTCATTTGAATTTTAGCGCGACATTCCACCGTAGACGGATGGGCCGATGGAAAGAAGTGATCCAGTGTTGAAAGATATCTTTGAGAAGTTGTGTGATGATTGACTATAGGTAGTTAGAGATGGCACACATTCCTCTAGTTAGATTTGTGTATAACAATAGCCCTTGAGTATTGGAATGGAGCCTTCTGGGGCTCTCTGAAGAAATGAGAACACCATTGTGTTGAATTTGGAGTTAAGCGAGAAGAAGATAATTGGCGGTTGATTTAAGAAATCAAAGGGAAAAAGTGAAATGATTAGAGAAAGATTGAAAGTGGCCACAGATAGACAAAAGTCTTATGCCAACATGAAAAGAAAGGATTTTCGTTATGAGATTGGTGAAAAGGTGTTTTTGAAAGTATCGCCTTGGAAGAAGGTAATGATTAGGAGAAAGGCGAGTTGAGCCCCCAGAAGTTCGATGGGCCATATAGAGTGATTAAAAAGTGGGTTCGTGGCATCTGATTGGCCTTACCTCCAGAGTTGGAAAAGATCCATAATGTTTTTCATGTGTCAATGTTGAGGGGCTACAATTTGAGACCCATATGTAGTCTGCCCGGAGATGATTTAAGCTTAGACCCGGTTACAGCGTGAAGAGGGCCGTAGAGATCTTGGATCGAAGTGAAAGAACTACGGAACAAACCGATCCACTAGATCAAGTGCTTTGTGAAGAAACCCGCAGACGGAAATTACGTGGGAAGCGAAAGAAGTTATGTAGCATTAATATCTAGCCCATTCAATGAAGGTAATTTCGAGGACGAAATTAATTTTCTTAAGGAGGGGAGAGTTGTAACGCCCTAAAAATACCCTAATAGTTTCAGAGCATGTTTAGGGTATAAAATAAAGTAAATTAAATTTTTTCGGAATTTAAATCCTAAGAACGAAAAAAATTTACAACGAGAGAAATTTACGAGAGCGAATAAATTTGGTAAAAATGTAAATGGGAACTAAGGGTCATAAATAGAGAATGTAATTGCCAAAATGCTAAATGAAATGAAATGAAATGAAAATGAAAGTGAGGAAATGAAGTGTTAAAATCACAAAAATGAGAAAAGTGGATTTAATAGAAGGCCCAACAAGTGACCTTAATCTTTTAATGAGATTAAAGACAAAATACATAGTCTATGGGTGTTAATTTAGGGCGTCGCATGAAGGAGAAAACTAGGGCTCCATCTGGTTGGGTGTGAAGGGAGGAGGGAGATTTACGTGTTTTATCATAAAAACTGGATTAAGGATCGAAGAGCAAAGGGGCAGAAAGCTTGGTGGTGGAGAATCAAGGATTGAAGGTGAGAGAAAGACTGACCCTAATAACCCCTTTTCTTGAGTTTGAGTTAGGTGACAACCCCCAACCTTTGGAGTTAAAGGTGTTTTATATTAGTTTGTAGTTGAGTTAAGGGGTTGTTTTGGGTTGAGTTTTGAAGAGTATTGTTGGTTGTTGGTGTTGGTTAGATTGTTTTTGAGAATGTTTGTAAAGAAGTATTTAGTTTTTCAAAGGAAATCTTTATCGAATTTGTCGAAACTCACATTTTATTTTATTATAGGTTAAGATTATAATCCATCAAATGAAGTGATTCTAATTGGTAAAGAACCATAAGAGATATGGCTATAAATGTATAGAAAGGACCATGAGAAAATTATAGAACTAAGGCTCCCGAATATGGGCTTAAAGGTGAGTTTGGGTAGCTCAACTGAGGTATTCTTCATTTTAAGATGTAGTTGTGGAGTGTTTTGGCATAAAATGAGTTTCACTCTGTTTCAAAATTGAGTGATTCAAATTATGGGTAAACTAGAATTCTAGGGAATAATTTACTTGAATTAAGTATGCAATTTATAACCCCAAGTGCCGTAAATCCTATCAAAGTAGAAATTTATGTCACGGTCTATTTTGCAAAATAGAGTAGTCTAGATGTAAAAATGCATGTAACTTGAGTTTAGGTAATTCAAATTGGATGATTCCAATTGGAGGAAAGAGCATAGAACCATATCTTTAAAATGAGTGAAGGAAACATTACCAATTATGAAGTTAAGGCCCCTAAGAATAAAAAAAAATACAGTGGTGATCAGGTGAAATTTGGGCATATCGATTAATTTGGTATTAAAATGCCGTAACTTAAGTTTGAGTTATCCAAATGAGACGATTCCAATTCCTATTGAAAATAGAACTCCTAAAATAACCGACTAATATGTGATTGCCATTGTATTTGAATAGGGGATGACAAAGAGGAAAGTCCGCATTGAAGTCGAGATTCCGAAGATTAGAATCAAAGCAACAATTTTTGTTTTGTTCTCAAACTCTCTCTCTATTTCTAAGATATTTGAATAATTACGAAATAATTTGAATTTTGGAAAGGATTGAAAAGAAAGTACATTTTATTTGTGTTTGAAATGATTTGTTTTAAGTGATTTGAGACAATTGCTTGTGAAACGAATTTGCATAAGAAAATTCTATGAATGTGAAAATGTTCTATTTGCATACAAATGTATATATATACTATTAGCAAATTGTATTGAATAGTTTTAATGCCTTTAAAGAATTTTAGCAAAGTTTAAGAATTCGAGTTAAGGATAAATTGGTATACCATTAAGGGTGAACAAAGCGTACTATTATAGGCGTCTTAGATTTAAGCCTTGATAGGGTGAAGTGCATGAGTAGTGTACACCGGTAGTATATATATATATATATATATATATATATATATATATTTCTTATATATATATATATATATATATACGGCTGCGACCAGTAGGACCGTCTTGAGTGATTCGTTATCTGTGCACGAAGCATATGTTAAAAATTCGATAAGGGCAAAATGATAATGAGATGATTGAATAGTGCCGCGATTTGTACTTTGAATGATTTTTTTCTTTCTTTACGCTATGAAAATGCATAGCTTGAGATGATTAATGAATTATAATTGAAGTTATTAGATAAATATAGATCACGTATTATCTTTGCATTGGTCATTGAAAATTGTACCAAATCATTATTTTTTAAATGTTGCATATTTCGATTTAAAATGAAATGAAGAGAGGATAGAACTGTATAGAACCACTAAACATGAAAATGCTTAGCGTGTTGTTTTATCAACGCGTAGGTACCAAGTGAATAGGTACAAGAGTGAAGACCGCACAAGAAGCCGCGAGCCACCAGCGTCAAAGCCATTCGGGAGGAAGTAAAGGCTCACGCACACCCTTGCATGAAATTGAATTATTTCTTTTTTATAAAGTATCTTGTAAAGAATTAAACTCTGATTCTATTTTGTAAATATTTTGATAGTGAAAACTCTGATAAAATTTTTAAATGATGATCTGAAATGTGGGAGTTATCCCAAAATGATGTTTACTTTACCCAAAATATTTAATTTGCAAAATGTTTAATATATATTTTAACGTATACCCAATGAGTATTTGAAATGCGTTTGATATTTAAAATGTATTCACATTTGTATTGAATTTTCTTTTGAATTTGGATTGGAAATGAAAGTGAGGGCCGTGTTCCCCCATATCTGGTTCAGATCCGCCAATCGGGTCGGGTCGGGTCAGGTACAGGGCGGAGATCGGGATCTTACAATAGAACCTTAAAAGGTTCTTTACAAATCAATAGAGTTCTAGAATGTTCTACTATGTACATATATTTATAAGAGGACTTTAGAAGACTCTAGGATAATCTCCTACTCTCCATACTCTTCCACACAAGTGTGGACTTTTCCAGAACCTTTCACATTCTTCAAGCAAGGGAGGTTTCTCCAAGTCTCTAGAATCTTCTTACCTCCCTATATAAACCCCCTTAGGGTCATTTCCTATGATCTAGAGAGGGGTTGTCCATGAGTGAGGGTGTAACATTCTCCCCCACCAAAGCAGCAGACATCCTCGTTAATCCTCTTGGAACTACCTCAATGTCGTTGTTGGCTTCCAGTTGGCCTTGCTCTCTGGTAGTCCCTTTTATTTCACTAAGTACTCTGAGTAGGGCTAAAAGTTATTCTTACTCATTACCCGGTCTGCCATGATGTAGTCCACCCCCCTGTTATAAGTGTAACAACTGCTGTGGGTGCCTCTTGGAAACTCCTTAGCCTGGATCCTCCTTATCCTCATGGTAAGGTTTTAGATTGCTGACATGGAAGACAGGATGAATCTTCAGCCATGATGGTTACTCTACCTTGTAAGACACCTTGCCAACCCTTCCCAGTATGGGAAAGGGGCCTTCATATCTCCTCACATGTCCCTTGTGCACCTTTCTAAAGGACTTGTAGTGTTGTGGTTTGAGCTTGACAAGTACTAAGTCTCCAACCTGTTAATCTGTATGTCTCCTCTTCTTGTCAGCCCACTTCTTCATCTTCCCAGCAGCCTTCTTTAAGTATGAGCGTGCAATGTTAGCTTGCCCGTGCCATCCCTTAGAAAGTTTGTAGGCCTTTGGACTCTTCCCTATGTACCCCCTGGCTAGGGTGTGAGGAATCATTGGTTGTTGCCCCATGACTATCTCAAACAAACTCTTGTCTGTCGCCTCACTCCTTTATAGTTTGTAGGAAAACTAAGCCATATCTAGCACCTTAGCCTAATTAGTCTGATCAGCACTCACAAAGTGCTTCAAGTATAGCTCCAATAGTGCGTTCACACGCTATGTCTTTGCCCATCTGTCTAGGAGTGAAAGCTAGTACAGAAGTGAAGCTCTAAACCCATGAGCTTGAGGAGCTCCATCCAAAACTTCCCAGTGAAGCGTGAGTCATGATCATTGATGATGTTCTTTAGTAACCCCCAATACTTCATTACGTTCTTGAGGAATAGCCTGGCTATCTCCTCTGCTATGTAATCCTTAGGGGTCGCTATGAAGGTAGCATACTTAGAAAACCAATCCACTATCACTATGATAGATCCATATCCCTCGGACTTGGTAGGTCGATGATGAAGTCCATAGTGATGTTCTCCTAAGGTTGCTCCGCTATAGGTAATGGTTCCAGCAATCCCCTAGGCTGATGTTGCTCCACTTTGTCTTGTTGACACAAAACAAATCCTCACATAGGTCTCCACATCATCCGTGTCATGGCGAGTCTAAGTAGTGCCCTTATGTTACCACAAATGGCGGCCATTGATTTTGTGACACTCTGTGAATGGGGTTATTTGTATGGCTTGCCATGAGCCAAATGGGGGCCGCTTCCTCGCTTTATATAGAGACTAGACCGTCCTCAACGAAAATCGTATATGTCCCTCATGGGCTAAGGTGATGAAACTCTTAGCCACTGGATCATGTTGTAACCCCCCTCCTTTGCCAAGGATCCACCATCTCTTTCCACCAATTTTGTCAGTCATGGATCACTAGCTGACTCCTACCTTGCGGCAAACGTCGGTCACGTGATTAGCTATGCTTGGCTTGTACTCCATCGTGTAGTCAAACTTAGCTAAGAAATCTTGCCACCTTGCCTGCTTGGGCCTTAGATTCTTCTGGGTCTGGAAGTAGCTCGTAGCAACATTATCAGTCTTTAATATGAAGTGTGACCTCAGCAGATAGTGTCTCCATTTTCGCAAGCAATGGACTATCACCATCATCTCCTTCTCTTGGACCGTGTAGTGCCTCTCCGTGTCATTGAGCTTGCGACTTTTAAAGACTATGTGATGCCTCTCCTGTATAAGAACCCCTCTAATAGCAAAGTCAAAGGCATCAATGTGTACCTCAAATGTCTTGGTGTGGTCAGGTAGTGCCAACACCGGCTCCTCTGTCACTGCCTTCTTCAAGTCTTCAAAGGCTTGTTGGCATTTCTCATCCCATGTTCATGCCTTACTCTTCTTGAGAATATCCATCAGTGGAGCTGCTCTTGTTGAATACCCCTTGATGAACCGTACAGTAGTAGTTGAATAGGCCAACGAAAGAACTTAGTTGGGGAACCTTAGTAGGGGGATCCCACTCTTGGATGGCTTTGACTTTACTGTCATCCATCATGAAACACCATCAACGATCTGATGTCTAGAAATACTTCCCTTGAAATGAAAGGAACATTTTTCCCTCTTCACTTATAGCTCATTCTGCCTTAATAACTTTAACACAATCCTTAGATGATCAACATGCTCTTCCAAGGTGTTGTTATATATAACTATATCATCTAGATATACCACCGCAAACTTATCCAAGAAGGGATTGAATATCTTGTTCATCAAAGTGCAGAATGTAGCAGGAGCATTAGTAAAACCAAAGGGCATTACTAGGAACTCATAAAAGTCGTACCTCATCATGCACGTAGTCTTCGGCTCATCTCTTTCAGCTATCCTCACTTAGTGGTAACCTGACCACAAGTTTAGCTTAGTGAAGTACCTTACTCTACCAAGTTGATCAAATAGATCAATAATAAGAAGAATGGGATACTTATTCTTGACCGTCACCTTGTTGAGTGCCTAGTAGTCGATGCACATCCACAATGACCTATCATGCTTCTTTTGGAATAGGACTGACGCACCATATGGATCCTTAGATGGTTGGATGAACTCGGCATCCAACAACTCCTTTAGTTGTCTTCTTAAGTCCTAAAACTTTGGGGGTTCCATCCTATAAGGCCCCATGGCAGGGGGTTTCGCTCCTGGCTCCAACTTGATCTTATGAGCCTCCTTTGGGTAGCTTCGGCGGCATCACCTCCTTGAACTTGTCCAACACCTTCTTGACTTCCATGGGCATAGGATATGTATTAGGACCAATCGTGTCTTTCTTGAGAGCCGCAAAGTAGGTCACCTCGTTCTTCTTCAAACCCTTCTCTAATTGCATAGCTGACAACATAGGGGTCTTGCTCTTGCCTTTAGTGATTGTGGGGACCTTGTGTTGACCAAATATATGATGAGATCATTGTGTGCCAAACTTCTGGTACTACCACCTAAGAACTATTCAATCCCCGTTGCCGCCAAAAACTTGTTGACCAAAATGATGTATTATATATGAAAATATGGCCATGGGAGTGAATGTGGTAAATACTCAAAAACTGATTTGAAACAAAGTAAAGCGTACTCTCAGCCAAAATGAAAAGTATTACCAACACTCGTCCCTTTCATAAATTAAATAGGTCATACAAGTAATAAAGTGGACTCTAAAAGTCCGGATATCATACCCACGAGGATTGGAGGTTTTCTCTAATTGGAATTTGATCACCCCGATTACAAAGGCTCTTTACTATTTAGGAGACCAAATAGGATGTGAAATAAAATCGATTTAATTGAAATAAAAATTGATTTAAAGCTAATCCTAAAATCTACCAAATAAACAACTACTTAATTCTAAAAGGTATGAAGATAGGCACTAGGGATAGGGATACTTATTTACAAAACAGTTTGCATTTCCTTGAAAGCGTAACATTTGAGAGTTGAATGCTGGATTTGTCCAAGAGCAATGTAATATAGCTTGGATTTCTCCACACACTATACACTTCACTAATTAGAGATCCATGTTCCTTTCAGAGACATGAGTCTAATAAGTTACTTGTAGAATATAATCCTCTTTCTAAGATATGGATATTTTTCCTTTTCAATACTTCACACCCAAATCTTAGGACTGAAGAATTTTTGCCCCTATAGACAGGATAATGCAAGCCTTCTCCAATGTAATTGGTACCTCAGCCATCAAATCTAATAAAGTTCTCTCTCTCCTTGATTAGATCTATGCTAACATGGGATCGAGGTCATTCTATCAATTTGAGGTGAGACCTTTAAACATTAAACTGATACATCATCTAATTATCCTCACACCATGAGTAAATTAGTGATCTATCAAAGTAATCTTTTAGAGTTCATTAGTTCCATAATAATAGTCTAACATACCCCTAAGTTATTGCTCTTTACTCTCAGGAATCTCCATTTCTGTGTCACTCAGAGGACCTCTTGAAAATCAAAGCAAAGATACAACTCTTTTCTGGGTATAAGCTACTAATATTTCGAATAGCTGATTATATGAACAATACCAATTATATAAATTTATTTTTCAAACCCACAAAATAACTGAGATTCTGCAAATCTGAATGTTCATCAATTAATCCCCACCCCTAGAGGGTGTTTAATGTTTCATTGCTGGATTCCAATCATTACCAATCAAACAACAAGTAAGAAAATGAAGAAAGAAATCAAGAGATAAGGAGTGAGAGAAAAATCCAGATTTTAGTTTCAATCTTTGTCAAAACGATGAAATTGAATATACGATGTCTGGCCAAAAATCTCTTCAATCCAAATAAAAATATGCTCTAAAACTACTCTAAGATCTACTAAAAATCAAAATACGCAGTAAAGCTAAAAATGGACAATTTGAAACTCCATGAGGTGTTCTCCCACACTCTCCATTGCCTAAAAACCTAAAAGCTTGAGTATTTAAAGTCTAGGGTGAAATGGAGCTTGAAAATAGTCGCTTGGCCCGGCTTTGGGCTTTATGGTCAGGCCCAGTGTTTTGTTGCTAACTCTGTCTGTAACATCCTAAAAATACCCTAACACTTTTATAACATGTTCATGATGTAAAATAAATTAAATTATATTTTTTTCCAGCGTTTAAATGGCTAAAAACGAAAAATGATAAAAACCCGAAAATTTTACAAGAGCCAAATAAATTTGGTAAAAATGTCAAATGAGGACCTAAGGGTCATAAATGAGTAATGTAAGTGAAAAAATGAAAATGAAATGAAGTGAAAATGAAAGTGAAAATGAAAAAAAATGGGAAAAATAGGAATTAATGTGTGAGCTAAACATGGCCTTATGAAGGTTTAGAGTATTAAGCCCAAATTGGTCTTTAGAATGAGAGAAAGTCTCTTATTTAGGTTTTTTTGTTAGGTAAATCCGGCTGAGAGAAAAGGGAGATGAGTGGGTGATTTTCTCCATGAGATCAAGAGTTTAAGTGATCAAGAAGAAGAAGAAGAAAGAAGGAAGAAGAAAGAAGAGAAAGGAAGAGATTTAAAGGTAAGAAACAAAACCCTAACCCCCTATTTTCTTGTGTTTGGGTTTGGAAAAACCTAGCTTTGTGTAAAATATTCTTGGATGGTTTTAGTTTCAGTTTGAGGTTGTTTTGCATTGTTTTGATTGGTTTGGATCGGTTTTGAGGAATTATTGTGTAAAGGAAATGATGAAGTTTCAAAGGAGTTGCTGTCTAAAAAATTTCAAAACCCCTGTTTTTATTTTGGCTATAAGTTAAGTTATAATCATCCAAATTGAGTGATTCCAATTGGTGAAGAACCATAAGAGCTAGAGCTACAAATTTATAAAATGAACTAGGAGAAAATTGTAGCTCTAAGGCTCCCGAATATGGGCTAAAAGGTAACTTTTGGGTAGCTAACAGGTATGCTCTATTTTGGGTGGAGTTGTGGTGTTTTGGCCATAGTTGAGTTTCACTCATCTACATTGAGTGATTCAAAATTATGGTTAAACTAGACTTCTAGGGGAATAATTTAATTGAAGGAAGTTTATGCAATTTGTAACCCCAAAGTGCCCAAAAATCTATCAAAGTGGAGCTATGTGTAAGAAGAATCTGATTATGTTTTGCAATTTAGAGTAGTCTAGATGTAAAATGCAACAACTTTAGTTTTTTTGATCCAAATTGGATGATTCCAATTGGAGAAGAAACCTTAGATCCATAGATTCAAATGAGTAGAAGGAACCATTACCAATTTATGGAGTTAAGACCCTTGAAATCAAGAATAACAATAGGTAACCGAGTGAGCTGGGCATACTGACGGGTTTGGCATCAAAAAGCCGTAACTTGAGTTTGGGTGATCCAAATGAGATGATTCAAATTCATATTGAAAATAGACTCATAAAGATATCATTTTATTAAAGGAAACATGAGCAAAATATGGCTCATGTGTCCCTAGAAAGTTTTTCAAGTGAAGCTGTATTGCGTAGACATCAACCCTAACCAAAAATCCTAGAATGCACAACTGATTGTTTTTCTTGGGTTGTTCTTTGATAGTGACATATTTGTGATAGATTAGAGGGTTCTTGTAAGGAAAATTGACGAAGAATGATTGAGAATAGGTGAAGGCGACAACCTTTTTGAGTTTGTTCTTCACAACACCATCCTTGTTGTTCAATTTTGTGTTTTGTTTGACAAAATAAATCTAAAAGGTTTTATATGAATATGCATGTGTGCTCCGTTTGAGCCATAAATGAATTAGTTTGTTCTTCACTTCTCTCTCTCTCTATTTCTAAAATGTTTGAAGGATTGTGAATTAAGTGGATTTATTGAAATGAACTGCGATAAATTGCATATTGATTTGTTTTAAATTAATTTGATATATAGCGGTGTGAAATGAATTGCATGAAAATTGCATAGTATTGGAAATAAGTATTTGGATATAAATGTGTATAGAAATTTATAAATGATTTGGCGCCCTTAATAGAATGTTAGCAGTTAGAATTCAAGTTAAGGATAGATTGGTATACGATAAAGTCGAATAGGCATCATCTTTGCACGAGCAGTAATGATATGTCACTCAATTTGTATTTCAATGAGACTGATGCTCGGTGAGTGTTCCGCAGAAATGATTTTAATAACCCGGTGGCCTTCAGTGGGGACGTCTTGTGTTGCCAAAACCTTTTATCTTAGGTCTTTAGCCAATGGGCCGTCTGTCGAGTCAATTATCACATTACTTGCAAGAAAGCATAAGTTACAAAATTCATAAGGGCATAATGAAAAGAAAATTGTCAAATCACAAGATTTGTGTTTGAATAGTTTATACATAAATTGCATGATTGAAATGACCAATGGTGTAATTTTAATGTATACAAAATGAAAATATACATATATATGTATTGTACCACATTGGTCATTGAAAAAATTATATAAAGAGCATCGATTTAGAAAAATGCATGATTTACTTAAGTGAAATGAATAAAGAGGTATATAGAACCACTTCTAGACATGAAAATGTAGCGCGTTGTTTATCATGTGGTATCAAATAAATTGGTACGAAGGGAAAGGCGCAGCTATTAGTCGACGTCCTCACGGAGTTGAGTAAGCTCCCGACCTGCACCATGCATTCATAGAGAAATATAATTTGACACTTTTGTACAAACTCTGATTTTGTTTTGTAATATTTTAGTGTGAAAATGGCTTATAATCTGTAATGTATAAAGGTGGTAAATGGACCAAATGGACATGTAATGCCATATTTAATAGAAAATGTGTATTGAAAACAAAATGATGGGCCCTCTTTAAGTTGAATTAGTATATACAAATATATTTTCATAAAGATAAATATCCTTTACAAAATGAGCATTGCAAATGTGTTTTACCGACAAAAGAAAAATGAATTGGATTTGAAAAGAGGATCGCGTCCCCGGGTCTAAGTTCAGCTTCTAGGTCGGGTCGAGTCGGGTACGGTGGTGCGGGCCATCACATTTTTAATGGTATCGGAGCCTAGGTTTAGGTTGTTCTACAAAATGATTTTAAAATTTTTGTAAATGATTTTGAAATTGTTTATGACATGCATTACATTTGCATATAAAGGATGACGTGACTCTGATGCTGATCTTGTCGGTCTTAATAAGTAAGCATGGAAAGTTCAGGCCCCAATAGTGTCGTTGTGAATAAAGTCTATAGAGATTGTCCCATTAGAATACAGAAGTATGGGTTTCTTGTAGATTTGATCGAGTTGTCATTTAGAGAGTTTGATGTGATATTAGGGATAGATTGGTTGTCTAACACCAAGTGGTAGTTGATTGTAGAATGAAGATAGTAACAGCCAGGACATCAGTGGCGAGTGACTTTTATCGTAGGAGGTGGAACCACCTCTCTCTAATGTGATATCCGCTACTACTAGAGCGATGGTTCGAAAGGGTGAAGCCTACTTGGGCGTATGTGATTGTCTGAAAAGGCATAGCCTAGCTTATCGGACATCCTTACAGTTAGTGATTATCCGGACGTGTTTCCGGAGGAGTTGCCAGGATTGCCTCCATAGAGAGAGATTGAATTTGCAATCGACGTTGTTCAGGGTGCCACTCCGGCATTCATTACACCGTATCGAATGGCTCCGGTGGAGTTAAAAGAATTAAAGCTGGTGCAGAATTTCAGAGAAAGGATTTATTGATCGAGGTTTACCACCATGGGAGCTCAGGTGTTCTTTGTTAAGAAAGATGGTACGCTTTGGTTGTGTGTTGATTATAGGAAACTGAACAAAATGACCAGTGAAGAACAAATGTAGATTACTGGGATTGATGAAGCGTTCGACGATTGAAGATGCGAGAGTGTCTTTTGAAGATTGACTTGATCCCAGGTATCATCGATTAAGGATTAAGGATGAAGATGTGTAAGATGGCGTTTAGACGTGGTATGGACATTGCCTGGGTTCCTTGTAATCTTTGTTTGGGTTGACAAATGCTCCGGCGACTTTCCTTTGGACTTAATGAATGCGGTTTAGGCCGTGTAGATCGGTTGTCGTGGTGTTTATAGATGACATCCTTGTGTATTCAAAGGATCGGAAGATCATGATACACACCTTCGAGTAATCTTAGAAGCTTGAGAAAAGAACGATTATATACTAACAAGTGTCTTGAATTTTGGTTGAGAGAATATACTTTCTTTGACACATTGTATCGGAAGAAGGAATTAGTGGATACGAAGATAGAGTGATTATTGGTGGAAACCAGAAATGTCACGGAAGTGTGTTCCTGGATTGAGGTTCTTTGCGAAGGTTCGTTCAAGGGTTTTTCGATGGCTGCGACCACTAGATGACCAATTACTCCAAAAGAATGTGAGATTTGGAGTGGAGTGAGAAAAGTGTCAAACTAGTTTGAAAAGTTAAAGCATTCTTAAACGAGGCAGGTTCTTACTTAAGCCCGACCTCTGATAAAGAATATGTGATTTATAGTGATGCTTTATTAAATGAACTTGGATGTGTCCTTATGCAAGAGGGTAAAGTGGTAGCTTACTCTTCAAGGCAGTTGAAGCCGCATGAAAAGAACTATCCTACGCATGATTTGGAATTAGCTGCCATTGTGTTTGCATTGAAAATTTGGAGACACTATCTTTATGGAGAAAAGTGTTTCATCTACACCGATTACAAAAGTCTTAAGTATTTGCTCGCAGAAAGCAACGAGGCAATGTAGATGAATGGAATTGATTAAGGATTATGATTGTGTGATCGATTATCATCTAGGGAAGGCCAATGTAAAAGCAGATGCTCTGAGTAGAATGTCAGTACAAACGCTTCTAGCGTTGAATGCTCATTTGTCATTGTGGCATAATTGATCATGAATAAGATTTGTTAAATCCAAGTCTTTAGTCTGAAAGAATGATGAAAATTCACGACAATTATAAATCGAAATAGATAGGGAAAGAAGCTAGGAATTCCCCGATGAGCGAGGATGGATTTATTGTATTATAAGTTGGGTTTATTAATACTTGATGGTGATGATTGAAAAATCCATTCTCGAAGAGGCACCACTGATGGATCTTTTTGCTATGCATCCGTGCTTCACAAAGATGTTGATTTAAGACATATTGAGGTGGTCGAGGAATGAAAGAGATGTTTCGGAATTTGTGACCAAGTGTATGGTGTGTCAGAAAGTGAAAGTTGAACATCAAGTTCCTTTGGGATTGTTACAACCTATTAGGATACCCGAATGGAAATGAGACCAAATCACAATAGATTTTGTGGTTGGGTTACCGTTGATAGGAAGAAAGCATGATTCAGTTTGGGTCGTGGTAGACCGATTGACTAAGTCAGCTCACTTCCTACCAGTGAGAATCGACTATTCACTTGACAAGCTGACAGAGCTTTACATAAAGGAAATAGTTCAGTTACATGGGATTCCAATATTGATCATTTCAGATAGAGATATGAGGTTTACCTCGAGATTTTGGGGAAAGTTGCAAGAGGCTTTGGGCGGTGGTGAATTTCAACCTGACGTTCCGCCTGAAGCGGATGGACAATTAGAGAGAGTGATCCAAGGGTTGGAAGATATGCTAAGAAGTTGTGTGATTGACTATGAGGGTAGTTGGGATAGACACATTCCTCTAGTTGAATTTGTGTATAACAATAGCTTGGTCAGTATTGGAATAGCGCCTTCACAGGGCTCTCTACGGAAGAAAATACGAGAACACCATTGTGTTGGACCCAGGAGTTAGCGAAGAAGATAATTAGCCTGATATGATTCAGAAACCGAGGAAAAGCAAGGAAATGATTAGAAAGATTGAAAGTGGCCGGGGATGAAGCCAAAATCCTACAGTAGACATGAGAAGAAAGGATATTCGATATGAGATCGTTGAAAAAGTGTTTTTGAAAGTATTGCCTTGGAAGGTAATGAGGTTTTGTGAAAAAGGGCAAGTTGAGCCCTAGGTTCATTGGGCCATATGAGGTGACAGAGAAACTAGGTTCAGTGGCATATAGATTAGCTTTACCTCCAGAATTGGAAAATATTCATAATGTTTTCCATGTGTCAATGTTGAGGAGGTACAGATCAGACCTATCGCATGTAGGCTCTTTGGAGACGATTGAGCTTAGACCGGATTTGACGTATGAAGAGGAGCCAGTAGAGATCTCGACTCGAGAAGTGAAAGAGTTGCGGAAAAAGCGAATTCCATTGGTAAGAGTTCTATGGAGAAACCACAAAACTGAGAAAGCCATGTGGAAAGCAAAGAAGTTATGCAGCAATAATACCGTCAATTGTTCGATGAAGGTAATTTTGAGGACGAAATTCTTTTAAGGAGGGGAGAGTTATAATGTCCTGAAAATACCTTAACAGTTTTATAACATTTTCAGGGTGTAAAATAAATTAAATTATATTTTTTCCATTGTGAGACCCCAGAAAATCTAGATTTCCCAAGGAAGGATAAAATGGTAATTTCGGTCAAACTTCGGAAATTTCTCTAAATCTCGAATGACGAAGCGGACTTCTCCATTGAAATCGTCGTGAGAAATTTGGTAGCCCGTGAATTCGTTGAATTAGGGTGAGTCGAGATTTCCGTTTTTGAGACGTGGGTGTCGAATGACACTTGGCAGGTGGGGGATGCCACATGGCACCTCGAGGAATAATGACACTTGGCATTAAAGGGAGTGGCTCCATGATTAGCCATGTGGCTGGGAAATGATTCATTGCTCATATTAAGCCATGTAAATGATGATATCATAGAAGGAATTTGGAAATAAAAAGAAAAGGAATGGAAAATGGGTAGTAGCTCATTTAGGCAGGAAAGGAGGAGGAAACTTCCTCACCCATTGCATACAGGTCAATGCTCAAAGGGAGAGAAAGAGCAAAGAGAAAGGAAAATGGGGAGAAAATGAAAAGAGGATGAGAAGAGAAATGAGATGAAGAAAGAAGAAAACGAAAAGGAAAAGAGATAAAACAAAGCCCAGAGAACGTGGAGGAAGAAGGGAAATAGGAGATGCAGGCGGTTTGTTCGCATTTTAGAGAGAGAGTGTCCTCGCTTCTCTCTGGGTTATAGGCGATCAGGCCAGGCCAGTTCATGAGACAAGAAGAAGTTGTTCTACCGCGGAGAGGAATGACACGTGGACTCCGTTTTGAGTTTTCTTCAAACTCCTTGAGGTAGGTTTTATCCTACTTGTTTACACTTTATTTAAGTGTTTTGTGATGTTTAGTTGATTGAGGCCATGGTGGCCGTTTGATCGATCCCAATCTTGGGCGAAATGTGAAAATTTTAGGGCCATGAGGGCAGTCCGTGACAGTGTGTGTGGACTGTTTGGGAGCTTTGGATCATAATTTATTCAATAAATTATGTTTTGGTAAGTAGGAGATCGAAGTAGATTGTAGATTCGGTTCCACGAGAAGACCGATGTAGGAAGAATTAAAGTACGCCAGTGGACATTACTTACTGCATTTGGGGCTGTAAAAGCGGTCCAGTTTGTATGAAATGGACCATAAATGTCCATGTGTTTTGGCATTGAATTGTTGATATGAATGGCTTGGTATGTGTGGAAATAGATAGGTTAAGACATGATTTTAATGTGTTAAAACAATGACACAATTATATGGAATAAAAATTGTGTTGTAAGCCATTGGAGATGAGATTATGTTTTGCTCAAGTGAGCTAAATTGGGTGATGATTGATGTGTTGAATTACATGCGTGTAATTGTAGTTGATTGCAAATATGCATATTGACATATTGTGTAAATGGTTTTGAAAATGGCATAATGCAATTTCATATGCTGGGTAACCCTAGAGACAGTGTGAGTGCATGACATGGTTTGTAAAAGCAGACATGGTTGCTGAAAAGGAATTTCATAGGTTGATATTGGAGAATTGGGTTGGGAGATGGGCGACGGATCATTTCGGATGAGGACCATGGTATTTCGGAGCTCACCAACCAATTCGCCTCGGGTAGTCCCGTATTTTTACGCCGACACGTTCGGTAGTATATTTTCAAAACAGCCGGGTTTGTTTTGAAAATGATTATTTTCTCATACATGGCTTAAGCGAGTGTGAGTGAGTGCGATTGAGGAATCGTGACATGGGGTGATGTAGACATTCAAGTAGGATCAACGTATTTGCTTGAGTGTCATGTTTAGTGGAGCATTGCATATGCACTTAGGTGGAAGTAACCTGTTGGGTGATTCCTTCTTTGGGCTTTAGTTCACCTGTCGATTTTACTTTTTAGTGCGGGGGCTCGTGAGCTCATTTAGAGGCTGATTTTGAAGAAGCCGGTTTGTGGCTTTGATGGTTTTTGGACATAACATGTATTAGAGTTGTAGATTTTTAATATATGTTTGTATAGAATGTAATCAAGCTATTGAATTATTGGGAATGGTGGGAGAATAGTTGTGATATTTGTTTTATGAGTATTGGTTTATGAGCGAGGCGGTTTACTAAGGTATGAGTCTCGCGATCTGAGGCGCATGGGTGCCTCCCGCGGGGTTGTGGAGTGAGTCAACGGACCCCCGGGTTTTGGGGCGTCACATCCATCATTTAAATGGCCAAAAACAGAAAATGATAAAAACTCGAAAATTTTACAAGAGCCAAATAAATTTGGTAAAAATATCAAATGAGGACCTAAAGGTCATAAATGAGTAATGTAAGTGCCAAAATGAAAATGAAATGAAATGAAATGAAGTGAAAATGAAAGTGAAAATGCAAAAAATGGGAAAAATAGGAATTGATGTGTAAGCCAAACATGGCCTTATGAAGGTTTAAAGTATTAAGACCAAATTGGTCTTTAGAATGAGAGAGAGTCTCTCATTTAGGCATTTTTGTTGGGAAAATCCAGTTGAGAGAAAAGGGAGATGAGTGGGTGATTTGCTCCATGAGATCAAGAGTTTAAGTGATTAAGAAGAAGAAGGAAGAAGAAAGAAGAGAAAGGAAGAGATTTGAAGGTAAGAAACAAAACACTAATCCCCTATTTTCTAGTGTTTGGGTTTGGAGAAAAACCCTAGCTTTGTGTAAAGTGTTCTTGAATGGTTTTAGTTCAGTTTGAGGTTGTTTTGCATTGTTTTGATTGGTTTGGATTGGTTTGAGGTGTGTCACACCCTAGATTCCGGTCCAGGCCGAGATGGCGGATCGGCGGTTTCAAAGGCGAGACTATACACTGGGACTCTTTACTTACTTTTCAAACATTGGTGGGCCCAAGTCTTATAACAGAATCAGTATATTATATACAAAATAAAACTACCACCGTAGTGGTGTTTACAATATCAATACATACAGTCCTGAGTCCCATTTACATATACATATACAAAAACTGTACATTTACAATTTACATATTCAGAGCGCAGAACCTACTATGATGAACCCCTACTAGTGTGCTGGCTCAGCAGTATGCGGAAGCTTTCAGACGTCTTCTCTTATACCTACACGGATTAAAAACCCGTGCTAAGGTTTACGCTTAGTGGGAAACATATGTCTTATGCATATACACATTTAAAGCATAAAACAATAACAAATATCAGAATTTTCATGCATTCATATAATGAACTTATACAATTACTTATGCTTATAACGGACTTATGCTTATTCGGATCTCCCATCGGAGTTCACAGGCTTATTACCCATCGTGCTTCTAAGAAATTATCTTGTTACTTCTTATCTTATACTTACTCAGAACTTACATATAATGGACTTATTCTTATTCAGATCTCATTAGGACATATTATACTTATCTCAGTAGGACAGCATACTTATACTTATCTCAGTAGTCGCATACTTATATGGATTTACTCGTATGGAATCACGAGCTCTCCCATATATATACTTATCTCGTAGGACACATACTTATGTATCTCAGTTGGACATATACTTATGCTTATCTCTTGAAGGACACATACTTATTCAGATTTCTCAAAGGACATATATATCGGACTTATACTTATACTTCTTACGGATCTTATACTTGTATTACAGAGCATATACTTGTATATCGGATCTTATAATTGTAATGCGGGCTTATTCTTGTATTTGGATCTTATACTTGTATTACGGAACTTATTCTTGTATTTCAGATCTTATACTTGTATTTCAGAACTTATTCTTGTATTTCAGATCTTATACTTGTATTACGGAACTTATTCTTGTATTTCGGATCTTATACTTGTATTACCGAACTTATACTTATATTACCGATCTGAAATTTGCGTAGGTGCTCACGGAGATTTTACTTAAAGTACTGTAGGTACTCTGAGCAATCTGAGGTACCGTGGTACATTCAGATCTTTACCATATTCATTTCTTTACTCTTATTCTTTATTCAGAGTCTTAATACATACAAGGTCAGATCAGACTTATGCAGATACGGACATTAGTCCGTAGTAGGTCTGAAATACGTCAAATATATATGCAGGTTCATATAGATTTAGAAAATATCCAATAGGTTTGTATCATAATCATATTCAGACTTATACATCTTCATGTCAAGGTATCTGATTCGTCTCCTTTTACATGTTTCACTTGGGCTTTTGTTATCTGAATCGGAACCATATAGTACCAATTTTACGTGCCGTACGAAGTATGCTAAGCATCTGGGTCTTATTCATGTACTTTTATATACATATCTATAGTCGTTTACCTGGGCCAGGAGACCATGAATGAGATGGACATAGTACGAGAACCGAAGGTATGGTACGATCTTGAGCGGATATGTGCTGCTCACGTAACAAAGTGCCATAGCACTAGCGAGTCTTAGGAAACCTTAGCGAAGTCTTAGAAGCGCACCCGATCGAACGTGCTGCCCACGTGGCAAAGTGTCGTAGCACTAGCAGGATCTTAGCCACCGATCAGAACGTCCACTCATTCATTCTTCGATTCTAGGTAGTCATACTATCATATGTCTTTTAGAACTCATAACCTTTCTTAATCACATTCTGTATTCATGACATATTGCTTTTCCTATATTTTTCCTATTTCATGCCTATTACATATGGCATTTCATATACTTGTACAGTATGACACCTATGTATTCACACATCATTCATGTATTCTTGTTTCTCTATAAATATAGTTTACTTAGGGGTGGAATCCATTCCAATTGAATGAAAATCAGAAACTCGAGTTATGGCATTTTATGCCAAACTAGTCAGTTTACCGATATTACACTAGGGACAGTTTGTAATACTCATTTTTCAGGAGGCTTAACTTCATACCTGACCCTGGTTCTTTGTATTCATTTTAAGCTAAGGTGCTAAGGGTTCATCTCCAATTGGAATCACCCAAATTGGAGCACTGAAACTCAAGTTATGTCCTAAACAACCTGGACTACTCTATGATCAAAACTGAAGCATAAATTTGCTTGAACATAGCCCCTCTTTGAGTGAATTTTTGGGCCACATAGAGTCAGAATTCGAAGGTAGCATTTCAAGATGTTTTATTCTCCTTGAAGTCTAGTTTAACCAACAACTTGAATCACTCAAATCGGATAAGAATTGAGCAAGTTATGACCAAAATGCTGCTTGGTCCAAAATAGAGCATGGAGTGCCGTGCAGAATTTACCGGTTAACAGACAATGTGGTACCGGTACCACTATGTTTGGTACCGGTACCACCCTTTGAAAATTGTCCAGAAAGGTGGTTTTTCTCCCATTTTCCCATATGTTGCTACCCAAATCAATTCAATACTTTATATACACATCAAAACCACTCCATATTCATCTTGTAACCTCTATTCTACTCAAATCATCTTTCAATACATATGTTTCTTCAAAAACCTTTCATGAATTATTCCCAAACAACTCTAATATGGGTCATAACCCATACATAAACCAAACACAAAGATTTGTTAGGGTTTGTTCTAAACCTTAACTCAATTACTTGCAATTTAACCATGAATCCAACCTCAAAGGGAGGATTCCATACTCTTGATCCCATAAGAATTTATTTTAGGGTTAGGTTTCTTACAACCCACAAACATGTATCATACAAATCTATACAAAGTTCCATACAAAAATCCAAAGATCCATACTAGAATCCATACCTTTTTGCTCTTCCTCTCTTCTTCTCTTCTCTTCTTCTTCTCTTCCTCTTCCTCTTCCTCTTCTTCTCTTTTCCTCTTCTCTTCTTCTACACATTTTGGTCTCTCATTTTTTGAGGAACCAGTGCTCTTATCCACCTTTTGAGTTAAGGCCATGTTGTCCTTTGCATTTTTAAACTCTTTTCTCATTTTGGGTCCTTCCTCTCTTCATTATTCTCAATCCTAACTTATTAAATTTCTTTGGCACTTATAATCTGTAAGTTATTACAGCTATGTCCTCAAGTGCAAATGACCACTTTACCCTTGTCTCTAATATTCATTTCGGGTCTCTCGTTTTATTTCCCGAAAATTTCTATTTAGCTTATAATATACCCTAAACAAGTCCGAAAACTGCTAGGGTATATTTCGGGGTGTTACATATTGTGTAAAGGAAATGATGAAGTTTCAAAGGAGTTGTTGTCAAAATATTTTCAAAACCCCTGTTTTTGTTTTGGCTATAAGTTAAGTTATAATCATCCAAATTGAGTGTTTTCAATTGGTAAAGAACCATAAGATCTAGAGCTACAAATATATAGAAGGCTCCCGAATATGGGCCTAAAGGTAAGTTTCAGGTAGCTAACGAGCATGCTCTATTTTAGGTGTAGTGTTAGTGTTTACCCACCACCAACCTCACACATTTATGGTTGGACCACTCATCAAATTGAGTAATTCAAAATTCTGGGTAAACTATACTTCTAGGGGAATAATTTACTTGAAGGAAGTGTATGAAATTTGTAACCCTAAAGTTCCCAAAAATCTTTCAAATTGGATTTATGTGCAAGAACAATTTGATTATGTTTTGCAATTTAGAGTAGTATGGATGTAAAATGCAATAACTTGAGTTTTGGTGATCCAAATTGGATGATTCCAATTGGAGAAGAAACCTTAGAACCATAGCTTCAAATGAGTATAAGGAACCATTATCAATGTATGGAGTTAGGACCCTAAGTCGGGAATGCTGTAGGTAACCGAGTGAAATTTGGACATACACAGACAGAGTTTGCATCAAAATGCGTAACTTGAGTTGGGTGATCAAATGAGATGATTCAATTCCTAATGAAAATAGACTCATAGAGATATCATTTATTGAAAGGAAGAATGAAAATACAATAAAAAATATCCCCATAAAATTTTTCAAAGTGAAGGTGTATTGGGTAGACATCATTTTATCCAAAATCCTAGAATGCACAACTGATTTTTTTTCTTGGGCTGTTCTTTGATAGTGACATATTTGTGATGGATTAGGGTTGGTGACAAGGAAGCTTGACCCAAGAATAGGATTCTGAGAATAGGAATCGAAGAGCAACAACCTTTTTGGGTTTGTTCTTCACACTTCCTTCCTTGTTTCAGTTTTGTGTTTTGTTTGACAAAATAAATTTAAAAGGTTTTATATGAATATGCATGTGTACTCCGTTTGAGCCATAAATGATTGGTTTGTTCTCCACTTCTCTTACTCTATTTCTAAAATGTTTGAAGGATTGTGAAATAAGTGGATTTATTGAAATGAATTACGATAAATTGCATATTGATTTGTTTTAAATTAATTTGATACAACTGATTGTGAAATGAATTACACATGAAAAATTGCATTATTATTGGAAACCAAGTATTTGGATATAAATGTATATATTAAATTGCTATGAATGATTTGAGCGCCCTTAATAGAATGTTAACCATTAAATTCGAGTTAATGATAGATTGGTATACTAATAAGGGTCAAATGACATCTAGCGAGCGTGTGTCTGTCGCCGATCTGTGGCCAATGAGATAATGCCTCAGTAGTGTTCACGAAATGATTTTAATAACTAATTCGATGTATTGGGTTGTACTGTGATTCTGAACCTTTTTATCTGGCCTGCAGCCAGCGGGACCGTGCCGATGATTCGTTATCCTATGCACCGAAAGCATAGGTTAAATTCGCTTAAGGATAAATGAAAATCAAATTGTGAAATGCATGATTTTTGTTTGAATGATTTATTGCATATGAAGCTGCATGATTGAAATGACTAATAAATTGTAATTTGAATGTATACGAAATGAAAATATACATATATGTATTGTATCGCATTGGTCATTGAAAAAAAATTATACAAAGACATCGATTTAGAAAAATGCATGATTTACTTAAACTGAAATGAAGAGAGAATTGTATAGAACCACTAGGCATGAATATGCTTAGCATGTTGTTTTATCCTTATGCAATAGGAGTGAATTGGTACAAAGGAAAAGACGGCAACAATTCGAGTCAGTCTGAGGCCTCTTAGGAGTTGGTAGCTCGACAGCCATTCCTTCAGAGAAATATATTTGACCGCTTTTGTGCGAGTCGATTTTTGTTTGTAAATATTTTGAGTAACGAAACATAATCTTTGTAATGTATAAAGGTAAATGGACCAAATGGGCATGTAATGCCATATTTAATAGGAAATGTGTGAAAACAAAATGATGGGCCCCCTTTAAGTTGAATTAGTGTATGCAAATATATTTTCATAAAGATAAATATTCTTTACAAAATGAGCATTGGAAATGTGTTTTACTAACAAAAGAAAAATGAATTGAATCCTAAAGGACAAAATCCCGGTCGAGTTTAGCCTCGGGTCGGTCGGAGTACAACAGCGGGCCCGTCACCTTTCATGCGTGACAAAGGCACGGATTTTTCGACACAAAGTTTTTTGCTAATACTGTCAGCGGAAAAATGCGCTTTCGACACAACTTGATTTCTTCTCCAACTTATCGATGACATAACTTCTTCGTTTGAACTCAGATTTTGGCGTGTGAGGTGTCATTGGAAGATCTTTGAATGAAGAATACAAAAATGGATGAATTTGAACCATCTAATGTGAAACCCCAGAAGATCCAGATTTCTGAAGAAGGGTAGAATGGTAAATTTCGATCAAAATCTGGAATTTTTCTAGACCTCGGATGTTGAAACGGACTTCACCGTTGAAAACATCTCGTGAAATCTAGTTACCACTTCGAATTTCGTCGAATTCCAAGACAATCGAAATTTCACGCTTTTCGAGGATAGGGAGTGGTGCGGGACACTTGCTTTGTGTAGGTAGCTCAGAGGTGCACGTGTCATGTGAAGATAGGTTAAACATGAGGCTCTAATGGGACCCATGAGGGCATGTGGCAACATGTGAGTGGGGGAAAATCCATGGTAGATGGATCAGTGGATAGGGTGTAATCCAAAGAGTCACTTAGAAGTGGACATGTGGCAAGTGAGAGGACATCTCACTTGACTTCTATCTTCTCCCAGAAGGTTGGGAGAGGGGAAAGGAGAGAGAGAAAGGAAAACCAAAATTTGAGAGGAAGAGTTGTAGAGAAAGAGACTCCACCTTCTCTCTAAGTTTCCCGACAGTCGGATCGACATTTTCAGGCGGAGCAAGAGGAAGATTCATCCTCAAAACAAGGGCTTCGCATAGAAACCGAAGTTGGAGAGTTTCGATAAACTCCGAGAGGTAGAGGTTTTTCTCTTACTTGGTTTAATCCTTGTCGAAGGGCCATTCAAATGGCATGGGTTGTGTGTGGCCATGAGTGGCCGTGTGAACTGTCATAAGACCTTGGGACAGTGTGCTGGAGATTCCAGGACTGTTTTCGGACAGTCCGGGGACTGACTTTTGGACTAAGAAATCATCCTTGTGTGCCATTTTTATGTGTTAGAGTTAAAATGAATAATGGTGTTGGTGTCTTACTAAGGGAATGTTTGGTTGTGTTTTGAACCATGAGAAACTGCCATATTATGGTCGTACATTAACTTGAACTTTTCATTTGGTTTTGGGTAGAAATAAAGGGAATGTGGTAGTGAGTCCTTGAGGTAAATTAATAGGCAAATCAATGAACTTGATGTTAGGCTTTGAATTTCCTCAAATCTCGGACATCTGTATTGAAGTTATGAGTCCATTTACCCTAGACAAATCTAGTGGAAGGCCATGCATTGAGTTCACCTTAATTTGGGTCATCAATTTAGATGCACTTAGGTTGAGTCAAAAATCATTAGGGTCATGCATGACTTCCAACTTCAAAAGGTTATAACTTCTTCGTCTGAACTCCGTTTTGGGTGTTCTTGGACTCTATGGAAAGCTCATTGAGTCAAGATTCCATCCATATACTTGTGGAGGGCAATATGTACTGGATCTAGCCTGAAAAGGGAGATCGAGCAGGTCGGGTAGGCTGGCCGGGTAGGGCTGCCTAGTCATGTGTGACCTCAAACTTTGGAAGGTCATAACTTCTTTGTCCGAACTCCGATTTGGGTATTTATGGACTTTATAGAAAGCCCATTGAGTCAAGATTTCAGACATATGCCTATGGAGGGCAGTGGGTACTGGAGCTGGCGGAAGGAGGGAAGTCGGTCGAGCCCGGGTAGGGTTGCTGATCATGTAGATACAGCTGGAAGGTCATGGCTTTATTTTTGTCAGACTGTGTTTTGGGTTGTTGTGCAGACTCTAACAGGGAGAATCTAGTGATTCTGCATTGTTATGAGTGCTTTTTCAGAAGGAGTGGAGTGTGGATCTTTCTGGCAGGAGAGGGAGTGAATGAGGTGGGATGGGCGCGGATGCTTGATCTGTGTGAAGAATCTGACTGGGAGGGATGTATAACCTTACAGTGGGACTCCATTTTGTTGTGGACTCTATGGAGTGCCATTAGTCAAGATTTAATCTGTATCATGTGGAGGGCAGGTGGATGCCCAGGCTGGCCGAAAAAGGAATCAGAGGGTGGATAATTTGGCGGGTGGTACACTTTGGTCGTGTGACCTCCAACTTCGGAAGGTCATAACTTCTTCGTCCAAACTCCGTTTTGTGTGTTCTTGGACTCTATGGAAATCCCATTGAGTCAAGATTCCATTTGTATTTCTTTAGAGGCATTGGTGCTGGCTGTCGAAGGGGAGGTCGAGCAAATCGGGTAAATTTGTGAGATTGAGGCGCCTGGTCATATGTAGACCTCAACCCGAGAGGTCGGGAACTTTTCGTGCGAACCTTCGGTTCGGGTGTTCTTGGACTCTATGGAAATAACATTGAGTCAATATTCCATCCATATGCCTGTAGAGGGTAGTGGATCTTGGATACGGCGGAAAGGGGCGAAAGTGAATTTGCTACTCGTGTGACCTCAGCCCGGAAGGTCATAACTTCTTCGTACGAACTCCGATTTGGGTGTTCTTGGACTCTATGGAAATCCCATTGAGTCAAAATTCCATCCATGTACCTGTTGAGGGCAGTAGGTGATCTTAACCCTGTTGAAAATCTATGTTTTTCGCCAAATGTGCAGGTTGCATAGTTGTATAGAAATTGAATAGTAGGATATGACATGACCATTATGCATATTGTAGGCTATTGTATTTAGGTATGGAGTATGGTATCTGTGAGTTCCATGAGAGGCCATATGGTTTAGTTCCAAAAACTTGGGATTTAAGGATAGAGGATTTCTATGACCGGTTTCACACAGTCCAAGACTGTGGTGGGTTGTGGTTTGAACTGGAAACTAAAAGTTTCTAGGTTTTTGGGTTGTTTGATGCTGTTTGGATTATTGGAACCAAACTGGTTCATGTTTGTGAAAGGACCGTGAGGTACCCTGTTGGATGGGTCCAAGATTGTGACCTGCTGGTGTGTTATTGCTTGTATGAATAACATGTAGTGTGAATATGACATATTAATGTGTGATGTATTAACATCGGTTGTGCATGGAGGAGAATTGTATGTATCAATTATAATTATCCATGGTATGTAAATGTTTATGTAGCACTTATATATATATATGTAACATGAAGGAAAATGCATTGGCATCATGCATTTCATATGCAAGGAATTACCACCATCGCACGTGGAGTCGAATTGTAGGTGCATGGTATTGTTTATTCAGGTGGTAATTGAATGGGTCATGAGCTCGGAAAATGGGAAAAAGTCCAAGGTAGAGAGTCACGAGGGTGTAAGGCCATTTAAATGGCAAGTAATGTGTGTTGGGCGAATTTGGGTGTAAGAGACCTGAGGAGATATTCGAAAGTTCAGTATGGGTGTAAGAGACCCGTGACATGTTCTGTACGGGTATAAGAGACCCACGGTGTTATCTGGAAAGTTTTGTGTGGGTGTAAGAGACCCGCGGTGTAATCTGAAAAGCTCTATTGCCCAAAAAGAATACACAAGGTTATGGTTATCACATAGACTTCGAGTTGTGTGATAGAGTGGGGATGGCTAAAGGTTAGTTTACCCTATTGGCACTTATGTTGATCTTGGTGGAGGTTAGTAGGAGCTCGATGCATGTGTCATTAGTCTTTACCCGATGAAAGCGGATTGTCACACTTAGCATGCGATATGTGTGAGGAGTCGGTGGTGATGACACCGGGATATGGGCATGAAAACATTTTCATGCATGATATGACATTCATTGGGCCATTTTACTTGAATGTTTTGTTTCTGCAGTGCTGCATGTGCACTTGGATCAGGAGTAGCCCTTGTAGGAGTTATTTACCTGTGGGCTTTGCTCATCCCCATCGTGGGACCCTCTTTTCCCGGTGTGCTGGTATCTGGCTCATACAGGCCATGAGTGAAGAAGGCCGGGTTGTATTTGTGAGCAGTTTTGTAAAATATATTAGAACAATCTAGTTTTAATATATTTTGGAATGTAAAAGTGCAGAAGAGTTGTACATCAAGCTCTTGTAAAATATTATAAGAAATTGGTTATTTGTAAGAAAAATATACAGAAACGGGTCTCGATGTATGAGACATGTGAGTGTGATATCGGAGCACCGTGTCACGGAGTTTCCGCAGGTTAAGCCCGGGTTGTCAAGCTGGGACCTGGATGAGGAGCTTCATATGATGTTCCATCTAGTACAGAAAAAATCATCTTCCCGGTGGTGCGATGTGAGACACTCGATTTACGCTTCTTTTGGAAATATATTGCTCATTTCTTGCCATATCACTTGCTTTTCATCAAGAATCCTACAAAACCAAGTTAAGAGGAAATGTTATGAGTTTTACATAAATATGGATATAAAATGCTCAAAATAGCATATGAAATAAACTCAAAACATAGATGAGTTTTACACTCATCACCATGCATGGTGCCTCATCCACTAAGATAGCCATTGAACGTAAGAAGCATAGGGGCACGACTTTTACTTGGCATAGGAAATCCATCCCAAGCACCACCTTAAAGTCATCCATGGGTGCCATCATGAAATCGACCTTGCCTTCTCAAGGCCTTATCTTCATCGTCACCCCCCGAGCTACTCCTTATGATGGCTTGACAACGGAGTTAACTGCCTTGAGCCAACCTACCTCCTTAGATGTTTGGAGCTTAAGTCTTCTTGCCTCTTTCTAAGAGCCAAGAAGTCAAGTGTGGCACCCAGATCTGTCTGCCATGGCCTTAGTGGATATCCATTATCCCAGCATCCGCATTGCATCATTACATAACAGTGACTCCTTAGCTCACTTAGCCTTGAGGGCATTCAACAGCTGCATAGACCCCATGAGCATCTCCCTCTTGTTCGGTCTCCCTCTCGATCATAGCATTGAGGGACTTTCTCCGAGGACATTCACATGCAATATGTGACCATCTGCCCTGAGAAAGCAGTTGGTCTTTGGCTACTGCTCGCCAATAACTTGTCAGGCCACCCACTCTCACCTTTCTGTATCAATTTGCATGATCCTTCCTTGGTAGAATTATAACTCTTGTATCCCCCACCTTAAGCATGGCTACCCTTGAATGGTGGTTTTGTCTTAGAAGAGTCTCCCCTCCAGAAATCCACATGTGACTCTATTACTACCATGGTCGTGGATAAGTCTTAGACACCACGTCTTCTTAACTCCTGGTTGGCCCAACTCTATAGGTTGTCCATGAAGTTGAAGAGAAGATCCTTCTCATCCATACCAAAAGCCTCAAGCATTATGGAAGAGAACTCCTTAACATAGTCGCGGATCAATCCTGTGTGCTTGAGATGCTTGATCTTGTTACGTGCCATGTAATCCACGTCCTCCGGGTAGAATTGCTTCTTGATCTCTCTCTTGAAGTTTGCCCATGTGTTTATGGTGCACGTTCCCTTCTCTATATCCATGAATCTTCTATGCCACCATAGAGATGCATTATGAGGTAGAGAGTAGCAGTGTGTACCAACGTTGCCTCATCAGTTAGAGCTAATGCATCAAAGTAAGTATCTCTCCATGTGCCATAAGCAGTTGTCTATCTCCTTGGCATCCCACTTCCCATTGAACGTGTGTGGCTTTGGCACCCCCATCCTTAGTGCCTCATGAGTGGCTAAGACCTGAGCTGATATTGTTGTCTTATAGATGGCCTTCTCTTGCCTTAGTTCCTCTTCGTGCATAGTCAAGACCTCCACCCTTGATTTCAAGCTAGTGAGCATGTTTAAGACCTTCATGAATTCCTCATGTGACACCATTGGGACCGGCGAGCCTTGCATGCCCTTTTGAAGGTCTTGGATATGCACCCTAAGATCCTCCATGCCCTTATTCATGCTTTGCTCCATCAAGTCCATCCTCTCCTTGGTGTCCGTTTTAGCGACCTCCAACTTGGCCACTCAACCATCCAAGCTCGTGAGGGCATTAAGAGACTTGTCCTTCTTCCCCCTTTCCTTAGCGGGAGGGTTAAGGTCCCTACCCTAAACTTACTTGCAAACGTCCTCCACATGAGAGCCTATCATCGTATTCACCAAGCTACACCCACACGCAGCCAAGCTCTAATACCAAATGTCATGGACTTAGCCTTTTCCCCTAAGCTCCTATGTAGTACTTAGACAACTTTCCCACTCAAGTTGCTAAGTCAGCCTTCCCGTTGCCTAGCTAGCCTTGCTAAGCTTACCTACAACTTAGATGATAGAAGAGCACAAGAGAACACTTGGAAGGAAATATCTCTTATTGATGGAAGAAGCTCTTACAATGTTTGGAATGCTCTCAACTCTTGGTTGGTTGGGTGGTTTGGCAAATGAGGCCACCACCTCTATTTATAGCCACCTATGGAAGTGTGTAGTGGTACGAACCATACCAACTTGTGATGAGACCCGTGATCAAATTAATCTCAGAAGAATTGCTCTAGTCTTTGGCTTTGATGGATGACCTCGACTCGTTGCTTATAGTGAAGCAAGAACTTTGGTATAGGAGGACGCCACAATCGATGATGAGGATCTGATTGATAAGTCTTAGTTGAATGTTATGGAATAACTGATAAGTTCAAAAAATTCTTTCAAGAACCAAAGAGAAATTTAACTCTTAATTTTATAAATTGTAATGTAAAGAATTCAGGGATAACACACCTATAAATAGGCCCAAAAAATATGGAGAACAAAAAAAAATTAGGCCATAAAGGAAAGCCAATATTCGGCCAAAACAAGAAAGGAAGGTAATTTATTTTCCTAAACTATGCACACCCTAAACATCCCCAAGTAAAGGAAACTAGATAATTTAGGACAAGACTTGGCTATCAAGCCAAAAAATCAGCAATAAATCAATAGAAAATTAGTAGAAAATCAGGAGCAAATCAATAGTAAATCAACCCAAGGATCAAGTTAAAAAACGCCCTAGCTCTTGGTCCAATTCCAGATTTACTTTGATGACGTTGACTATCATTGTTTCTTCTTTAGAGTTGAACACGTGAGCTTCTTCCACTTGGCCATCTCGAATTAAAACATTAAGGGATTTTTTGAATCTCTTAGCTCTAGCTTGTGTCATCAGTCTAAGTAGGATTTCAAGTAGATCCACACTCCATTCTCTAGCCATGCCTCCATCGTTCCCCTCCTCTTGAAAAGGATTTGTCCTCAAATCGTCATCTACATCAAAATGACTCAAGTTAGTGACATTAAAAGTAGCACTTACATTATACTCACCGGGCAAATCTAACTTATAGGCATTGTCATTGATGCGCTCGAGGACTTGAAAAGGGCCATCGCCCCTAGGAAGCAACTTGGAACGCCTTTGTGAGGGAAATATTTATTTGCGAATGTGCACCCAAACCCAATCTCCGGGTTAACAAAAAACTTGCCCAATGTTGACTTATTTGACATATTGCTCTGTCATTCGCTCAATGTTGAGTCTTGCCTTCTCATGAATCTGCAAGAATTAAACTACCCTTTTCCATTAAGTGCATGCTCGAAACATATGCAAGGAGATAAATCCAAAGGGGTTAATGGATTAAAACCATACACAATTTCAAAAGGCGAAAATTTAGTGGCAGAATGTATAGTACGATTATAAGCAAACTCAATATGTGGTAAATAGTCTTTCCATGTTTTAATGTTCTTTTTAATGATAACTCTCAATAAAGTAGACAAAATCCTATTCACTACCTTAATCTGACCATCAGTTTGTGGATAACAAGTAGTAGAAAACCCATAAGGTCTTCAAAAAATAACTTAAGAATTTAGCATCTCTATCCGAAACAATTGTCCTAGGCATACTATGCAATTTCACCTCCCTAAAGAACAAATCCGCAACATGAGAAGCATCATTCGTTTTGTGGCATGGGATAAAATGAGCCATCTTTGAAAACCTATCCCGGCCACAAAATATAATCCCTACCACGTCTAGTCCTAGGCAGACCTAACATAAAGTCCATTGAAATATCAACCCAAGGTTCACTAGGAATAGGAAGTGGCATGTAAAATCCAAGGGGTTGCACCAGGATTTAGCTTGCCTACATGTGATACACCTCTCAAAAATTATCTCAACATCCCGCTTCATGTGAAGTCAATAAAAGTGTTCTTGCAGAACCCTTAAAGTATTGACTACCCCCAAAATGTCCCATAAATCCTCCATCATGAGACTCTCTCACTAAACTTCGAATGAAACAATTAGGAATACACAACTTATTTTCCCGAAACAAGAATCCATCATGCCTAAAGAACTTGTCATGGGCTGCCCTTTCACAACAAGCATATTCTTCACTAAAATCTTGGTCCACAAGATACAATTCTTTAATGTGTTCAAAACCAAGCAATTTAGCATAAAGAGTACAAATTAGGACATACCTCCGTGAAAGTGCATTAGCAATGATGTTTTCCTTACCTTGTTGTAGCGGATGATGACATATGAAAATATTTCTACGATCTCCATTGATCGTGCATGTCTCTTATTCAACTTGTGTTGACCCTTTAAATGCTTCAACGACTTGTGGTCGGTGTGAATAACAAATTCATTAAGCCAAAGATAATGTTGCCAAGTTTCTAAGGCCCGAATCAATTCATGCAAATCTTTGTCATAAGTAGGGTATTTTAGGGCTGCCCCACTTAGATTTTTGCTAAAATATGCAATGGGTCGTCCTTCTTGCATAAGAACTACGCTAATACCTAAACCTAAAGCATTACATTCAACCTCAAAAGTTTTTGCAAAATTACACTACTAGAAATTTGTTATTATGTGACTACTTTATCCGTCCCAAAAACAATAATTCTAGTCACGAATAATAATCTGCAACCAAACAGTATTGGTCACAAAGTCGTCATGGTTTGTTTCTCGGGGAATGTTTTTTACGATCATTTGTTGACTTTATAACAAATAATGTGTTTGTGTGATGGATGATATTGGTCGTTAATGTATATTTCTTATGTCCAACATCTTAGTCGCCAATTTTATTTTTTACCACCGTTAGTAACCGGTCCCCAATTTTAATTTATGCGGTGAAAATATTTGATCGCATTTGAAATGCTTTTACGATGTAACACTGTCGCAAATTTTATGTTTCTACGGCGAAGAACAAGTGGTCATGGTTTACAATATTTCATGATGAAAATATTTTGGACACTGTTTAAGTATTTTTAGGATGAAATTAATTGGTCTCAAGTGGTTATTTCCGCAATGAAAAATAAATCATCTCAAGTTAATTATTTCCATGATGGAAAATTAGTAGTCGCATTGTAAATATTTTAACGAATAAAATGTAATGGTCACTAGTTAAATGTTTTCACGAGGAAAACCGAGTGATCGTTATTTACAAGTTTTAACAAGAAAAAGTTATTGGTCGCAAGTTTTATTTTTCTTTGATGAGGAATAAGTAGTCACAAGTATATTCATGTTGCTAATAAAAGCAAGTAGTCGTAAATTAAATATATAGGGGAGAAGCTAGTGATTTGCAAATGTTGTTTTTTTTTTTGTTTAATTTAAAATTCATAAAATAGAAATTTGTAAAATTAATAAAAGAATAATATATTTTAATGAAATAAATGTAATAAAAGAGTTATTAACCACCATTGAAGTAATAAAAATTAAAAAATTACTAAAATGAAAGTTATTAATAGAAGAAAATAAAGTATAAAAAATAATTATGGTCACTAAATGATTAACATTAATAGGAAACAAAATTTTCTTTAGATCGACCGCTCCTTCCTTCTCATAGTTCATATCCTTGTTGCTTCACCCAAGTTTAGAGACATATCATTCAATTCAATACTTTTTCAGCTCATTATTTGTATTACTCAACTAAGTATTGTCTCAATATTTGCACGTACTCTCTAACTCCTTCACTTGACTATCAAATATCTTGTGTTTTTTAGTTTTTACAAGTAATGCTCAAGATGTTGCAGAAAGGAGCAGAATGTTGTGTAGGTCTAAACCAGAAACCTCTAAAGTTATTGACAATGATAAGTTTAACAATTTCTTTAGCTAACAAGGATGTATCTCCATTAGGATAGGTTCTTGTTACATTTCTTTCATCTTTGCCCGCATAAGAAATATGAGAAAAAAATAGTGTTAGAGAATAAAATAAACATATATGTAGTATAAGTTTTAAAACTTTTGCATTGTGAACACATGTAATTGAACAAATCAAAAGGAAAAGTCATATGACTATTATATTTATCAATTAAAGAGAGTAGCCTACAATACTTACATAGACAACTCGACCTTAACATTATAATGTGTAATATAAAAGAGCTCAAACTCATTTGGTTGACCGATGGTTCTCCTCTGGTTAAGCATGCATCAAAATAAAAACAAATAAGGATAAATTTTATTCTTTAATATGATTAAGCAAAATATTCTCCTCTAAACCTTACAACACATCTCTTTGTATTTGGGAGAGAGAAATATATTTTTTATATGGATTAGTGAATAAATATAATAATAAAATCTTAAACTAAAAGAAAATATTTACAATTTAAGATATTCATAGCAAAACCTTTTCTTTAGACTTCTTAAATTTTTTAAAAAATAATTCCTCAAGATTTCAAATCACAATTTTTACAAAAGTTTTTTTTGAAGATAATTCTCATTTATTTTTACTATTTTTTTGAAAATGCATTACTTGAAAAATAAATTTATTTCTTGAAAGCATAATTTATACAAATTTTATTTTTTATATCATATGTAATTAATATATCAAAAGAAATTAATTTTTAATATAAAATACATATACTCATAATATTTTTTCATAAAACATTCGCTTTTGTATCCTAATAATTTTAATTTATTTAGATAACATCAATATATAAAAAAACTTGAATTTTCAATAAAACTTCAAATTAAAATATCAATAATTTTTCTATTTTTTCAAAAGAATCTCATAAAAAAAAAAAGCCATAGGTCCAGTTTGCAACAATTGGGTGAAACAAAAAATATACCAAACACCCCTTCCCATCTACCCACCAAGCGCCCCAAGTCCCACCGTACCCACATGCCCCCCTTTTGCCACTTTCCCCTTCCTTTCACTCCGATAAAACACATTCTTGCACAAAAATAAGAAGAAATTAATACAAATATATCCATTTTAACTTTTAAGCATAATAAATAGTAAAACCTGAGTATTAAAAACAATAAAATGGTAAAACCCGTGAAAAAAAAAGTAAAATAAAAACGGCACATGTAAATAAAGTAAAACCCGTAGATGTTAAAAAAAAAGGGGAAAAAAAAGAAGGTAAAACCTGTAGACGTAAAAAAGAGAGAAGTAAAACCCTACCTGCTTTTTCTTTACTCCAGGCACAATTAGTTTCTTTTTTTCAAGCATTCACCTCGAACAAGGAATATAAAAAAACGGAGAATGTTTACTTACGATCAAAACCTTAAGGAATTGGAGCTCTCAATTCTCTTCACAAAATCAAAATCTTCTTTATACAATCTTCATCCCATGTGAAAGTTTCACAATATCAAAATCTTCTTTTTTTTACGATCTTCATCCCATGTGAAAGTTTTTTTTTAGACCATCTTCTCATTCATGGTTTTTTAATTGGGGAGAAAAACTTCAAAAAGCTTTTCCAAATTGGTTTCAGGAATAGTGGCTGTTTCTCGGTGGTACTCAAAATATTTTTTGTCTTGAAATCCGCAAATCCTTTGACTACTTTAAAGCCAATTGTGAAAACTTTTTCCCTTCAGGAAATAGTTATTCACTCTCTTTCTGTTCTCAATTTAGAATCCCTTGGATTCTTTGTTGGGAATTAACTTCCCACCATTTTTTGCCTGCACCTTTTCCCCAACATTTGGCCAGGAAATTTAAAATCAAATGATGGGCCGCTTTCAAAATCTCCCAAGCCCAAACCTTTGAGTTCATTAAAGGATGACTAAATTCTCAAAAGCCCAAATCCAAAAAGCCCACAAAGTCGAAGGTACAATGGATCATTACTAGCTGTTGAAAGTCTTTGAGAGGTTTTAACAAAATATACAGTAGGAATTAATCCTTCCTGTATACAATTTAAATCAGCTCCTGAATCAATCAAAGCTATTGAACCTGTATACAATTTTTAGTTAAAATTTTTACTAAGTCATCATTATTTTTATTGCCTCCTAATCTTAAAGATTTTTTGCAATCTAATGGTTTAAACAGAGGTTTTTCTTTTTCAATTTCTTTTATTTTTGGAGTGTTCTTCTCAATTCTATCTAATTGAGAGGAAATTGTTCCTAAAATTTGATTTGTAAAATTATTTTGTTGTTGGATTCCCTTAATATATTTTAGTCTTATAGATCTTGTCTCATCTTCCTTTGTGTTTATTGTTTTGAAGGGTGAAGCTATAATTTATATTCCTTGTGCCATTATCTTTAGAAGATAGACAAAATAGAAAATTGTTTATGTCAAATAAATATGTTGACATCTGATCAAGAATTATTCATAGAAATGATAGATCAAATTGAAGATAAAGAAATTAAAGCAAAATATATAAGGAAAGTTATAGAACATCAAAGCACTAAACCAAAATATAAGAATAATTTAGCAAATTCCTATAAAATGCAGGATATTATTCAATACTATAAAAACCACGAACCAGCAACAATTCAAGATTTGCATATAGAAATAAAACAAATAAAAACCCAAATTGATGAATTAAAACTTTATACCCATAATATAGATGTCCGAATAGAAAATTTAGAAAATAAAAAAGATACTTTAATTAATCACACATCTGAAGATTTAGAAACTTTTGTTAATAGTATGACAATTGTACAAAAACAAAGATGGTATACAAAGATAGCATTAAAAATCAACCCTGATTTAAATTGTATACATGAAAGATTAATTAATCATATTTTGAAATTCAGAAATAGCATTTTTTAGGCAAAAAGGCATTACATTCCATTCGTAGTGTCCAAATGGAACTGTAAATGCTGTTTTGTACTTATCTTCTGGTTTAATATGAATTTCTCAAAATCTAGATTTCATATCAAATTTTGAGAATATTGTAGCATTATAAATCCTTTGAATTAAGTCTTTTTTATTAGGTATTGGATACCTAATCCATTGTAAGACCTTATTCAAGGGTTTATAATTTATTACTAATCTTGGAGTTCCTCTTTCCAATTCTGAAGTCTTTTGTGCATGCAAAAAAGCACCTTATTTCAAAAAAGAGTAGGCTTGGTCTTATTAAATTTTTACTTAGATCTGTTAATTTCTTGTTTTTAATATTCTAAAGTTACGGATTCATTTGAATTGGTATTGCCTTTGTTAGGTTGTTTTTTCATTGAAATCTTTTTCATAGTAAAGAAACCATATCTTGTTTTCTGTCCCAAGCATTGGGTATAGAAGAACAAAGATTATTTTATTTGTTGTTGGTGTCTAGTGTGCCTACTTTTTCTTTACTCTATTTGAGTGGTTTCTTCTTTCAAACATTCACCTCTGAACAAGGAATATAAAAAACGGAGAATGTTTAACACGATCAAAACCTTAAGGAATTGGAGCTCTCAATTCTCTTCACAATATCAAAATCTTCTTTTTACAATCTTCATCCCATGTGAAAGTTTCACAATATCAAAATCTTCTTTTTACGATCTTCATCCCATGTGAAAGTTTTTTCAAATATATGATTTTTTTTTTTCAATTTTAGTTATACTTATCTCAAAAGTTTAAAAACAAAGTTGTAACCTAATATAATATATTATATATTATAGCATAAGATAATATTCATGAGATTGTTTTTTATTATTGTGGTGAAGTCAATAAATATTTTCTTTAGTTTTCTTAGCTATTTTATTACTATTCAGCATTTCTTAAAATTGAGATGAATTCTTGATAGAAATTTAATAAATTTATTATTTAACTTTTATATTTATTTTATTAATATTACCTTTGTTTGTTTGTTTTTTAACTATTTATTTTTTTTATTCAAAACAATTATCTTTTTTTGAAAGGAAAACAATTATCTTTAAGATAATAGAAAATATTATTCTTTGAAACTATTGATAATAGACACGAAATTAAATTAAGGTAGACATAAAATCGTAATTCGATTACAAAATTGTTAGTTTTAGTTAAAAAAAGCGTAATTTATTCTCTAAATCTCGGGATGGCCGAAATAGTTCCACCGTTGGAATCGTCTCGGGAAATCTAGCTAGCACGTAAAGTTTCGTCCAAATTAGAAGCGGTCGAGATTAAACCACGTTTTTTGAGGCATCGCGGTTCGTGTCTTGTAAGCCGATTTTAAATCTGACAGTCACATATAACACGTACTCATGTGCCATAAGTGACATGAGTAGAGAAATGATGAAAATGGACGGCCGAGATAGTGCCGAATGTCAAAACTGGGAAAAGAAGGACAATAGTCATTTTAGAATTTGTTTAAATGAGCTAAATGACAAAACAAGGAATAATATTCTTCTTCTCAAATTAAAAGAGAGCAACAGACAGGAGGAGAAAAATGACGGTGGGTGGGATGGAGTTTAGAGAGAAGGTTAGACTTCTCTCTGAATCGTGGAAGATCGGGCCGTCGGTCTTCGAGACAGAAAGGAGGCGCTCTGCGTGGAGGGCCACGCATGAGTGCAGATTGGGGTTACTCGAGCTCGAGAGGTAGAGTTTCTCACACTTGAGTTTTTATTTTTCGTTTAAGTGTATTTACAATGTTTGCGTTGAATGAGACCGTGAGGGCCGTTTGATCGGTTAAAGCTTGGAGCCAGGGTGTTCAGATTTTAAACCCATGTGGGCCAGTCCGTGTGTCCATGAAATTTGGCGATGGGTTCCTAGTTTGGGCATTGATGTGAAAATGTGTGCTTTGATGTGTATGAGGCGAATCGGTATTTTGAAATCTGGGTTCTAAGTGAGTAGATAGTTTGTGTTTTTGATAGAACTGATGACCTAGGGTTTTCTTTGTTCGGCAGTGATCCCAAAATAATTTTTGTGAAAATAATTGTTGGGTCGAGTGATTCAAATGGAATTGCTCGTGTTTGATAATTAGCTCAAGTGAGCTAATTTTGATGTATGAATTGATTAATTACATGACATGATTGTGTGATTTAAATTATGTGAATATATGCATGGTGATATATTTGCATGTGTTATATGAGTTATTGAAATGGCATCACAATGCATTTCATATGCCAGCTGAGGCACCTAGAGATAGGAGTAAGTGCATGGGATAGTTTCTTAAGAGAATGTTTCGGAGGGTAGACTAGTGAATGTAAAATATCTTAGGAGGTTGTCTAAAACAATAATAATAGTGGAGGAGTAGTCCATACTAAAAATATCAATCGTGAGAGACGACAAGGTGAAATATACATCGGATTAGTCACATATAAAATATCGTCGACCAGGAGGCATTAGTGATATCTAAAGATGATCCACTAAATATAACATCGGGAGATAATCCGCTCTTAGATCGAAGGGTAGACACAAATATAAACAAATAACTTTGTTTGAAATTAGTTTTCTTATGCGGGGGGCTTAGGCAAGTGTGAAGTCGGTGGGACACTGGGATCACGAGTTAGTCATGTAGACATTCGAGATCATGCATTTGCTTGAATGTGTGTTTATTGGAACATTACCTTTGCACTTGGGTGGAGTAGCCCACTTAGGGGTGAAGTTCATTCTTGAGGCGTTAGCTCGCCCGTCGAGGGATATTATTTTTCTGGTATAGGGCGTGCGGGGGATGGCTCGTCCTAGAAATTTGGTTGTGAAGAGCGGGTGTGGCTTTGATGGGTTTTCCATACATGTATTAAGATTCTACAATTTTGATATATGTTGTATAAGGTAATTTACTAACTCTTCCGACCCATTGAACATAGTTGGATTCATGGTTGGTATATTGTGATGAAGTATTGTTTATGAGTCCAGTAAGCGTTTACTCACATGTTGAGATTATATTGAATTTGTTTGGGATAGGTATATGCGATCTTGTGGTTGGGTAGAGCTCTCAGTGCAAAGGAGACTGGGTCTGAAGTGGTGTCGGGTAACCCGGGCATCAGCTTGTGTTCCATGAGGTTAGACGCGGGTGAGTCATGAGACCCCCGGGTTTGGGGCGTCACATAATATCCCTATGTTTATGAAATATAAATCTTAAATATAGAATTTAATATATGAAATCAATAAAAATAAGTTAGACTCTAATGTAAAAAAATGAATGTTTTTCATTATTTTATAAAAATTATAAAAGAATGATTTTGATTTTGATTTTATGATTCTCCTATAATATATCTTTGTAATGTTATACTTACTAAATAATTATATTACCGGTTAAGAAATATTTATTATTTTAAATAGAAGATAAAGTGTCATGTAAATCTCAAGAATATTTAAAATTATAATTAAATAAGGTAAAATCTACATCAAAATTAAAATTAAGTCTTATGATAAACTAATAAATAATTTATTTTAAATACTTCAAAGATAATTTATTTCATTGTCCTCCCATATTAGGTCATACCTATCGACTAGAAAAAGAACAAGGTGTACTTATTTATTATAAAATAAAAAGATGTAGTTGTATTAGCTATGATGGATCAATTTTAAAAAATAAAATTTTAAAAAGCACTTCAACTATTAATATCTTTATCAAACATGTATAAAAGTAAGCTTTACATAATGAATGGACATTTATAAAAAACTAATAGTGTTTTATATGATTTTTAATAATATATACGAAATGGAGTGTTTAAAAATTAAATTTAAAGTATTTTCCATTGCATATTTTCTTATAAAATATTTTTTATATGAAATAGATAATAAATATAATAATAAAATCTTAAATTAAAAGAAATTTTGTACAATTTGATATATTTATAGCAAAATCTTTTATTTAGAATTCTTAATTTAAAAAAAAAATCCTCAAATTTCAAATCACAATTTTATTTAACATTCTTAGAATTGTTTGTAATAAATTTTTTAATATAAAAGATATCTTTCACTAAAAGATGCTTCTAAATTAGAAGAGGTGTTTTATTTTTATTTTTTGAAGATAATTATCATTTATTTTATTATTTTAGGCAATCTTTTTATTTAAAAAAGTAAAATTTATTTCTTAAAAATACAATTTATTAAAATTTTATTTTGATATTGTATATAATAAATACATTAAAATAAGATAATTTTTAATTTAACAATATATGTAATCATAAATTCAAGGACGAAAATTTGGAGAAATTTCGCAAAAATATCCTATTGGAACCGAAATATTGAGGAGATATTTTGAACGATAGAAATTTCCTTTTTTCGGAATATTTCGATGAAATTTCCTCTTTTCATGGAACCGAAATATTGAGGAGATATTTGAATGACAAAAATTTATAATTTTTTTTTGGAATATTTCGGTGCAAGTTCATTGAAATTTCGGCGAAACAGTACGAAATTGTATCAGATGGGATTTTTTCGACGAGATTTCCACACAATTTCGGTGGGATTTCGTCTGGAACTCAAACGGCCAAACACCATTTTCAAACGTGGGTGGGAACCGGGAACTACTGGGAATTGCGTTTAAAATAAATTGACAAAAAAAGTTTTTTTTTTTTTTTTTGAAAGAACGAAAATAGTTATTTAATGTATTATGATGCACCCCTTTCCCAATCAAATGTGTGCGATTCCAACGGCTACGTTTAAGGTCCGTTGTGATAATATAAATGATCGGGGTTTTAATAAAATCACATCTTCCTTTATAAGAGTTTTTCTAATATTTTTAAGAATTTTTTTTAATCTAATGGTCTAAAACAACAATAAGATTTATTATATTTCTAATTTCATTTCAAGGGGTTTTTTTTTTCTTGCTTTTTAACGATTTTTTTCAATTTTTAGTTCATCGATATTTTGTGTCAAAATTTATGTGAATTGATTTTTTTGATATTTATGATATTTTCATAAAATCAAGTTACCCATATTTATGTAATTACCGACACAATAATTAATATTTTAATAAATAAATAATAATATTTTAAGTAATATATATAAATAATATATATAGTGAATATTACTAAAATATTAGTATTTATTTATTTATTAAACTATTAATTATTATGACTACATATATTTTTATATTAAAATTTAACTTATTTAAATGTATTAATTACATACGATATAAAAATAAAATTTTAATAAATTGTACTTTCAACAAATAAATTTAAATTTTTAAATAAAAATATTTTCAAAAATAATAAAAATATATTATAATTATCTTCAAAAAATTTAAAAAAATGTCTTCTAATTCAAAAAAAATTCTTTTAGTGTAAAACATCTTTTATATTAAAATTTTTATTACAAATAATTTTAAGAATGTTAAACTTGATAATCTTAAGGATTTATTCTTACAAAGAATTAAAGAATCATAAACAAAAGATTTTTTTTTGTAAATATCTCAAATACCAAAACAATCCGTTTTCTTAACGTATTATAAAAATTAATTTTCATTTAAAAGTCATATAAATATAACATTTATATTTATAGATATTTCAGAAATAAGTACATGGCGTATGTATAAGCCTATCTTAAAAATATCTATAAATAGTCCATGCTTAATTTAGTTGGTTAGAATGTTCAACCTTTAAAGCATGACATGGGGAAGGAAGGGGTTCACTACATTGTAAAAGTAATTAGCTTTCAAAAAAAATAAAATATAAATATATATATAATTAAGGAGTACATGGACACATGTACAATTAATTGAAAAATTATAACAATAATTTTTATAAATATTATTTAACAAATTGGTTTATATTGAGAGTAGTATTTTAACGTGTTTAAAAAATTGTGTGAAATGTGTATTTTAAGAAGGCAACTTTGGAAAATAATAAAAAAAAATAGTTTTTAGAAAAGAGAATAATATGAAGTGTTTAAACTCTAATTACAGCTTATATTGAAAAAAGTTAACATTGGGAAATAGATTAATTATAAATTTCTACATCATTTCCTTTAGTTCAATAGTTTGAAATCTAAACTTGTCAAGAATGTAAAAGGTAAGTTTGGTTGGATTCTCTCACCAATACATTCACTGTTAGATGTCCATGTTTCTTTGGATCATCTGAGTCTGTCGATTACTTGTAGAATATAATCATCTTTCTAGATCTGAAGTATTTTCCTTTCAGTCACTTCATAAATCTCAGGACTAAAGAATTCTTGCCCTTATAGATAGAATAAGGCAAGTCTTCTCCAATCTAATTGGTAACTCATTCATCAAATTTGATAAAATTCTCTATCTCCTTGATTAGATCTATGCTAACACGGGATCAAGATCCTTTCATCCAATAGAGGAGAAACCTCTAATCAATTAAATTGATACATCATCCAACTATCCTCACACCATGAGTGTAAATTAGTAATCTATCAAAGTAATCTTTCAGAGTTCATTAGTTCCATAATATTAGTCTAAGATACCCCTAAGTAACTGCTCCACACTCTTAAGAATCTCCATCTTTGTGTCACTCAGAGGGCTTTTTGGAAATCAGAGCAAGATACAGTTCTTTTCTGTGTACACACTACTAATATTCTGAACAAGCAATTTCAAGAACAACACCAATTGAATAAATTCAAGATTTTGAACTATGACGTTCTTTAAGTTGCGCAGAAGACAATAATTAACATCGATCCATTCCTAGAGGGAGCTCAGTCTTTCAAAACTGGATTACAAATAACAATGACTAATTGATTAGAAAAATTCACTGAAATTGCAAGTGAACTTAAATAAATGAACTCCAGAAAATTTCCAAATTTCATTAAAGTCAGATAGTAATGAAAACTAAAATTTTACAACGAACCTATCTCGAAACTTCGCACCAGATCACTATTCAATCAAAAAAAAAAAAACCTAACTAAAATGCTAAGCTAAGACTAAATTCATGAAAAAGAAAAAAAAAAATATACAAAGAAGCTTCCGGGGCTACTCAAAAGTTCATGGTTCAAATGTATCGCAAGAGATAGTGCCCTGTGGTGATTCGTATTTGCGTATTTTCAAATGATGGGCCGTACTTCAAGGCTGAAATTGTAGATCCCCAAATATATGGCCTAATAGGTTCCTTTGTCGCGACATTGAGAAATTAAGTCGTGACATAGCTGCCATCTTTGTTCTCCAACTTTGTCGTGGCTTGCAGTTTTGTGTCGCGACATAGTTTCATGCCTTCTTCTTGAATTATGTCACGATATACTTTGAAAATGTCGCGACAGAATTTGGCTGAAGTTGTCTTGTAATTGTTGTGACATGAGTGTCTTGTGTCAGGACATAAAAACTTTGTTACAACAATGTTTCATTCTTGCTGCTCTTGAAAATGTCACGACATAAAATTTCTTTATCGCGACAGAGCTTCTCACACTTCAACTTTGTTTTATGTCGTGACATAATTTAGAAATGTTGCGACATAAAGTACTCTTTTGCTCACACTGTGTTGCGACATTTCGCAACAGATATTTTTGCCTTTAGCTCTTCATCTTTTTCTCGACATAAATTATTGAGTTGCGACATTTTTTCTGTGGTTCTTCTCAACCTTTGTCGCGACAATATTTTCCCATGTCGCGACAGAGTTTCTCTGTGACGCCCCATATCTCGGGGGTCCGTTGACAACCCGTCAACTCGCGGAAAACTCGTGAATGTCGAGTAACTCGACACCACTCATGAAAATTAGGCAAAGTCTCCTTTGTACGGGGAGCTCTACCCAAGGTACAAAACCTATCCCAACAATTTACAATGACCACACAGGTTCATACGCGAGTGCAAAACAACGGCCACTGAGCCCCGCATTAAATAATTACAAAATACATCAACTATATGCAATAGTTCAAGAGTTAATAAATTACTCTTTACTAAACATATTTAAAATGTACAATTTCCAATACATGTTATACAAAATGACAATGCCAAAGCCACAACCCGACTTTCTTCTCAAAACGCGGCCTCTAGTGAGCGTCGTCCTTCTGTACACTCCCTGTACCTGAAATAGTGATCCCTTAACAGGGTGAGGAAAGCCCAGTAGTGATAATTTCCTACGTGGGTTACTCTCCACCTAAGTGCACATGCCATGGCAAACAATCAAGCATCTAAGCAATGGCATGAACCTACTCGAATGTCTACATGACTAATCCCATGTCCCGAGTCCATCGACTCCCCCACATATGCCTAAGCCAAATGCGAGAAAACATCCACTTTCAAAACAAAAGCTGTCTCGAAACCGCCACCGAATTTCGGTAAATACATTAGACTACCCTCCGAGGCGAATTGCTGGATATTTCTCTAAAACAGCCATGGGTCCGCCTCTCCGAGATAAACTGGTCGACAACTCCTCCAAGGCAATTCGAAAAATCTTCCTTGAAATTTCTTCACAAACATTTTCATTTTATTCAATTTCATGTCATGCACTCACTCCTAATATTCTAAAGTCTCTAGTGCATATGGAATGCATGATGCTAATCCCAACAAACTCATGCTAATATATAAAACATCTGTTGTCTATATACTAACATAATTAATCCACATAAATCATAAGCAAAAATTCACAATCAATAACACCAAAATTAGCTCACATGGGCTAATTAACAAACACAAGCAATTCATTTTGAATCACTCAACATCATAAAATCACACCAAAAATCACGTCATTATTCACGTGAACAATGAAACCCTAGGGTTGGCACTGTCCACGGCCACAACAATGAGTATTTTCTCCACTCGGTTCAAATGTTTTGAACCAAAACACTCGCTAATCCAAGCCTCTCGTAACATCCTCTCAACCATTACGGCTCTAAATTTCAAGGATAACACAAGTAGGAAGAGATCCCCACCTCTGAATTGCTCAATTCCAATTAAATCGATGTCCACTTTAGCCCTCGCCAAGGTGAGATCGACTTTGCTTTCTTGGTCTGGCCGAGAACCGATGGTCCGAACGACCGCAAATCTAGAGAGAAGGCACACATTCTCTCTCTAAAATTTGGAATTTCACACCCACTGTCAATTTGTTCTTCCAATGGAAAAGAAAGTTATTCATTATTTTGTCTTATCCTCATTTACATTTGCAAAAATTCTCATCTTGTCCCTTCATCTTGATTTTTGACATTTGGCACAATCTAGGTAATTCATCTCATCCTCTCACTAATCATGCAACATGTGTCACATGAGTATATGTAGTAGGTGACTTTTGTCACATCACATGTCTCTCAAAAACCGTTATGCAGCACCCGACACCTGGTGCCTCGAAAAACATGAAATTCCGACTGTCTTGGAATTCGACGTGGTAGCTAGATTTCGCGAGGCAAACAATTCCAACGATGAAATCCATTTCGTCATCTGAGATCTAGAAAATTTTCGGGTTTTGATCGAAATTACCGTTTTACCCTTTTTCAGAAAATTCGAATTTTCTCGGGTCTTACATTCTCATAGCTGCATATTGTTGTTGTCAAGACATAAAAATTCTATGTCACAACATAGCCTTCTTACCTTGCTATGCTCTCTTCTAAACTTTATGTCGCGACATACTTTGAAAAAATGTCGCATACTTCGCCTTGATCTTTCATTTTCTCGCGTTTGTCGCAACATAAAAACCTTTGTCGCAAACCAACTTGTCTTGACTCATCCAATTACTCGCACTTCTTTTGTCGACATAAATGGATGCACTTCCCTTCCTATCGACAGCACTGTCGCGCAACTCCATAGTAACCTCCCGTGCCAAGCTCGCTTCGACCGACAAATTACCATGAAGCCTAAGCCGTTAAAACTGTTTAAAATGCTCGAAAATCTCATATAAAATTTCAGACTTAAAATCACACCTTTAGATTTAACAAAAATCGGCAAAGATAATCTATGCACAGCCATGTCAAGCCCGAAATACAAAAATCAATTCAAATATAAAAAAAAATACACTCTAATATTTTCCAAAATCCAACTATTAACCATAAAGGACCTCCGGTCCTCATCAAAATATAAGATATAACCAATCCAACAAAATTTCATCGCAACCTGCTTTTCTCAAACCATGCATGCATATTTTACAAAAGATATTTTTACATATACAAATGTCACATTTTTACTTTACCACGCTTACTTTACACCTTATCTTATATATATACAACACAACGCTCAGACTGATGATCCCTGAAGGTCTTTCGCCAAAAGACTCACCAAAATTATTTAAAACAAACCGTGAGCCAAACGGCCTTGGAGTACTATAAGTTCTAAATGTTGATGTCTGGCTGGGGATGTGACTCTCCCAATATGAAAATCAGACATAAATGATTGTAAAACTGTTACAGAGGGAAACTGAGTTTTTGCTATGAAAACCATTTCCGAAAACTATTTCGTCGAAAATCGCTTCTGGTGGTTAATATCCGAAAGTGCTATATTGTAAATCAAGTACCAATCATCAGGGCCTATTTATGAAATACCCTAGACGGACGCCCACCTTCGAACCCTGAACCTCGGCATCTGTGAGTGAACTCCGAACACGAATCTGCCTAATATGGTCCTGAACACTCAAGGATCTCTATAAACATAATGGAACCTCAACCAAAATGCCCTGATGGAACCTCTGAACCAACACCTCATCGTCATGTACTATGCCAAGGCGCTTAACTATCTATATACTCCCGAATGCCAGGCGCTGAACACCTACTATATAAATATATACTATATCTAACCCCAATTGTCCACCGTGCAATATAGTTAGTCATAATGTCCTGCTAACCCCGCCATGCACAATCCGAGATATTACATCCGACTCAAAACCTGAGTTGTGCCATCTGGTGGGTTTGGCGTTAAACCGTGCAAAACTGCTTTCAAGTACCGAAATCAAAAGTTTCGCCGAGTATAACAAGTGGGAGGTAAAAAATGCTTTACTCATTATACTAGATTAAAGCACTTTACAAACTTGTAATTTAACACTTTCGTTGAACGACAGTACTCACCTTTTCGACTAGCTTTATTTCACTCATTAAGCACTCTAGACATCATTTTATGCTCCAATCGCCACACAATCCATAGCACAAAATGCCTTTCGCTTAACGCTTAATCATAAACATACAAAGGGCTTTCAAAGCGACTATATCGAAACGAACTTCGACATTCTAAACAAAACCTTACGCGCTAGTCCCATTCGATGCGACATCAATAATACGATGAAATCAATTAAACGCCTCTACATTACGACCGCCGCATCAAACTATCCGTTTTAGCAATTTTTTCAAAACGACCCCATGTTATTCGAAGTATTAGACTACACATGTCAAAGACAACTATATAATTCCAGACACTTTGGCATAATTAAAATTTTTTCTCGCATATTATGTGCAGCAATTCAAATTCTATTAATGTGCATATGGTTAAATTCTGCACTCGCGGATTTTCGATGTAGTCTAAAAAACCCAAAACATTTATGAAAATTATGCTCGAATGCTCGGATAAAATCCTGAATTAATCCAATCATTCGAAAATGATTCCGAAATTCAGTTCGAACCGTCTCGAACACAATCCCAAAATTTCCTAAAAATTCATAATCTCAGTCTAAAAATTTTGGGACTGAAGTTTACGACCTTTCACGGCCTATAAGAAAATTTTAAGCCATTACATAGCATTTAGGCTAAAAATAACTCAAGTAGGAAAATTTCTTACCTCTTGAAGTATGACGCTAAGTTTTGAGATTTACGCAATTTCGTTGAGTAGGACCACCTGTTTCGTCCGGCAAAATCTACGGCCTGATTCCGTGAATTTGATAAAAATGAAAAGAAAAAAAACCTCTCTCCACGCCTCTCGCCTCCGTCCCTCCCCGGCCGTTAGACTTTAAATTTTTTTTTAATTATTATCTTATTATTTGGATAAATGATTTCTATTGTCTCATTCAATTGCTTTTCAAAAAATTTATTTATTTTCAGTTCACTTTATTGTAAATGAACTTATCGCCAATCTTTCACTACAGATTTTTTGTAAAAATCTCGCCCTAAAGTCATCGACGACTTATCACCTGTAATTCATAAATATTCCGATTGTCTCGTAATTCAACAAAATTTTTTGGGTCATTAGATTTCATGAGACAATTTAAGGGCGCACCGCTTGGCTATCCGAGATCTAGAGAATTTTCTGCGCTTCCTCGAATCCATTACGACAATTTATTATTATTATTATTATCTTTGAAATTCCATAATTTGTACTTTCACCCTCCACTTTCCTATCAAAGTGCTATAATTCTTTTTGAAAACTTTATAATTTCACCCTAAAACAACTTTCAAAAATTCTATTATGACACTTAAAATAATTGGGTGAAGCCTGGTGCACATGGTGCATCACTACATATACACCCTATCTGGATTCGGGCGTTACAAATCCTCCTCTTTAGAACATTTCGTCTCGAAATGAACAAAAATAACATAAAGATGATACCTTACTCAAAAAAACAACCGAGGATACTGGACCGCGCAGATCCGAGCCTCCGACTCCCACGTAGCCTCTTTAACCCATGATTCCCATAAAACTTTGACTAAAGGAATGACCTTATTCCGCAAAAATCGCCTCTCGCGATCTATCATCCGCATCGTCGCTCCTTATAGGTCAAATTATCCTTAGTTCTACCGTTGATCCTCTTATATGGAGGATCTCGTGAATGTAATTTGCAGAGCATGGATACACGGTTACAATATGAACCTTAGATAACTCTGGAGGAAGGTCTAATCTATATGCTACTGGTCCCACTATGGTAATAATCTTATATGGCCCTATGTATCTGGGCCTCAGCTTTCCGCGTCTTCCAAATCTGAGGATACCTTTCCAAGTGGAAACTTTGAGGAAGACTTTGTCGCCCACCTTAAATTGTAGATCCCTACAACGTTTGTCAGCATAACTTTTCTGTATGTCCCTGGCTATCTTGAGTCTATCTCGAACAATCTGTATCTTATCTAAAGTAATATGTACTAACTCTGGGCCTATCAGTCTCCTCTCTCCTACTTCATCTCAAGATACTGAGTACATACTCCCGACTACTAAATGCTTCAAATGGAGCCATGCCTATACCGATTGATAACTCCGTTGTCGTAAAGTAACTCCATCGCAGATAAATGCGTGATCCCGCTTCCCTTAAACTTATCAGCCGATGCTCGAGCATATCCTCTAACGTCTGAATAGTTCTCTCTAACTGACCATTAGTTTGAGGATGGAAAGATGTGCTAAAGTGCAATCGAGTCCCCATGGCATCCTGTAAACTATACCAAAATCTGGATGTGAATCTGGGGTCTTAGTATGAGATTATCGATATAGGAACACCATGTAATCTAACTATTTCCTCCACATATAATTGGGCCAACTTGTCCAACGGGTCATCATTGCTAACTGGGAGAAAATGCGCGGATTTCATTAGTCTATCCACTATCACCCATATGGCATCATGTTGTCTCCGAGTTCTCGGAAGTCCGATAACAAAATCCATAGTAATCTTATCCCACTTCCATACAGGAATCGAAAGGGGCTGTATCTTTCCTGTGGGCTTCTGGTGATCCGGCCTTCACCCGCTGACGTGTTAGGCACCGGATAACAAATCGCACTCTCCTTTTCATACCCTTCCACCAATAATGCTCTCGTATATGATACATCTGGGTGCTACCAGGTGCATGGCGATGCCGAAGAGTGAGCCTCTTCCATGATTTCCTTTAGTTCACCTATTTCAGTATTACACATTCGAATTCGCCTAACTATTACACCATCGTGTCTCGATCTCGGGAACTCAGTTTCCCTACCACCTCAATCTCTCGTCCTCAACTTAATCATCTATGAAATTTGCTTCCGATCTTCCTCGATCTCGATCCACGAGTAAAGAGGGGCGAACATAAATGATGCCAATAAAGGGTTCCCGGATCAGCCTACCCGTAGAATCACTCCCAAAGATCTAAACCCTAATATCAACAATGGGAGAGAACACTGTCTCGCATATAAGCATAGGAACCCTCCGGGCTTCGCTTAAGGCATCAGCCACTACATCAATTCTTCCCGGATGTGGTACTTTATCGTGCAATCATAATCCTTAATCAACTCCAACCACCGGCGCTGCCTTAAGTTAAGCTCTTTCTGAGTGAAGATATACTACAGGCTCTTATGATTGATGAATATATATGATAGTGTGGAACACCTGATATTATGGGATGTCTCGTATCTTTAGAGCGAAAAACTATCATCATACCGAATCATGTGGCCTGCAGTTCTCACAGGTTTCTTTAATTGACGGGAAGCATAAGCTATCACTCTACTATCCTGCATCAAAACACACCCTAACCCTTGTTTGGAGGCATCACTGTACACCACATAACCGTCCTTTCCTGAAGGTAGTGCTAACATTGGAGCTGTCGTCAATCTCTGCCTCAGCTCCTCAAAACTATGCTGGTAGGTATCAACAACTCGAATTTCTTATCCTTTTTCAATAGATCACCAACGGGTTGCTATCTTCGAAAATCCTCAACAAATTTCCTAATTTGCTGGCAGGAACACGCGATCTAAGGAAGCTGCCGGACTTCGAAACATTAGGTAAGGGCGGCTTCAGGTTCACTATAACCCCGATCTTCGAGGATCGTACTAATACCTTTTGCGAAATGACTTGACCCGAAAACTGCTGTCCAACCAAGGTGGCACTTTAAGCTCATATAGCGACGCTCGAAGAATCGCGATACTATCCCGGAGATATACGCATGTTCCTACAGGGCCCGCACAGTACACTAGAATGTCATCAATGAATATGATCACAAACTTATCTAAATACGGTTGAATACCTGTTCATCAAATCCATGAGCATTTGGGGCATTGATCAATCCGGTGGCATCACTAGGGAACTCGTAGTAGCGTATCTCGTCTGGCGGAGTCTTAAAAACATCATTCTCCCAGAACCCTCAGCGAGTGGTGGCGACCTTGGGTCAATCTTAGAACATACCAGAGATCCGTGCGATTGGTCAAATAGCTCATCTATACGAGGAAGCGGATGCGGTTGCGTATTGTCGCCCGGTTGTGTCTATAGTCTATACACAGCGTAGCTTCCATCTTTCTTCTTCTGAAGAGCGGAGCTCCCACGGTGAAAGTACTAGGTCGGATGAAACCACTTGCTTAATAATTCCTCGATTGTGCCTTCGAGTTCTTTCTGACTATCTTGGCGCCATTACGTATGGAGGAGTGGATAGAAGGCGGTCCCTAGGATCAGTTCAATAACAAACTCAATTGCTCTATCAGGAGTAAACTACGAATATCATGCGGAAGACATATGGGAACTCTTTGACTATGGGGATGTCTTCCGTAGTGTCCCTCTTTGTCTCTATCCACCGTAAATGCCAAATAACCACTGTGACCTTTAGAAGCATTTTTGAGAGTGTCATGGCATTAATGAGACTAGGAGCAATCTCTCTTACGATTCCCGAAATATCACGCTGGTTCTCTAGCCGGGAACCAATCTTGCTTCTTTCTTATAGCAATCTAAGGTGGCTCGTGCTTGGATAACCGGTCCATACCCCAGACTATATCGAAATCATGGATACCTAACACTATCGAAGTATCTTTGCGGAAAATCCTTGATACGAGATCACTTGATCTGCACTGGAACTATCTTTTCGGATATCATAGTATCTCTCCATTAGATGCGAAACCACCATACGACCATCATAGGCTTGGACTACATCGGTGCCTCTCGATTGAATGAATGCTTGAAATAAATGAATGAGTGGCTCACGGGTCCTGAATGCATATGCATCATGATCATAAGCGAAATCATACCGGTAATCAAGTGCGGTGATGCATGCGCATCTGCTGTATGTGTGCCTTAAATACCCAGAACTGATCGCAGTACCACTACGGGTGGCGATCGAGTGCAGCCTGCCTCTGCACCCCTACCGCGACCTTTATGTCAGTTGATGTCTGCCACCTCTGCTGAGACCACCCCTCTTGCTTGTTGGGACATTGGTGCACGGGGTAGATGCTCACCCCGTACCTACATCGAGGAGGTCTCTGCGACTACTAGCTATGGAGCGATCTCGGATAAAGTGACCTTCTGCCGTAATGGAAACATCTGTCATGTTCATCTGCACTCTCAGAGATGCCTCCTCGACATGTGAGGCCTGATGGAAAGATGATCCTGAAGATCTACCACCTCACAGTGGCGCTAGAGCCGAGACCAGATCCACGGCTGAATCTTGCTCACGTCCTGAGCCTCTGCCAGCCGGTCCATTTCTTTCCTTTCTTTCTCACCCAGGCCGGCGGGTGCTGCGGGCGACTAGTCTTTGGGAAGACACCTCTCTTCTTTGTGCAGGCCCTTGCGAGGTTAGAGCGAAGCGTCCTTTCTACCTTTAGTGCGGCCTCGGCTGACTCTCGAAGTTATTTTGAGATGCTTAGGTTAAGATGAACTTTAGTGCAGGAAGTTGGCCAGGCTATGAATCGAAACACACTTATGTTCCTCATTTTCACGTATCATAGGCACCAATTTCTGACTCTGAAAACCTCTGCTCATATTACATCCTTTACATCGGGATCGCTGCTCTAACCCTAAAAATTCCTTATTTTTGCATCTTGTGATAACCGGCGTGGGTAAAATGCATCACGCCAAGTACTGTAGGAGCGGTCCCAGTAGGCGCTATAAGGTGTCTCCTCTTAATGGCCTCCCACCGGTCCTTGTACTGAGCCATCGAGAACACAGAAAAAGGGACTTTACGCTCATCCCGAACACCCGAATGTTGTATAAATTTCACTAACCTGTCTAACCATAAGTCTGTTGCCTGCGGGTCATCGGTAACATCATAAGTTTAGCCCCTAGTTTTGACGCGTTCTATCATGCCCCTCTCTGCTCTTTTGGAGGCTCAGTGCTGACGGTATTCTTGTAACAATACGTATAACACGATCCATCGTCGAGATGCGCCTCTGGAGTGCAGGCCCTCTCGATGGTTTCTTGGGAGGCGGCTGATTCATTTGAGGCATCTTAAATTTGAAATTATTAGCTCAACAATTCTCTCTTTAGTGGTGCCTCGGTGCGGAAGTCTAGATCGGCCTCTACGACCTAAGATCGGACATATCTTTGTGAATTTCAAGGTTAAAGGTCGGTGACACTTTACCATATTTGATGCATGCGAGGATTTATGAGAACAATATAGGTTTGCGATAGGAAAATCTTTTTATAAAAGCAATTCTATAGAAATGCGCGGGGAAAGCGCAGCGAGGCGAAGCTGGCCTAAAGCGCTCACGATACCAGCAGCGGACCCCCTTCTATTGACAAGGAATCTGGCGGCAACTCCCGGTAACCTCCCAACCAAGCTTGCTCGACTGACAAATTACCATGAAGCTAAGCTAGTTAAAGCGTTGGCTTGTCTTTGGAAACGTGGGTTATAAAATTTTGTACTTAAAAATCACACCTTTAGATTTAACGAAAATCCGGCAAACACGCGGTACACGATTGGTCAAGCGAAATCTGAAAATGCTGTATAAAAAAATACCTCGATATTTTCCAAAAATCGACTCTGACCATAAGGACCTACGGTCCTCATCAAAATATATAAGATACAAATCAATCGACAAAATTTAAAGCGCAACTGTTTTTCTCAAAACCATGCATGCATATTTTACAAAAGATATTTACATATACAAGAATGTCATATTTTTACTTTTGCACATTTACTTTTATCTTATATATATACAACAGCGTCTGGGGCGAGGATCACGGAAGGTCTTTCGGCTAGCACTGCTTGGCTAAAATCATTTAAGCAGAAGCGTGAGCCAAACGGGCTCGATGAGTACTATAAGTTATAAAAGTTGCTATTTGTATGTACCTCTGATATGAAAATACGTACATAAATGGTTGTAAAGCGTTTATGAGAAGCGGGATTTTGCTTTGAAAACCATTTTGAAGCGATGAAAACTATTTACAACTGTGGCTTGTTTCGAGTGGTGGTTAATATCACGAAAGTGCTTATATTGTAAATCAAGTACCAATCAACGTGGCTTTGTTATGAAATACCCTAGGCATTGATGTCACGGAACCTCGGAACGGCATCGGTAGTGAACCTCGAACACTATTTTGAGTCTAATATGGTCAGTGAACACGGCGGAAGGATCTGTATAAACATAATGGAACCTTGAAACCAAAATGCCGTGATCTGGAACCTCGGAACCAGCACCTCATCGTCATACTATGCCCGGTCACGCTAACTATCATATACCGAATGTGTGAGAGGCGACTCAGCTATATAAATATATCTTTATATCTAACCCCCGATTCTTGACTAGGCAATATAGTTAGTCATAATGTCCACGTAACCTGCCATGCACAATCAGAGATACATATGACCAGAAGCGAAATTTGTTCCATCTAGGGGTTTTGCTAAACCGAGAATAGCCCCATTTCTTAAATGCAAAATCAAAAGTTTATCGCGAGTATAACAGAGTGGGAAGTAAAAAAATGCTTTACTCATTACATTGTATTTTCAAGCACTTTACAAACTTGTAATTTAAACACTTTTGTTTCGCGATTTTGAGTACTCACCTTTTCTTGATTAATTTATTTCAATTCTTGTCTACTAAGCACTCTGGGTATCGTGTTCGGATGCTCCCGATCGTAACCTGATCCATACAAAAGTACGAAAAATGCCGCCCTCAGATTTAACGTTTTACTTAATAAAACATACAAGGGCTTTCAAGCGACTATATCGAAGCGAACTTCGATTCTAACAAAACTTTACGAGCCTAGTCCCATTCAATAAGGACATCGATAATATGAGGTGAAATTGACTGAATACTTTACACATGAATTGCCCCATGAAAACTATTTGTTTTAGCGATTTTTTCAAAAGCGACCCTATCTTGTGATGTATTAGGCTACGTGTGTCGACCTGACCAAAGCAATTTGCACATAGTGCTCACGATTAATTTTTCGAAATTATGTGGGCGCAGATGCTGATGACAGGACATATGGATTAAAATTCTAGACTGAGGATTTTTATAGAGTGCAAAAAACCCGAAAACATTTCTGAAAATTATGGTGGCCCATTTGGACCAAAATCCTAAGAATTTCAACTCGAGGGCGTTGAAAAGCAGTCAAGAAATTCAGCGAGGCGTTCGAACCACGAGTCCCAAGGAAATTTCTTAAAAATTCCTAAACTCAGTCTAAAAATTTTGGGACTGAAGTTTATGACCTTTCTTTGCCTCTAAGAAAATTTTAAGCCATTACATAGCATTTAAGTTAAAAATAACTCAAGTAGGAAAATTTCCTACCTTTTGAAGTGTGACGAAATGCTAAGCTTTTGGTACCTACGCGTAGCTCTCGTCGCGTAGACCAACTTTATATACACTCAGATAAAATCTACGGTCCAATTTTCGTAAATGCGAAGAAGCAAAGTGAAGAAAAAAAAACCTCTCCACGCCCTCTCTCTGCCTTTTTAGTCCTCACACAATCGTTTGACTTTTATTAATTTTTTTTAATTATTATTATTATTATTTGGATAAATGATTTCTATTGCCTCATTCGAGTCGGTTTCTTTTCCAAAAAAATTTATTTATTTTCAGTTCACTTTATTGTAAATGAACTTAGATCAAGTCATTTCCGACCACGAGATTTTTGTAAATCTAGTTCACTGGTATTTGTGACTATCACCCAGTCGTAAAATATCTGTTGTTTCGAGTCAGCCCGGGAATTTTTTCCCAGGTCGTTAGATTTCGTAGAGAGATTTAGCAGCCGCGATCCATTTCGTCATCCGAGATTTAGAGAATTTTCTAGGCTTCCCTGAATCATTTTGGCAATTTATTATTATTATTATTCTTTTGAAATTCCATAATTTGTAGTTTCACCCCTCAACTTTCCTTAATTGCAAAAGTGCCACAATTCTTTGAAAACTTTATAATTTCACCCTTAAAGACAACTTTCAAAATTCAATTATAGGCGCATATGCGATCTATGGTCTGGCAATACCGTCTGGCCTGCTCGGGCCCCGGGCGTTACACATAGTTTTTTTTTTGTTGCAACATTATTTCTTCTTTCTTCAGCTCTCTATGTCGCGACATAGTTGTAAAATGTGGCGACAGATCTCTGTTGCCATTTGCTTGGAACATTGTCGTGACATAACAAAGGAATGTCGTGACGAAGTTCTGTCTTCTGATTCCCACTATATCGCAACATTCCCTTTCTTTGTTGCAACATTTATCATTTAGTTCTTCTTATATTATGTCGTGACAAAGTTGTGAAATGTCACAACAATCTTCACTTCTAATCTTAAGTTCAGCTTCTTCTTTGTTGCAACATATCATTTCTTGTTGCGACACTTAAGCTCGTGGTTATCTTGAAGTATGTCGCAACATTACGAGATTTATGTCGGCGACATTTCTATATAAATTTTCTCTTATTTTCTTGCTGGATTTGCTTATTTTGCATTTAAAACCTATAAAACACAAAGTTGGTGAATATTCCATAATTCAGCATTAAAACGAGTCATAACTTCCACAAATATGCTAGAAAAATGGACTAAAAATAGATAAGTTTAAGATTCATCAAATTCCCCCAAACTTAAAGTTTTGCTTGTTCCCAAGCACATAAAATAAAATTTTGTTTGTCCTCAAACAATTCAGCTTTAATTTTTAAGGACATTTTTCTGTTCTGCCTTAGACATCTTTTCTCTTGAATCCACAATTTAGCAGGAAAAATAAGTTAGTTGTAAAATTATGTTTGAACAAGTTTCCCATCCAGAACAAGGAAGATTTTCAAGTAAGTTCACTAAAAAGAAACATAATTCCTATAGTATAAACAATTCAATTATTTAACCCTAATATGTGAGTTTGTGATGGTCTTCTCTCTATTTCTTGGCAGATTAGTTAATCTTTTGAAACAAAACTCAGATAATAAACCCCTCTTTGATTTTTCTAAATCCCATATGCTTATTTGTCATATTAATCTCCTGATATGGCCTTATGAAAACAGCATTTGTTGGCTTCCTTTAACTCTGCCTTTAAGATCAATTAGGTATTTTAGGCTTGTAATGTTTAGCTTGGGTCATTGGGTAGAAGAATGGACAATTTAAGCTCAATTTTTACCCAGATTCCACTTACAACTCAAAACTATTGCCTTTATTTAGCATCCTTGACTTTTTCCATTTATGTCAATTCTCAAATAAACCCAAACTTGATTTGGTGCATCTTTCTGCATACTTTTTATTGTGGTGTTTTTCTTGACCACATCCATACTGTAGATTCTATTCCTCATATTAGCAGCTTTTTCACTTTTTATTTTTTGTCAAGGTTCATGGAACAGTACAATGTTTTGTCTTTTTAAGCTTTCTACCACCCTTAGCGAACTTTGGGTTAGTAACTCCCATACCAGTTGACATTAGGGTACTAGGAGTTGAAACACCCCTAAGAACTTAATTATTCAAGGGAGGAAGGCTACAAGACAAAACTTATTCCACTTTTCATAGCTTCTTTTCTTCACTATTTTCATCTTTCCTCATCCCAATTGGTTGTCCTTTCTCAACCCCTCTTATCCTATTTCACAATTCGAAATAATACTCCCCCAAACTTGTCCTCTTCTATTATTGATGTATTTGTCATGCAATCTGGGCATATAAGGGTTCTTTATTGTAGGCTTAGATTTAAGGGAGGATTTAGGCTTTTCATTTGTTGGTTGATGATGAAATTGGTTGTTGGCTCAAATAAGGAACTAAGTAATATATATATATATTATAAGGGGTAGGCTTTGAAGGCTCGAGCTTCGGGAATGGTCTATATCATTTTCTTGTTATTTAATTATTACCTAGGATTTCGCCTTGACTAATATTCTAACAAGTTCTAGGACTGTTGGGAGATTAAACTATGATGGATCCTAGAAGATGTTCCTAATCTTAACACAATTTGTTTCAGAGGTGCTTTTAACCATGTGCATTGTTTATTAGGATTTATAATAACTAAACTGTTTACAAAAACAGAATTATAAGTCTTATTTATTCCATCATTTGTTAATCTTTATGAGTGCAGTTCAAAATTTTCAATGATAACTTTACAACTTCCTTTTTCAATTCATTTCATCCTACCCTAATTTCATCTATAAAAGTCTTCTTTTGTTTCTGGACATGCTGCTATGCTGTTTTACCAATCAAAAGCTTATTTAAATCAAACCATTTAATTTAGAAAAATTTGACATAGCAACAATTCAATTCAGTTATCATTCAAATTCCTGGCAACTATAAAATAAACCGGGGCTTGGTTTCTCCATTATTCAGCAAGGCTATACAACTAAAAATTCATCAATCTTTATTTATTTAAAATCTAGAAATGAAAAAGAAAATAAAAACAAGAAAAATGCAAGAGGAAAATGGACACAAATGTTTGCAACTGATTTTTCATTCAAGTTTTCATGTATAGGGGATTTAGTTAAAATAGATAGAAATAAGACATGAACAACAGAAAGCTGGTCATTTTGAGGATTTTGAGGCTTTTTATTTGGCTGCTTCCCTCTTAAAATATTCTTCAACTTTCTCCACTGGGGATAGTTCCTTCCTTCTTATTGTACAAGAGGTCTTATTTTGAGATGGTGCTTCACAAGGTACAAAAGGTATTTCTCCACCTGGATTCGGGTTAGAAAAAGGTATGGGAGGGTTTGTGACATCCCGAGGCACTATTGTGTAAGGTATACAATCGGATATTCTAAATTATGGAAGTGACACTTTCTTTTTGCTTATGACTATCTTTATAGCCCAATCCAAAATCTTTGTATTGCTCTCTGTAAGTTCACACTACCTCTTAGCTAATGATTCCATGAGTGTCATGTTGTTTACTTGCTCCTAAGTCATTAGTCTAAAGCTTCTTTGCAATGTGCAAGACTATCAACCAATCTCTATCCCTTGATTCCAGGGCTGCCTTCATGGCATTGTCTCTATCCTCCAACTTTTTCAACAAACTGGCTTCATGTATTCCTGTTTATGTCCAGAAGGTTACTTCTCTATCTCTTATCATTGTTCTCCATTATGTATCTCTCTTTTCCAATTTTGCCCTCCATTCTAAATCCCTTTGCTTTATTTCTTCTTCCCAATACTAATCTCTCCTTCTCAGTTCCTTATCCAAATATTCGTCTCTAATCTGTAGTTGCAATTTCAGTTGTATATCCCTTTCTTGCATTTCTTCCCTCATTTGTTTCAACATCTCCTTAAATTTTGCATTATTGTTATGTTGTCATGAGCTCTCAACTGTCTCCTGATGGGTTTCTCTTACATTTGGAGATACATTCTAGATGGGGCTCAAGCTTCTCTGCATCTCTTGTTGCTCTTAGACTGGGCTTTCCCACTGTACTAGCTTATTTTCTCTTTCATCCCCTTTTTCTTCTTCCGTTTCTATTTCTTTCTTCTTACCCTGTTCTTTGGACCTTTTATCACTCCATTTAATGTCAGGGGAGAAGCCTTGGGGCATGTTTCTTCGTCTTCCCAATCTCCATTTACACCTCTTAAGATGCAGAGTCTTGTGATTGTAGCTAGGTGTGGAATCAAACCCCTGTATTTGCTTATGTAGTAACTCATAATGGAATTTTCAATTATCTTGCCCACATTGATTTTATACCCCTTCAACAAGGCATACAGGAGTATTGATTTATTCTTTCTCACTGTACTAAGATGCTTTGATGGTAACAGGACTGAACTAACGAAATAAAACCATACCTTAGCTTCCTCTGTCAAAGAGCCTTTAGCAATGGATTCATGTGGAGTTTTCTTCGTTGCCTTCCATTTTCCTTTCCCATATGTTAGCAAGTCTATAATTTTCTTGTATTCTGGCTCCTTAAGAGTTTCTTGAACTTGGACCCACCTTTTTGCTCCTTCAGATTAAAAGTTTCATTTATCTTTTCTCTGCTAAAAGATATCCACGTTCCTCTAACACATACCATCTTCCCTCTTACTTCCACCATGTTAGCATAAAACTCTTTGACCAATGCAACAAAGCTAGGTGCCTTGTGCTCGCAAAGTAATTGCCATCCTTTCTTCTCAATCATTTGAATAAAGGGTGAGTTGAGCTTGTTGAACCCTCTTTAGACAATGAAACTCCTATCCTTTAGATTCTTTTCCCATAAAATGAAGGCTTTATCTGAAATGAAATCTCTTCCTTTTTCATTTCTCTACTTTGTTCCAGCTTCTTTAGCTCCCCTTTTTCTTTTTCTTCTTTCTTTAGTCGGTTGCTCGGTCTATGTTCTAGCTTTTGGTCTTTCTTCCTCCTGCACTGCTCTTGACCGAGTTTCTTGAACAGCTTCTTACTCAACCTCTGCATATTCTTCCATTATTTCATTCAGGTTTGGAATCAAATTTGATGGGTAAGACATTGTTGAAATACGGTTTGAGGATCTAGGGTTTTTTGAAGAAAGATGAGAGAGATTTGGTGAAGGTAGATGAGTGGTTTTCTGGTTTATGAGGAAGGTGGTCTTTCAGTTTTCAAAGTTCTCTATTTATAAGCCAAGTGATTGGTGATGTTTTTTTAAATCTTCACAACATTAAAAATTTATGTAACATAAACTTTAGGCTTTTAGGCTTAAGTTATGTTGTGACATAAAAATAATTGTTCGCGACGAACGGTTGCCAAGGTTTTGGAACTTATGTGTGATAGAAGAATAATTTCGACATAGTTCGTCTGCTCCAGAAGTAAAATAATGTGACATAAAAAGTATGTTGCGACATAATTTTCTGCGGCACAAAAGAATAATCGCTGACACTTAAAAATATGTCACGACATATTCACAAAATTTGTAAAGGCTAAACCCGATATTTTCCTGACAAAAGAAATAATGTTGCGAAAAAGTAGAATTAATGTCGCGACAAAAGAAAGTCTGTCGCGACAATCCAATGACTTTTCCTCAAATTTGCACAATTAACATTTTTCAACCAATTATCACACATAATAGTATGCAATATATTCCTATCACTCAAATCATACTTGTGAAGACATCTAACATCAAAGAGCCTCAATTCAAGTATGAACAACACATCTCATTTCTTCACTCAATATAATTAAACATGATTATCATCAAGGTATTCAAGGAATGAACACAACAAAGATATTATCATTTTATGCTCTAAAAAAAATAAATACATTCCTCCAAACTTCAACTATGCACTATCATTAAAGAATAGTTAGGGAAAAAGAAAAACTCCCCCTTTGTAGCACTTTTTGCATGAAGAGTCTGAGAAGGAATGCTTCCAAATAAAATCCGTCTCTAATATAGCTTCAATGTCTAAAAAAGTTAACAAGATCACCAAATAAAATTAAAACTAAACTTCAAAAACACAAAATTTAACAAAATCAAATTAAATATGAGAATTAAAAGTTGCTTGGGTTTAATGTCTTTGCTAGACATTTGATGCAAAATATTTTCCTTTCAGCAAAATTCTTCTCCCTCTTCAAAAATATGGAACTAATCTTCATTTATGTTCCCTCCAAGGTAATGCTTCAACCTCTGACCATTCACTTTAAACTCACTTCCAGAATCAATTTTTAGTGTCATTGCTCCAAAGGGTGTACTTGTTACTACTGTGTAAGGACCACTCCATCTTGACTTTAGTTTTACTGGAAACAACTTGAGCTTGAAATTGTATAACAGTACTTGCTCTCCTGGTTTGAATTCTCTCCTCAAAATTTTCTAATCATGCCATTTCTTTGTCTTATCCTTGTAGATCCTAGCATTATCATAAGCTTCATTCCTTAACTCTTCTAGTTCATTCATTTGGAGTAATCTCTTTTCTTTAGCAGCTTGAAAATCACAATTCAGTTTCTTGATGGCCCACATAGAGGGAGATGACAAGGTTTTCCAAATACAATTCTGTATGGGGACATTCCAATAGGAGTTTTGTAAGTAGTTCTATAAGCCCACAATGCATCATTTAGCTTTATAGACCAGTCTTTTTTGCTTGAGTTCATTGTTTTCTCTAGAATTTTCTTTATATCCCTAATGGAAATCTCAGCTTGCCCATTTGACTGAGGGTGATAAGCCAATCTCATTACATGTCTAATTCCATATATGCTCATCAGTTTTTCAAAAACCTTGTTTGAAAAATGGCTTCCCCCATCACTAATGATTGTTCAGGTGCTCCATATCTGCTCAAAATATTTCTTTGCATAAACCCAACCACTGTGTTGGCATCATTTCTAGGACAAGCTATTGCTTCCACCCATTTGGATACATAATCCACAAGTAGAAGAATGTATAGATTTCCAAATGAGGATGGGAAAGGTCCCATGAAGTCTATCCCCATACATAAAAAAATGCCCCACCGAGATTCCTTGCAGGGGCATCTCATTACTTTTTCTTGTGTTGCCCATTCTCTGACATTTATCACAATGTTTTACCCATCCAAGACAATCTTTGAATAGAGTAGGCCAATAACAACCTGATTGAAAAATTTTATGGGTTGCTCTATCTCCTGCAAAGTGTCCTCCATATGGTGATACATGACATTTATCAAGAATTCTACCTTGTTCTGTTTCTGGTACACATATCCTGGTAATCATATCTGCCCCTCTTCTAAAAAGTAAAGGGTCATCCTAAATATAAAATATGCTATCAGTTCTCAATTTTCTTTTCTGATGATGGATGAACTTAGGTGGTATAATTCCACAAGCTAATTAATTTACAATATCAACATACAAGGGTACTTGGGCTGATAGCAAAAACAACTGCTCATTAGGAAAGTGTTCTGCTATTTCAATTTCCTTTTCCTCTTCAGTAATCTTTTCTTTTGTTCACTCTCCTTTTGCAACTTCACTTGATCTTCATAAACCTGGCTTGGTTATAAAGGAACAAGTGATTGTCCATTGGTTGTGCACGAATGAGTACTATTTGGTAAAGCCGTCATGCTTAACTTTCCTGTCAAATTGCCATGGTCTTCCTAATAACAAGTGTCTAACTTGCATCGAAACTACATCACACAAAAATTCATCTTTTGTATTTTCCAATGCGAAAAGAAATTAACACTTGTTTATTCACCCTTACCTCCCCTACTATCATTCAACCATTGCAATTTATAAGGTCGAGGATGCTTACTTATTGGCATCCCTAGTTTCTCCACCAGAGTTGTGTTAGAGATAATAGTGCAACTGCTACCATCAATTATCACTCTACATACCTTGTTTTGGATGTGGCACCTAGTGTGAAAAATGTTCTCCCATTGCATCTCGTCATCTTCCTTGGCTTGCACACTTAAAGCTCTCCTTGCCACCAACAATTCTCCTTGGACAATGTACTCTTCATCACTGGCATCCTCTAAGGATGACATAGAATCACAATCCAATTCATTGTTCGTTTCAATCTCACAATTGTCTCGCATCACCATAACTCTTTTGTTCGGACATTGGCTTGCTATATGACCCTTGCCTTGGCATTTAAAAAACTTAATATCACGATTCCTAGTAGTGGAAGAATTGGGTTTACCTTGATTTCCTTGGCAGGTCTCCTCTTGTTTTTGTTCTGTTTTGGGCTTAGCGTTGGGTTGCTTCTCTTCCTTCCTCCACTGATTCGACTTCCAAGTGGATGAACTTGAACTAGGAGTAGAACGTGTGTTGCTATTGCCCCTCCTCTTGACTTGATTCTCAATCTTGATAGCCATATGCACCATGTCTCCCAACTCCACATAATGTTGTAATTCCACCATATTTCGAATCTCCCGGTTTAAACTCGTTAGAAACCTCGCCATTGTAGCCTCTCGATCTTCTTCAATATTAAGCTCAACCATTCTGACCTCCATCTCCTTCATAATGCTCTCCACTATGGTTGCCTTAACTGAGTTTGCAAATTGTTGTACAACTCGATAGTAATTATGTTAGAGACCAATTGTACGCATCACCTCTTCATTTTCCCATGTCTCCACCGTTGGCTCCCTATTCCTTATCTTATTCAACACAAGTTGGTCCCACCACACTATGGCATAATCTAGGAACTTTATGGCAGCAAGCTTCACCTTCTTATTTTCGGAATAATTATGACAATCAAAACCAACTTCACCTTTCTCTCCCACTTAAGATATGCCTCCAGGTTATTCTTTCCTTGGACGATGGAATCGTCATCTTAATGCTACCCAAATTATTATCTTCCCGATTCCTAGCTTCTCCAAGTCTTCCCCCATACCTTCTATCACTAACAACTGAATCATGATCAATCTCATCCTCAAAACCATCCCCTTCATAATCTTCTTCTTCTACCCGCACCCTTATTCTTGGAAGTTTTTCTCCCTACGTCTTACTGGAGGGTTTCGTGGCTCCTTTAAGCTTTGCTTTACCCTTTCATGGAATTGCTCCAACTCATCCCTAAACATTCTCTTTACTTTGCTAGTTAAGGCCTCCGTAATGAACTTCGTGTCAATTCCTCCCGTCACACCTTCGGATGTGTCGTTGTTGGACATATTGCAGCAAAAAACAAGGTTAGAAAAAAAAAATAGGACTTCACAAATCACTCTCTCATGTGTTTTCACTCAAAGAATGATTCACTCAGTTCACTCACGCTTTCACAAAAAACTTTATTTGGATTTTTCTCACTCTAATAATGTTCTTACCACTCTTACCTTTTTCCACTCACAATCTCTCTTTCGAATCCTTTGAAATTAATCAAAGAAATCAATTTTTTTTTTTTTGCAAAATTCAATCAAAAATGTATCAAAGGATAGGTTGGTGGCGTTAACTAAAGTCAAGCCTTACTAAAACAAAAAAGGTCACCAAAATTCTCATTTTTTCCCCTTTTTTTACTATGGTGGTGACTTGATTTCCAACAACTAGGATGATGATTAACTTATAGAAAAAACAATTTTCACTCGACCTCCAGACCGTTTTTTTTTTTGCCTATCGGATCCTTTTCCTATCCCTTTTTTTTTTTTTTTTGCTTTAGGATGTACGGAGTTCAATACTTATAAGGGAAGGTAGAAATGACGGATCAAGAATGAGGAAATCAGACTTGGGTGGAGCAGAAAATAGGTTGTGAATGGAATTAGGGGTAGTACATAATTTAGGTGGAACAGATGAAAGTGGTGACTACGTTGAGTTCGGACAAAGCAAACCAAAAAATAGAACCTGTTGCTCTGATACCAAATAATAGGAACCACGCCAACTTGTGATGAGACCGGGATCAAATTAATCTCGGAAGAACTGCTCTAGTCTTCAGCTTAGATGGATGACCTCGACCCATTGCTTATAGTGAAGCAAGAACCTTGGTATATAAAGATGTCACAATTGGTGATGGGGATCCGATTGATAAGTATTGGTTGAAAGCCACGGAATAATCGATAAGTTCAAAAAACTCTTTCAAGAACCAAAGAGAAATTTAACTCTCAATTTTATAAATCGTAATGTAAATAATTAAAGGATAACATGCCTATAAATAGGCCCAAAAAATATGAAGAACAAAACAAAATTCGGTCATACAGGAAAGCAAATATTTGGCTAAAACAAGAAAGGACTTATTTTCCTAAACTACACACATCCTAAACATTCACAAGGAAAGGAAACTAGATAATTTAGGACAAGACTTGGCTATCAAGCCACAAAATCAGCAACAAATCATAAGCAAATCAACCCAAGGATCAAGTCAATAAACACCCTAACTCGGTCCAATTCTAGATATACTTTGATGATGTGGACCATCTTTGTTTCTTCTTTGGAGTTGAACACACGAGCTTCTTCCACTTGGGTATCTCGAATTAAAACATTAAGGGCTTCTTTGAATCTCTTAGCTCTAGCTCGTGTCATCGGTCAAAGTGGGATTTCAAGCATATCCACACTTCATTCCCTAGCCATGCCTCCACCTTTAAAGGTTGTTTATAAATCAAGAGAGTTTTAGAATGTTCTACTATGTACATGTATTTACAAGAGGACTCTAGAAGACTCTAAGATAATCTCCTACTCTCTATACTCGCTATAAAGGTATGGACATCTCTAGGAACATACAGAGCCAGCGTTGTAAAGCGAAATTTCTAATTTTAAGGGTAAAATGGTAATTTGGTGAATCCGTTTTCTAGATCTCGGATGATGAAACGGACTTCACCATTGGAATCTTCTCGTGAAATCTAGCTACCACGTCGAATTTCGTCGAATTCCGAGAAAGTCGGAATTTCACGTTTTTTGAGGCAACGGGAGTAATGCGGGACACTTGGCACATTTGGGTGGCTCACAATGTGCCACGTGTCAGGTGCAGAATTAGTTAACAAGAGCTCAAGTGTGGGGCCCACATGGACATGTGGCATCCCCTAATTGGATGGAAATGCAAAGTAGATGGATAAGAGATAAAGTGTAATCAGTGGCTGATAGAAGGTGATGTGGCAGTGAGAGGACCCAAACTTCCTCCTCTCTTCTTCCAAGAAAAGCGGTTTGGGAGGAGAATTAGAGAGAAAAGGAAAGAGAGAAAGGAAGGATTTTTAGAAAGAGAGCTCCCGACTTCTCTCTAGATTTCTGACGTCGGGCGTCGGTTTTTGGAGCGAAGCAGTTGCTTCCCACGGTAAAGCCAGGCGTGGGCGCCCCATTTGAGGATTTCGAAGGCTTCACGAAGGTAGGGGTTTTCTACTTGATTTAATCCTTGTTAGAGCGCTGATAATGGTTTTGTGTGTGTGGCGGGAAATGGCCATGGATTCTCAGTTCCACAAAGTGGGAACCAATGCTAATTGAAAGGTGCACGGACAGCCAGCTGCCTGTTTAGGGATTTGTTAAGCGTCCAGAATTGTTGTTGGACCAAGATTGTCCATGAGGAATGGTTTACAATGTTATTGCTTGTTGGATGAATAACATGTTGTGAGTTTGGTGCTTTGGTCCATTTTTTATGAAGGGGGGGTTGTCCTATGGATGGATGTGGGACTGTGCTTGTTGGACCGAAAATGTCCATGTGAATTGGCTTGAATTGGATGGCATGAATTGTGTGGAAAATGATATGTTGATGCATGTAAATTAATGTGTTAACGTGATGTTTGAATTATACAATTGTGTGTGGGCCATTGGAATTAAATTGTTTATTAGCCCATGTGAGCTAATTTTGATGTTATTGCTATGAATAAATAACATGTGGTTAGTATGTGAATTTGTTAATATATGCATGATTGAGATATATTGGCATGTGTTGTTTGAAATTGGCGTAATCGTTCGTATCTTGTAGAAACTAGAAAAATAGGTGTGAGTGCATGACATGAAAGAAAATAAAAAGGAAAATGGTTGTGAAAGAAATTTCAAAGGAAGATTTTCTAAAGAGTTGTCCAACAGTTCATCTCGGAGGCGGACCCATGACTATTTTGGAGAATTACCCAGTAATTCACCTCGGAGGGTTGTCCAATAGATTTTACCAAAACTCGGTAGTATGTTTTCGAGAACAAACCTTTGTTTGAGCGGTGTTTTTCTCACACTTGGCTTAGGCATGCGTGAGGGAGTCGTGGGCTCGAGAAGTAGAAAGGGTGGTCATTCTCATCCATATCATGTAGACATTCAAGTAGGATCATGTATTTGCTTGAATGTGTTTAGTTCAGACCATTACATGTGCACTTAGGTGGGAGTAACCCATGTAGGATAATTCCCTCTTTTGAGGCATTCTTCCATTTATTTTTGTCGAAACATTATTTTGATCTGAGTGTTCGGGAAGATGACGCTCACTAGAGGCCTCTTTTAAGAAGAAAGCCGGATTGTGGCTTTGATATTTTTGTATAACATGTATTATAATTCTTAATTTTAATATATGTTTGTATTAAGAGTGAAATTAACGCTTGAACCATTGTAATATAGTTGGTTGGATATATTTTGGTAAGTATGATGTGTAGGACAATGTAAGCGTTTACTTCAATGTATGAGTCATGATATGAGACCACGAGTCATTCATGGGACAGTGACAGTCCAGCGGGACCCCGGGATTTGGGGCATCACACACATTCTTCGAGCAAGGGAGGCCTCTCCACATCTTCTCAGCTCCCTATATAAATCCCCTTAGGGTCATTTGCCAACATATGATCAAGAGATGGGCTATCCATAAGTGAGGGTGTGACAATATGCCCCCCCTCAAATTTTTGGTTCAAGTATGAATGCCCTCTTTGAAAAATCATTAATCTCCTTCAAAAGTTTGAAAAAAAAAAAAAATCCCCTTTTCTATAGCTAAAGCCTTGACTGAGATTTTAACAATTAACCACAAAGTCATCCTTCCATCTTAAAAACCTATAGAATCATAACATATATAGAATTGTGACTAAAATTTTTTTTCCATAATTATAGCCATCTTCATATATATATATATATATATATATATATATATATATATATATATATATATTATATAGGGGTAATTGACATGAATAAACCATAGTTTGGTCGGTTTTGTTTAATTAGTCCCACCTACCGTTTAACTAAGAATAATCCCTCATTTTGGGGGTCGTGTATCCTACTAGTCTGCGACCACTGGTAACCGATGGGTTAAGTTAAACCAATATGACGTGGCACATTTTCCCTCCAAATTCCATTTTTCCCTAACAACCTACATATCCATTTATCGCTACTCTGTGTTCCCTCGAACTCTATCTTCACCTTCCCTTTTCACCACCACTGTCTTTCGGCCGAACATAACTGAACCCTTTCTCCTCCTCTCGTTTGTCTTCTCTGTTGAATACGCAATCGATCATCATCTCCGTTCTTCTCTTCTTCTCTCCATTTTCCACCTCTTGTCTAGCGAACATGTAGTAGGTGAGCTCTCTTCTCCACCTTCCCTCTTCACCTTTCTCCACCTTCGGTCGTTTTCTGGATAATCTGAAGTTTTAGTTTGGTTGATGTATAAATAAGGGGGTATTCTAGGTTTTGGGTTCCAGGGTTATGTTTGCCCACTAAAGCATCTGATGACATTTATTGTTTCGTTTTATTCTTCCTATTTCTTCTACTATTTGAGTTTTTTGTGGTTGAAAAGTATATGAATTTTTCCTTGTATTCTAAACAGAGACACATGGTTATTTCTTGATTGTGTGCTTGTGTTTGTGATTAGTGTAGGTACTTACAAAATGTTATTTGATTAGTTATTATATTACCATTGATTAATGCAAGTTTTATTGTGATTGTGTTTGTGATTAGTGTAGGCAGTTACAAAATATTATTTGATTAGTTATTATATTACCATTGATTAATGTAGGTTTTATCGTGATTGTGTTTGTGATTAGTGTAGGCAATTACATAGTTATTAATTGATTGTGTGATTGTGCTTGTGATTTAAGGAAATGGAGGTTGTTACCTTAAGATTTAGGCATAGAATATTGTTCAAGAAGAGCTAGGATGGGTTGCAATATTTAGGAGGTGAAGAGAGGAGATTTAATGTGGATCCTGATGAATTATTTTGGTTCTGGCTTGAGGAACTGGCCAAAAAGTGTGGGCCATATATGAAGATTAAATAAATATATTACCTCATTCCAGGAACAAGTTTAGAGGATGGGTTAAGGAGGGTGTATGCTAACAAGGAGGTTCTACATATGGCTGAAATGGTGTTGGCATATGGGTGCATTGACTTGTATGTCTTGCATGGAGTAAATGAACCCAATGTTGTGCCTATGATTGATACACCAACACAAGAGGCCCAACAAGAGTCACAACAAGAGGCCCAACAACATATGAAGAAATTGACTCTAAAAGGTCAACATTTCAGTCTGTAACCCCTCAATTGAGCCCAAAACTAGCAGCCCATAAACCCCGCTAGTATAGATGATGCTTAGCCACCTCATCCAGACAAAACCTAAAGATACTTCCCCCCATGAAACCACACAAACGACTAAGAAAAACCTCATTCAATCCCATTTGAAAGGCCAAACCACTTGAAAAGCAAGCTTATGGATCTGAAAACCAATCTGATCCAAATCTCAATGAACCAAACTAGCCTGAAAGCCAAAACCCTATCCATCCTCCAGATTACTATGATTGGTTTGATTGCAGATCTGAGGACGATGATTATGAGCCTTCGGAGAATGGTGACAGTTCTGCTAACATAGAGGATTTGGTGGTGGAAGATGATACTAGTGATAAGGAGTATAACACGACAAGAGACAAAGTGAGGGGTGCAATAGCAAACTTTATGACTTAGCACAACAGTTACAAAAATATGTAGTTAAGGTGGTAAGGAAAAATGCACCACTTATAGATCAAAGCAAGAGGCATCAACATCTGCTAGGCCCGAGTGTCATAGTGAGTATGAAGACAGTGATGATGAAATTCACACTCCAGATGAGAGTGCAGAAGAAGATATAACTGTGAGGAGCAGAAGGACTATGGAGAGGTTGTCAATGAGAACATAGACTTCTCAACATTTCAATGAAAAGTAGGGTTGAGATTTCCAAATAGAGATGCATTTAAGAAAGAAATTGCTAAGTATGCAGTGACAAATGGCAGGAACTTGAGCTTTGTTGTCAGTAACAAGAATAGGCAACAAAGACTTGGGGTTAAGTGTTTGCCAAGGTGCCCTTGTACATTGTACAGATCTTGGGACTCGTGAAGGGATTCTTTTGTTGTTAAATTAGTTTATTGTGGGCACATTTGTATGAATATAGGTAACAAGCGAATGGAGTCGACATGGCTAGTTGAGCAATTGCAGGAGTGTTTAAGCGAAGACCCCATTGGCTGCAAGTAGGCTGTGGGGCTGGATTAGGAGAACTTCTGAGTGAGTATTAAGAAGCCTCTTGCATATAAAGTTAAATATTATGCACATAGAATGCTTCATGGATCTATGCAAGACCATTATAACAAGCTTGGAAGGTGGTGATACAACAATTGCTAGCCTAGTGTGAGGAAAAACTGTGCCTAGTACCCGACGACGGTCTGGCGGATCCGGGATGCGGTCCTCTCTTTTACAAATCCCGATACAATTCATTTTCTCAATAAAACACATTTCAAATACCTCATTTTATGGATAATTATCCTTATGAAAATATATACGTATATATCACGTTAACTTAAAGAGGGCCCATCATTTTGTTTACAATACATCTTTTCATTCAATATGGCATTATATGCCCATTTGCTCCACTTCCCACTTTTATAAATTACGGCATTATAAGCCGTTATAAATATAAAAAACATTTACAAGCATTTATCAGAGTTCAATTTTCACAACATAGTTTTGATACAAAAAGTATCAAAAAGAGATCATGGGGTTTCATGTATGCATGGTTGGAGCTTTACTTTTGCCGTGTAACTTGTGATGACACAGTGCTTGCAAGGTCTTTGCTTTTAGACTGTTCACTTGGTACTCTTGCGATGATAAAAGCAAGTAATGCTAAGCATTTTTCATGTACTTAGTTGTTCTATCTGATTCTCTCTTCATTTATTTTAACACAAATCATCACGACTTTTCAAAGCAATTATTTTGAACCTTATTAGATATGTTAGTATCACAATACGATATATATATTCATTTCAATACATTCATTTAGAATTCGCGATCATTCCAAATATGCACTTTCATGTATCACGATACTCATTGAAACTCAAATCATGCTTTTCACAAATATTCTTATCAGTTTGCGCTTAAATGAATTTAGCCAATGTTTTTCGATCGTGAGATCAGCGAGTCTGAGCACGGTCCCACTAGGCGCTGCAGGCCAGTATAAAAGGTTTTATAACAGTATGGTCAGTTGAGTTCTTGACTGGTTGCCAAAAATCATTTTGTGAACAACTATCGATACTTTTCACATTTGAAATTTTATGGATCAGAGTGACACTACATTACGGTCGTTCACAGTACTGCTAGTTTGACCCTTATTGGTATACCAATTTATCCTTAACTTGAATATGACTGATAACATTCTATTAATGTAACACCCTGAAATATACAATAGTTGTTTTCAACATGTTTAGGGTATTTTGTAGGCATAAATTGAAGTTTTCGTAAATTAAATGTGAAAAATGGAAATTTAAAAACCCGGAATTTGTACAAGACTTAAGGACAAAATTTAAATTTGTCCAAAAAGGGGCATCAAAGACATGAATTGATAAAACTAGAGGCCAAAGTAGAAATAACAGGAATTGGAATGTAATTAATGGAATGAGGGAGGACCAAAAAGGGAAATAAGGGAAAGTTTAATTATAAAAGGGGGAGGGAGACCAAAAATAATCCATTTTTGGTCTCCAAACAAGGGAGCTTACAGGAAGAAGAGGAAGAGAAAGAAGAAGAAGAGGAAGGAAAAGAGAAATCAAGCAAAGGTATGAAAACTAAGAGTTTTTGTATGGATCTTTGGAGTTTGGTATGGAATTTAAGTATGAAATAGTAAGATTTTGTCCAAAAACTACTTGGGTATGGATTGCTAGGGTTTTCTTTGGACATTAGTCGAGTTTCCCTTTTCTAGGGTTTTGTTAGAATACCTCTAACTCTAGATTTAAGGAAGTTGGGTTGAAAAATCCCTAGTTGATAATAATTAGATATTGAATCCTTCACAATTCCCAGGTTTTTTGTAGAGTTAGGTGAACTTGGTGTAGATCCTTGGATTCTTTGGCTAATTAGAAGTGTTTGTGGAGTTGTTTGGAGGGATTCCATGTTAATTTTTTTGATGAAGGATGGAATAGAAGAAAATTATGGAAGAAAGTGCATGAAAAATGGTGAATTATGCCATTTTGGGCGAATCGGAGGCCGTCTTAGGGTACCCCTTTGGAGCGAATGCAGAGTGCAGGCCGTGCGTGGCAGAAAGCGATGGTACCACCCCAGCGGTACGGTACCGCCATCAAAACCGGTTCCCGGTACCGGTACTGGGCAGTGGTACCGGTACCATTAGTTCTATGTCTTGTTTTGATATTTTGCATGAATTAAGCTATAATTCGCCTCTGGAATTATTAGAACCTAATAAATGATTAACGGGGTTAGATAAGAAAAGTAAATGAAAAATGTCACCGTACCTGCCGGCAGGCGGCTCCGGCCATACCGGTGAGTTGATGGGAGCAAAGTTCATGCCCAAATGATTAGATAGGAAGTTTACGAATACATATAATCGTACAGGAATACCTAAGACGGTATTAAATGACGGCATACGTCACGGCGTGGCGGGCACATCCTGTCGATGCTGGTACTCTGATTAGTGCTACGACCTCTGTTCGATGCCGGTACTCTGATTAGTGCTACGGCACTCACGTTCGATGCCGATACTCACGATTAGTCTTCTGGCACTCTGTTGGTCTTGACACTCTGCTGTCTTTACGGCGCCCGGTCGCATGCTTGTATCTTGGATATGACCAATGTATGTCTTACTCATTTATTAGTACTGGTCTAAGTATTCCCATAGTTATATGAAAATAACCCGAATGATGAATAAGAGTAAACAAATGTGTATCGTTATGATCTTTAATACCTATGGGTATTTCTGAATAAGAATAAGCTCTGTAACTCCTACAGGAGATTCGAATAAGCATAAGTACATTTATAAGCGCAAGTTACGAGATAAGAATAAGCTCTGTAACTCAGGAGTCTGAATAAACATAAGTTTGATATAAGCATAAGTTACGAGATAAGAATAAACTCTGCAGCCAACTCCTACGGGAGATCCGAATAAGCATAAGTCTGTTAGAAGCATAAGTAATTGTATAAGTTCCGTATATGAATGCATAAAAATTTTGAATCTGTTATTGTTATAAGCGTACTATAACTGTGTTATGCATATTACCTATGTTTCCCACTAAGCGTAAAGCTTAACACGAGTTTTTCAATCCTTGTAAGTACAGAAGAAGGAGACAATAATCTTGCATTCTGTTTGGGCCGGCTACCGCAGTAGGGGTTCATCATTGTAGGATTAAAGTGTTACGATCATGTAAATGTAATGTATAGTTTTGTATATATATGAGACTGAAGCTTGTATGTATATGACAATGTAAACACCACTACGATGGTAGTTTTATTTTGTAATTTTGTATACAATATTTTGATTATGTTATAAGACTTGGGCCCGCCAATGTCTGAAAAAAATGATAAGAGTCATTATGGTCTCGCACCGGAGCCTCGGTTTGGATCCATGTCCAGGTGGATGGCAGGGAATCGAGGCTTGACAATTAAGGGCATTAAAAATCACTCACATAAATTTACAATAGGGTATATACATTTATACTCAAATATCACATTTCAATACTCATGCAATTTTTTTCATGGCAATCATTTCACAATCAATTTTTGTAATCACTTAAAATAAATCAATATCAGTTTTATTGAAAATCATTTCAATAATTGTGCAAACAATTTTGATACTTGAAATAAGAAGAAAAGAATAGAGAACAAACCAAAAAGGTCGTCACACTTCGATTCCTATCATCGGAATCTTGACTTCAATTCGGGTTTTCCTCTTCCCCAACCCCTAATCCATCATAATTAGAAAACAATATCAGTTGACTTATTTAGGTTTCTAGTTAGGGTTGTTTTCTACCCAACACACTTTCACTTGTAAAATTTTTCTAGGAACAAATGAGCCATATTTTTCCCAACTTCCTTCAAGTTCATTGTTCCTTTATAAATCTATTTTGTTTAGAAATTGGAATCATCCAATTCGAAGCACCGAAACTCCAGATATGCTTTAAACATCTGAGATTATTCTATTTTCCACACAGAACCAGAATTTGCCTAAACGAGCTCCTTTAGACAAATTTGATTGTAGAATCGGTGAATACACTTATTTCAGGAAAATTTGTTCTCCTAGAAGTCTAGTTTACCTAGAAATTTGAATCACTCAATTTGGATGAGTGAAACTCAACTTATGACCTAAATACTAAAACTTTTCTGAAACACCAAAACTATATCAGAATTGAATAAGAATTGACCCGAAAACAGAGCCTTACTTTGATGAATTTCCTGGGTCCAAATTTGGATACACTTATTTTAGGATGATTTGTTCTCCTAGAAGTATAGTTTACCCAGAAATTTGAATCACTCAATTAGGATGAGTTAAACTCAACTTATGGCCTAAATACCAAAATTGTTCGGACACACCAAAACTGTATCGGGTAGGCCCGGGGTGGCCAGCTGTAGCCTCACCTTGGCCAGATTTTTGGTTGTCTGGGATCAAATTTGGATACACTTAACAAGGAATTCTTTCCTAGAAGTCTAGTTTACCACAAATGCAATCACTGATTTTGATGAGTGATAGTGGTCTCTTAAAAACAAAAAAACATGGGTTTTGGAAAAAGAATTTTGTGACATCTCACCTAAAAACCCAAACATTTCTTGTATAGAAAAATTCCTCAACACCCAGTCGAACCCACGATACACCTTGAAAACTAACCCAATACAACCCCAAAACAAACAAATATGGAATTAGGAAGGGTTTATAACCTTGATTCTCTTGCAACTTAAAACCCTAGCTCCCCTTTTTCCTTCTCTTCTTCCTTCCTTCCTTCTCTTCTTTTCCTTCACTTTACTTGCAAAACCTTGGACCAAATGGGGGACAATCAACCCAACAAGGTTTCTCCCTTCTCAGAACGTGAGAGCCCTAACTCTCAAATGTGAATGCCCAAAATGAGCTCCTTTTAAGACCAATTTTTGGTCTTATCCCATTTTATGTGTAAACGTGCTTGTTGGACATGTTTAATCATCTTTTCTCATTTTTGCATTAAAGACCTCCTATTCTCCCTATTTGACATTCCACTTCTCAATATTCTCACTTTGGCATTTATTCTTTATCATTTGTGACACTTGGGTCCTCATTTGACATTTTTACCAAATTTATCTGATTCTTGTAAAATTTTCGGGTTTTTTAAATTTTTTTTTTTTTTTTTACATTTTTCATTTTTTTAGCAATTTAAACGCTAGAAAAATACAATTTAATTTATTTTATAATCTAAACATGTTATAAAACTGTTAAAGTATTTTCAGGGCATTACACCCAGAGACTTTTTTGTTATTGGTGACAAATCCATATAAGAAAACATTTCCACCAGTTTTTCATAGGTTGTTTGTTTGTTTTGATGGACTAAAAAAAGGGTGGTTAGAAGGTTGTTGGAAGATCATATGTGTTGATGCATGTTTCTTGAAGACTTTTCTTGGTGGACAATTATTGGCTGCTATGGGGAGGGATGGTAATGATCAGATGTACCCCATAGCATAGCCAATTGTGGAGGCAGAAAATATTGATTCTTGGGTATGGTTCTTCATTGAGCGTCAGACAAGCTTGGTATTGCATGAAGGCAATGGGGTTGCATTCATCTCTGATGAGAATCAGGTGATCTGCAATCATAATCTCTACATTAACTTTTTATATATTGTATATAGTGACAATTAGATAACTGATGTTGTTTTGTTTATTTTATGTTCAAGGAATTGTGAATGTTGTACAAATGGTACTTCCCCATGCGGAACATAGACATTAAGCCAAACACATTTTTGCCAAATGGCATAAGTCATTCAAAGGGGATGAAAATAAATTACTGTTTTGGAAGGCAGCCAAGGCATATAACATGGCAGACTATAATGAAGCCTTAGATTAAATGGAAAATTTAAATCATGCTGCAACTATTGGGTTTAGGGGGGCTAATCCCAAAGTATTTTGTAGGGCATTTTTGAAGACATACACAAAGGCTGATGTTATTGTTAACAACCTTGTTGAAACCTTTAATGGGTATATAATTAATGCAAGGACCAAGCATCTAATATATATGTTGGAAGATATAAGAACAACCCTGATGCAAAGATTGGTGATGAAGAGGTAATGGATGGAGAAGAAAACTTCTATGTTATGCCCAAGAATACAAGCTGATGGGGTTTGAAATAATGGGTGCGCGGGCACAGACAAAAGCAGCGGGATCAAAAATGGGCTGATGCTAGCGATAGGCCCTTAATGGTATCCCTCGAGCATGCCCAAAAGCGAGGCTCAACTCGTCCCTTCAAAAATTGGCCGCGAGGAATCATATTAAGGAAATCTCCACCAATCGGGAAAGTAAGATATTTCCCAATTATTGCCCCATAAATTATCCTTGATAATCGGTTTCACGATAAGGAAAGAAAATCTCTTACCCGATTAGGAGAAGTATGTATCATCTTCCAACAAAGGAAACATACTATTCAGTGTCATCATCCAACTAGGAAACATACTATTCAGTGTGTCATCTAATTTAAAGGAAGAAGTTATCACGTCCTCCAATTATAAATACCAATTTTCTGCTCAAGTGAAAGCTCACCTTGAGATTCACATACAAAAATTCATTCCCTAAGCAGTTGATCTTCTCTTCCCTCGGAAAGAACTGAATTAGGCATCGGAGAGGCAACGGGCGAGCCCACACCAATCCTTTTTGTTTCTTGTTTTTGCGGAGGTCGCGTGCAGTCGACGGGCCAGGCCCTTCGGTCGAAGCACACTCGTGATTTCGGTTGAAAAACATCATCGGTTGGTCGTCTATAGAATATTGTTCTTTACAAATAAGTGACCTCGGAGTGGTGTCAACTCGAGACACAAGCGAGCAACACCAATCCTCGAGGATGTAAGATCAACCCGAGGCGGCGTGGGCGTAGGCCTCAGTAGCGTTAGAACCTTTGCGGAGCCCGACACGGACGAGGTAGAGGTGCTCCGTGTCACCAACCAACACTTGCTGAAAGAGTTAGAACAACTCATCAGGCAAATACAACGCCCTTAGGAGGCACGACAGGCCCGAAAAGACCAAAACCCTATTACCAGAGAAGAATAACACCTCGACTCTCGTCGAGAAGTGGATAGAGAAGGGGAAACTAGCCCTTATTTAGGGGCATGATCCTTACTGACCCAGGAGAGGATCGCGAGGAGAAGTCGTGGGAGCAAGGTTAGGGCATCAACGAGAATCAGCCCACATGAAGGTAGCGGTAGGCCCAGGAGCTCCGGTCTCCATGGACTCCACAGTGCGACAAGCCAAATCTCCATTCCACGGTAGAGTCTTCATCCCCATGTGGCAAAATTCGAATGCCGTAGATCGAGGCGGTCGGCGAACAAAGACTGACCACCTCAATCGTACAAAAATCGGATGGAACTACACGGATATCGGGACCCAGGTATGATCACAAGGCCTTCGCTATCACTAAGGGCTGCAGTGGCTTGGTTTAATGAACTCAGCCGTCCTCCATCTCATCATTCATAGAACTTTCCATTGCAATCGTCTGCCACTTTATCAGAGCAAGGACGTGAGGAGCCCAGAGTTATCACATACGACATAAAGCGACTCTCAGAAAACTGAGGTCATATATTGAGGTTTGATGGAATGCGCTAAAGGTGGATGTCTCCGACGAAGTTCATCCATTCGCTGACTGAGTGGGGTGCATTGAAAGGCCTGTCCTCTATCTCAAGGCCTCGGCTGAGCATGGTAGAGGTCCTCGCCAAAATTAGTATATGTGATGAAGAAGCCCATGCAATCGACAAAGCTCTTTTACTCGAGAAAGATGGTGTAAAAAAAGCGAAGCCCCGAGATGGCGCGAGACGGGGTTGAGGAGGAGCGGAGAAAATAGAGGCGATCCCGACAAGACGAGGGCGTCGGGGATCGGGGGAACACCTCAATCACGGTACACAACGGTGGTCTATTCTGTTAATTTTACTCGGCTTGACCTTTTTTCAGTGTCGCGGAGTGCTACCTTGGTCACAACATGAAAGGTTCGAGGTGGCCATCCCCGGATGAAGTCGGACCACCTTTAGTAGAGACGACACAAATGTTTGTGAGTTCCACAAGGACCATGGAAGTAGAGATTTACACCAAATAATCGTGAGTTCTACAAGGACCATGGACAATTTTAACAAAATGACCACATCCAAATTAAAAAGAGATTTGAATACTGATCCGGGACGGACATTCAATGATAAGGGCCCCCAGATGGCGGAGCTCAAATTCGTACCAATCGCTTAATTTTGTCAACTCAACCCCAAACAAAGATCCCACCTTTAGAGAATCCATGTAATCTCCGGGCGGGCTCTATGAGGCGGAGAGTCCAAAACTCACCACGGCTCACCTGAGCAGCACCAGATCTGGGGAAACCTTAGAAGCACAAACAGATTCAAGCCTCTACCGATTACTACCATGCACCTTTCACTCTACATGGAAGGCCGCCAACACCCCATGACGCACCCGCTGTGATAAAACCATAGTAGCCAATAAACGGTCCATTAAAACCTCGCGATAACGGAAGCCTGGCCGACATCATCTCTCGCATCGCCTTCGATAAGATGGGCATTGGAATGGAGAAACTAGAGCCACCAACGCCCCCCGCCTACGCCGGATTGTAAGAGCACCGCCCCTCGGGATCAGATGGGCTTAGCGCTCACCCAGGAGACCCATGACAGTTACAAACAACGTGATTCCCCTCATAGTAGACGCCCGCCGGCCTACAACATGTTACTCGGTAGGCTCTCTCCTTTCAATGCCATAAGGGTCGCTCCTCCGCTTATCACATGGCTATCAAATTCTAACCCGCAAACGGAGTAGAATGGTCCGAGGAAACCTGCGAGGCCAGTGGAATGTTACTCAAGATCAATGAAGCAAAACACTTGGCCGATAACATTTACATGGACGAGCTCGACATGCGAGACGAGGTAATTCACCCGACCGCGCCTCGAAGAATCTGTTAGAGCCTATACAACTCCTAAGTGACTGCACCAAAAACACCTCGCCTACATAGGGTCCAATAGCGTATGACATCGTGAGCTCCTCTCATCCATTTTCTAGAGTGTAACATGGAGGTATTCTCTTGGAAAACAGAAGACATGGGTGGGCCTAATTCAAAGATCACCCATGCTAAACTGAATCCTCATTTAAGCCGGTCACAAAAAGTATAGCTGTTTTTGGCCCTGCAAAGATAGAAGGGGAGATTAATGAAGAGGCCTGCAAGCCCTCCATGCAAAGGAAATCGAGAAGTAGAGCAATCTTAATGGCTGACCAACAAGTGTCTGAGCAAAGCAAACGATATGGTGGCTCAAAATTCATTCTCATGTGACATCAGTGGATCACTCCAGCGATAGCCCCTACCCCGGATCGATCTCATAAGAGACGCTACAAATTGGGTCACGAACTCCCTCACCCCAAGTGACACCTTCCTGCCACAACCAGGACTTCAATATGTAATCCTTAAAGACCAAGAGAAGACCCTTACTTGTCATTATCGTGAACCCATCAAGATTTACAAATCTCTTCGCAAAAGAATGCAAGAGCCACTTACAAAAGGTCGGTAATGTGGATGTTCCAGCAAACAAATTGGGGGACATTTATGGAGGTAATAAGAGCAGACGGCATGGTCAGAATCATAAAGCCGAGCTCCACATATAACCTAAACAGTTTTGAAAGCTCATTCGGGAAAGCCATAAAGCCAGCCAACTCACCTGGTAACGCTTTCTCGAGCTCAAACTAGTCCTAGAGCCAGTGAAAGCCCAATAATCGAGGAATAGGCAAACCCAGCAAGACAGTGTCAGTGCTGATACAAATTCTTCCAAATCAAAATGGTTAACAAGAGGTCACAATCCCCACTTAGAGTGAAGCCATGCCATTCGCTAGTGGCTATTAGCGACAACGCCCGCCTCTTTCTCTGTGTTTCAAGTGCACCTCCTCTCAGCGGCTGATTGCCGTGGAGGCATCCACGGCGCCTCAAACCCACTCCCGAGCCTCCCCATTCCGGTAAGCCCTTCAAAGGAGAGACCCACTCTACCCGGCCATTCTCGTACTTTGCAAACTAGTGCCGCCCGGTAAGAGAACGATAAAAGAACTACCTACCATTATTGTAGCAAAGCTTCGAGGGGAGCAAGAGGTACCTAAAGATGGAAAAGCCGATCCCTGCATTGGTAACTACATCCAAAACTCCACCTTATCAAGCCTCATACCGTCAAGTCCCAACCGAATATACGATGAAGCAAACATCGCATAAACCAAACCTTAAATGATAGCGGGCTATAGAGCTGAGTGAATTTGACATTAGGTACAAACCGAGGACAGCGGTAAAAGGGCAGATCTTGGCATATTTCATCATAGAATTCACTTCAGCACAGTCTACGAAGGCTACCCAACTGGCACCCGACCTCCCCATCTGGAAATTATTCGTCGACAGGGCCTCTAATGCCCAAGGAAGCGGTGCAGGGCTGATCCTGACCTCTCAAGAAGGGATAGATACGGAATACGCCCTCAGATTCGGCTTCCAAGCCTCCAATAACAAGGCCGAATATGAGGCTGTCATAGCTGGACTCAACCTCGCCCACTTCATGGAAGCAGATCAACTGATGAGTCATGACTTAATCGCGCAGCTGCATAAGACTCCTACGAGGCCGTGAGGCGAGAAGATGATCTTATATCTCAAAAAAGGTAAGAGAGTCGCTAAGAAGCTCAGACGAAGTCCAGTCAAACATGTACCAAGATCTGAGAATTCGAGCCGATGCTCGCAAAACCTAGCGACGTACCTCACAAGAAGATTCGGGCAGATCGATATTCCATCGAGCACCTTCCAACCTCGCAGGTCGACAACGGAGAAGTCTCCCCTGTGACGTCCGAGCCGAGCTGGATGGACACCATCTGGGATTATTTGGTAGATGGTAAATTGCCGTTTAATTCAAAGGAGGCGCTCCAAACTCGTAGAGCTTGCGGCCTGCGAAGATTCACCGTTCATCTAGGAACCCTCTTTATAAACGAGGCTTCTCTCGTGCCCATTCTGGGCGCGTAGGGCGAAGACGCCAACTACATACCAGGAAGTACACGTAGGCATATATGTGGCAACCATCGAGCCTCGCACCTTTAAGTGGAAAACACTAAGGTGTGGGTACTATCGGGCCCACAATGCTCAAAGACGCAGACAAAACTCCGGTTATAAATGCAAGCTCTGTCAGAGCATGCCAAGACATTATCTTTGCCCCATATGAGTCGCTAACGACGCCAAGCCCTGCCTTTTCTAACACCCGGGGCTGGTTATTAGACCTCTACCCATCGGCGGGCCACGCAAATTTATCATTGTGGCCATCAATTATTTAGCAATAACTGCAACATATGTGAAGCAACCTTTGTTCGCGCTTATAATGTGCAAGTTCAGGGATCCCGAGGTCCTCAGGTTCGATAACGGAAACAATTCAACAACTGGTTAGGGGATTTCGCAGCTCAATCAAGAACTACTACTCTTCCCCAACCATCCGCAAATTCCAATGACAAGGCAGGTCAATTATAAGGACTCTTAAAGGCAAGACTGAGAACCTAAAAGGAAATGGGTAGAGTAATCTCCAGGTATTATGGGCATATAGAACTACACAGAAGCCGACCGTGAAACCCTTATTCGCCTCGGCCTTTGGCATCAAGTAGCAGACCCATTCCAGGCCTGACTAAAATCTCCAAGGATTGAACTAGCAAACATCAAACACAACGAGGAGGCTCTTCGCCTAAACCCGGATCTCCTAGAAGAAAAACGTGAGCAAAGTCCAAGGCAAGATCATCACAAGATATGTTAGGTGAACATGACTGGGTAGTTTGGCTTCTCTGGGAGTTACAAGCCGTGGGACCTAGTTTGAAAACCGCTACAAGGAAGGGCCCACATCACTTCCCATCTCGTGATAATCCGACTGGGTAAACTACGAGCTCCAAACGGAAGAAGGAAAAACCTTGCCCCACTCATGGAACGCTGAACATCTCAAACGATTCTACTAGTAAGACCCCGGAACGTAGTCAGTAATAAAGATCCACCATCCTGATTTCAAATAACACTCTATTTCCATTTTTTAATTTGTTTGATGTTATGGTGGACCAAACAATAAGTCACAATGATAAAGCCAGAACCACGGCTCGAAGGGGCATGGGTGGAAGAAGCACGTAATTCACAAAGATTGTTCTTTATTTCAAAGGAACTACAGTTGAATACAAAATTTCATTACATAGAGGTTACGTACCCACTCGTAGAATTACAAATCACCTTTCAGATCTCAAAATTACGCTTAATCAAAATCGCTTCTTCACATCGGCCTAGACCCTGTCAAGAAAAAAAACCTAAAAAATCACAAGAAAGGGAAAGGGAAAGAGAAGAAATAAGAGAAAAAAAAATAGAGAGAGCGGTACTAAAAGTTTTTTCTGGCACACCGCCTCGACACGCTCCCTGTACGCTCATCACCGACATAGCTAGTGGAACAACCTAACTCCCACGCGGAGGAACCAGAAAACACAACTCCTACGCGCAGACCATTGGAACTAAACGCCTGGCCACGATCACAAGACACTCCCCGCAAGAATGACTAAACCCTGATGCTTCATCATGCGTGGACTCCGACTGTGCCTAAAAAAGGACAAAGGTTGGAAGCATAAGCACCATCACAGAGGGGTCGCTATTTATAAGGGAGCCAGGGCGCTTGGGAAGTCGTGTAAATCCGTTCCAATTCTCTATAAACCCGCATTAAAGCTACACGCGCCTTTCCAAGGGAAGGAAGAAAAGGGCTGGCAGTCACAGCCATGTAGCTCGGGAGCTCAAGAGCTCGCCTTGCGCAGTGTAACATCTCGTGCGGCCAGTAATTTAGGGGAGCCATGTAGCTCAGAGCCCTGTAGCTTAGTTTGCACAGCGTAACAACTCAAAAAGGCCAAGTAGCCGTGGAGCCATGTAGCTCAGGAGCCTGTGGCTTCGCCAGTAGAGCATATTAGCCAGCAGCCAGAGCCACTCTGAGCTATGCAGCTTAGGAGCCCAGGCTTAGCTCAGCCATCACCAAAAGGCCAAGCAATGACTGAGCCAGCTGTAGCCTGGGTAGGAGCCCGCAGCTCGCCCCAGAGCGTATCAGCCTCAACAAGGCGGGAAGTGAACGACTAACCATAGCTCGAAGCCCGTAAGCTCGCTTGTGGTGAGCGTAATAGCTCAAAAAAAGGCCGCAGCCATAGAGCCATGTAGCTCAAGAGCCCAATAGCTTCGCTTGCGCAGCGCACGCCCTCAACAAGGCCAGTAGCCACGAGCCATGTAGCTCAGAGCCCAAGCCCGCTGTAGAGCGTAACAGCTCCAAAGGCCAAGTAGCCACTGAGCCACTGTAGCTCAGGAGCCCGTAAGCCCGGGCCAGGTGAGCTGCACAGCTCAAAAGGCCAAGTAGCCACGAAGCCATGTAGCTTAGGAGCCTAGAAGCTCAATTTGCAGAGCTTAACAAATTGCAAAGGCTGCAGCCACGGAGCTCTGGTGAGCTCAGCTTGCGCAGCGTAACACCAACAAGGCCAGGTAGCCACGGAGCCATGTAGCTCAGGAGCCTAGAAGCTCAGTTTGTAGAGCGTAACAGCTCCAAAGGCCAAGCAGCTACTTTGTTACGAGCTCAGGAGCCCAAGCTCGCCACAGAGCGTAATAGCTCAAAAGGGTCGGGTGAGCCACGAAGCCATGTAGCCAGGAGCCTAGGAAGCTTCACTTGGTGAGCTAATGCACTCAAAAGCCAGAGCCACTGAGCTCAGAGCCCCGCGCCAGCGTAACGTACCAAAAAGGCCAAGTAGAAGTAGCCACGGAGCCATGTAGCTCAGGAGCCCAAGAATTGGCCATAGAAAGGCGTATCACCAAAAGGCTATGAACACTGAGCCATGTAGCCTGGGAGCCCAAGAGTCTAATTCAGCTTAACATCTCAAAGGCTGCAGCCACGGAGCCATGTAGCTCAGGAGCCTAAAAGCTCAGTTTGCAGAGCTTAACAACTCAAAAAGGCCAAGTAGCCACGGAGCCATGTAACTCAGAGCCTAGGCAGCTTCAGGCTCGCAGAGCACACCGCTAAGGAGGCCAAGTTGCCTCTACATAGCCCAATAGCTCGCCCGCGGCAGCTCTCAATGTACCAGGAGGGTCTTAGCGCCCCGGTCGACTCAACCCGCAGCTTAACCATCAGAGGGTCTTAGTGCCCAAAGTCCAAGATCTCGGCCAACTGAGGAGATCTTGCACCAGAGCCTAAAAGCTCAAATCATGAACATAACTACTCTAGAAGACCTCGTGGCTTCGAGAACCAAGCACCAAATCGACGAAATAGGAAAAGGAGCGAAGGAATTAATCGATGAATCTCGCATATCAACAAATAGTAAAAAATAGAAGCAATATAAAAACCCAAAGCCGGTCAGATACACCAAAAAAAAAAAAAAACAGCCTAAACGCTGGCTGCCGTCCCGCCACGGGCAAAGGAGTCAAAAGCTGAGGCCCTAACAAAGGCGTGCAACCGCCCCGAGGAACCCGAGAATCGCCAGCAAGGAACACGATCGTGGCCCCCGAAAACACTCACATCAGATCAACCTCGCCTGAAGCATATCCTTAACCTCCTCATCGTAGTCAATGTCAACTCCAAGTCCGGGAAAGCTATGAGCCGTGATGTTGAAAGCGACCCACCCTAGTCTATCAGGTATAGGCCTCGTCTTTAAGCTCCGCTATCACTTCGCCCCTCCGGCTAGCCAAAGCCTCCTGCCTCGCAAGGTCCATCCGAAGCCTGCTGAGCTCCTCCGTTAGGCATTCCATAGAGTTACCCGCCTCTAGAGCCTCTTGGCGGGCCCGCTCCAAGGCCACCATATTGGCCCACAAAGTCAAATTTTTGATGGCCCAACTCCTCGCCACCGGCTCGTCTTCACGACCTTCGTGATCCTTCCCGCCTCCTTTCTTTATCCTCGTCCGTCCCTCGCTACGGCTGGGGCCAGCTCGACCAGTAAGCCACAGTTCCTCATTCTGCCTCTTATCCGTGCTTGAAGACCAGCCCCTCTGAGGTCGTGGAAGCAAACCCAGCCTTTGTAAGACTTCGCCGCCTACGAGCCCCCTTGCAAGGCCGGCCCTCCTTACTGCTTTCTCGTGATAAGTAGCTACCTGCTAAAAAAAAAAAAAAAAGGGAGTCAGCTAACCGAACTGAAACAATAAAGAAAAAGATCAAACGTACAGAGGTGGTTCCCTAAAGAAGAAGAGCTAGAGCCTCCTCGACAGGCAAGGCGCCCACCCTCTTGAGGTCGGAGTCGAGCAGGATGGAGGAAACAGCCCCGACAATGTAGCCCGCATGAGCAGCAAAGTCCTCATCCCCAAGCAAACTGAAAAGCGATCACAACTCCCTGCTACCTCGTCCATCAGAGGGGGAACGGCACACGCCGACGTGGGACCTCGTAATTCCAGACAGAGAACCTCCAAGGCTCATCCGCCTCCCCAAAGAGTCTCTAGCCCCACGGCGACGGTTGGCAGGGAGAGGTCTCCCCACCTTTAAGGTCTTGCCCCGATAGGGGCCCGCGAAGCCCCAGGTTTTCGTTTCACGCCCTTTCTTTCGCGCATCAAAGTGAACCGGGCTCTCCCATGAAGCCACAGCAAGGGGCCCAAACGCACCCAAGTGAGGAAGATTTGGGACTGATGTCATGACGAAGAGGAGAGGATCTCAAAATGAAGTCGCGTGCCTCGCACCGCATCGATCCAGAATATTCGATCCGATGAGCTCAAGTAAGCACGCGGGCGCACTTCACCAGCCTGCCACCTTCGCCCTCGGATCGGATCAGCTACACCCAAAGGCCATACGACCAGCAATGTTAGGAATATCCTATGACCCTTGAAACCAAAACAAATCAAACGTAATGGCAGCTCACATAGTTCAGGTAGTCTCAGATTTGCAGAGGAACGCCAAGTGTGTCCTCTCGATCAAAGGGATTGTACTTCTAATGACCGCCACTAACAAAAATAACGTTCCTTCCGTAACTGTAGTTAAGAGGGAAGGTCCGAAATGATCAACTTAGCGCTAGAGCGCTTGGAGATATAAAGAAAGCTCTACGACCTCCTTTACACGAAGAAGTTCAAAGAGGGACAATACCTGGGAACACCCAAGCTCATTCCTAAAACGACTAATGTTCCAATTTAACACCCCAGGTCAGGGGAAAGCTAAGAGGGGCAAACATTGAAATGTCATAGACCCTTTTATAAAAAGGATGCAAGGGGGGAGTTAGGTCGTTTCCTAACACCACCTCGTAAAAGCACACACCATCTTAGGCACTTCAACAACGTAGTGGTCAAAGACGCCTAAGCACCAAACCTCGGGATCCCAAATGGGGCCCATACTGTGCCGCAAAGATCTCACCGCATGTCTGACCCCACCGAGGCCCACGGCCCCGCCGTTTCGTATGGCAGCCCTCAACATTCGCAGCCGCTAGGGATACCGAATTTCGCATTCTGCCCTCGCCCTTATCCAGTGGGAAAAGCGAGGGTTCCCCTTAAGGCAGCCCGGTGAACCACCACAGCCAAATTATCATTCCCCCCGTCAGTCCGACCTGAACTAGATGCCTTGGCAAGATTACTCCCTATGCACAAAACAGAGGAGCGACCAGGACCCATGGAGGTACGCAGGGTTAAGCAAGGAAGAAAGAGAAATCAAAGGAAATGCAGAACCCCAACCGAGCATGCCCTAGAACCTCGCAAGACTTCGAAACCAAAAGGACAGAGGATACAGTGCGACGATCGAGCTGCAAACAAGGATATAACACCGCTCAAGCGAGATATTAGGGACTATCAAAGGGGGCCCCAAGAATTAGCCTGACAAGAAACAAGGAAAAAGGAAGCAACAACTTGCAGAGGCAAAAAAGTTTTGAAAACAGGGGAGCAAAGTGCAAACGATTAGGGGACGTTTTTGAGGAAGCTAAGAGCCACAACCAAAATAAACGAGGAAATCGAGAAGCCATCATATCACAAGACGTGGGACGGCGGCAAAGCCCTAATCAAACCCTTCCTGAGTAGCCACGTGGGTATCAGCCTGATCCAAGAAGCGATACAGCCCTTGCCTACGCCCGCTTAGTCAAAGGCTGGGGGGGCAACTGATGGGATTTGAAATAATGGGCGTGCAGGCCCAAGACACAAGCCTAAACGTCGGGATAAAAAATGGGCCTAGTACTAGCAATAGGCCCTTAATGGTATCCCTCAAAGGCAGGCCCAAAACGAGGGCCCAACTCGTCCCTTTAAAAGGTCAAGTTCCTGCTGAATCAGACAGGGAAAACACCCAATCTCCACCAATCAGGAAAGTAAGATATTTCCCAATTATTGCCCATCAATTATCCCTTATTAATCGTTTACGATAAGGAAATAAAATCCCCTACCCGATGGGAGAAGTATCGTATCATCCTCCAACAAGGAAACATATTATTCAGTGTCATCATCCAACTAGGAAACATACTATTCAGTATCATCATCCAATTAGAAAGTCACAGATCATCCACAGTAAATACCAGCCACGCCATCACCGAAGCGTAATACGTACTTACGCACAAAATTCATTCCCTAAGCAAATTTGATATTCTCTCTCCCCCGAAAGAATCGACTTCACCGAGAGGCAATGGCGAGCCCACGCGCCGATCCTTTGCTTTTGTTTTTGCAGAGGAGTCCAACGCATGAGCGCTGAATTTCACCCCAAGAATTCAAGCACGTTCCAACCCAGTTCCGGCTGAAAAAGCATCATCACAAGCAAAGTTAGAAAAAGAAAAAGAAAAGGTTGCTAACTGCTTCCCAATGCCTTCCAACAACTTGATTTTCTAAGTCAATCACAAGATGGATGGCCTTACAAGCATAAAGGTGTGAACTCAGACATGCAGAAATGGGATATGAGTGGCATAATTAAGGCCATGCTTGTATTTTTTTCTCGTATGAATGTGTCATGTCAAGTATGGTGCCCTAAAAGCATGTAATTTGTACGCTTCATGGAAACAATTTTCTATATTTATCTTTTATACATGTGTCAGAGCACTTAGTAAATATCATAAAACTTCAAGTTTATTAATGTAACTATAATCTTAGTATAATAGTTTTATATATGATGATCAAGATTATAGATAATAAACTAAATCGTCGTAGTAAATCAAAGTAGGGATCTTTGATCTATAATAAGTATTTAGTATGGTCCACTAAACATTAGAATGCGCACTTTGGACCGATTATCATGTAGTGACATTAAAATGGATGTGTTTTATGTAATCTGATTACATAGGACAAGACCAGACATGGATTAAACTTTTAAATAATATACCATTACAATTAAAAGTTTAAACCGTGTCACTAGATGATCATATGCATATTGATCTTAATCCTGAGTAGCCATGGACTCCTGTCTATTTCAATAGGGCCTTTTGATTCATAGGTTATTGTTTGTCCTAAGACAGGTCCAATACTTATGTTTTGGAGGCCCATTGAGATAGGTGGCTGGGAACATGTCCTATAGATATGGAATCCAAACCCTTCTTGAGGGAAGCTAGATAATTGGTTCCCTTAAATGTTAATTCTGGAACTGAACAGTTTGAGCGCTCTAATTTATAATAGGTTTATAAATTAATCGTTCACTAGTGAATTAAATGAACTTAAGATAAATATAGATTGGCCGAGGGGTGTAAAACCTTTAATTTCACCTAGCTTTAATGATGGACCAATTTTGGAGGATTGAATTGCATGTAATGATCATATCAATGGACTTTTTAAGTATCACTACGTAAATTATTCTGTAATTACAAGAGTTCGGTTTCAGATTTTTAGTGGAATAATATTGGGACTAATAAATTAGATTAATTGATTAAAGAGTTTAATTAATTATCAAATTCTACTGGCTGAATTACAGTCCATAGTCCCCTGCCACCTCTCAAAAACACTGACAAGATTAAATTAACAAAGAAATCTCCTTTGAGGGCATAGTTGTGTTGAAATTGTTTCATAGCAATCATGTGTAGTAATTATCGATAATTAAATGTTAATTAATTAATTATTAAATTAATTAATTAATAGTAATTACTATAGGATGAACTGTTAATTTGAGGTAAATTAATCCTGGCTTCATTTTTTGTCACTAATTTTACTTGACTTGAATTTCAATATTTAATATACTTGATCCACTCGGTTGAGATCAATTCAAGGCATACACAGGCAAAACCTCAGCGCCAAGGGGTGATAGCTAAAAATTTAGAGAAAAAAAGGAGAAAGAGTTTCAATTTTTTTTGCCTCCATCGAACCCTCTTGATCTCATGTTGAAAATATCAAGAGTTCTAAAACAAAACCTTGTTAATCTCAGACGCCACACATACCCCGAGTGAAGAGGAACGACTCTGGAAGATCGTGGAAAAAAAAAAAAGATCTTGAGTTGACAACTGCGCTTAAAAATTCCCTAATTTGATTGAGGTAATTCTCTTTATTGCTTGCCATTAGTATGCATAAAACATAGATCGTAAAAGAGTTTTTATTAATTTTTAAAATTTTACTGACCAAAATCTTTCCTGGGCTAAGAACTTTGTTTTGAACTTTAAAACCAACAATTGCATCGTAGCTTGCCTATGTGTATATGCATATTAATGTGTATGTGGGCATTCTTGCATTATTTGATAATCTTGTGGATGTATAATTTTTATATATTGATGAATGTTTGAATGTATGTCACTTTTAAAGGGTCGTTAATTGTATAGTGTTTTGGGTTAAGATTTGTTGATTTTTTTTTAGATATGGTGTAAGCCATAATGGGGCATAAGTTTTTTTTGTAATTTATTTTTTTTTAAATATACACACAAGAAGATCATATCAAGATCTAGAAAGTGATCAATAGATGGATTGCAGCCACACCTCTTAGCTTTCTATACCTTCAAAAATTGTCTTATATGGATATCTAGAGAGAAAGGCGCTTAAAATATGTGAAGATGAAACAGTGATATGAAATGACTCGAAACAACTTCGTTTTCTATTCTTTTACTTCATTACTTTTATTTTCGGGCCTTATGGCTTGTTAGACCACGCAGACCGGGGGACTCAAGTCCAAAAGGCCTAAAAAGTGTTTTAGGGTCTCATGGAGAAAAATCAAGCCAGCTTTGGCCAATAAAGAAGACAATTTACCCAAAAAGAAGCTTGGGGTTATTGAATCAAGAGTTGTGGATCTGGCTTGCAATGAAAGAGCTGAAGGCATAAGGGAGTTATGTAACTGCAGAAGCCCAACTTTGTAATTTATTTATTTATTTATTTTATTTACAAGGGTTTTTGTGACGCCCCGAATTCCGGGGGTCCCGTTGACCATCATTAACCTACGGAAAACCTATGTGTCTCATATCATGAAACCCATACATGAGTAAAAATGTCTACTTCAGGTCTATACATCCATACTCATCAAAATATAACCAACTATATTACGATAGTTTCAAGAGTTATTACATCACTCTTAATACAAAACATATATTAAAACTAGAATGCTCTTTAATATATATTAATAAAACATGAATTAAGGCTACGCTCGTCTGCCATGAACCCTACTCAAAGACGCTCATTTCACCAATACCTCTTGTACCTGAAATAATTTTCTCGACAAAGTGAGCAAAGCCCAAGAGGAATTATCCTACATAGTTACTCCCCACCTGAGTAATGCACTTGGTAAACACACACATTCATGAATTCATGACTCCCACTGAATGTTCACATGCCTCAATCCCATGGCTCGAGTCCTAATTCCTACTCCCTCACACATGCACTTTACCATGTATGAAAATCGCTTTCCAAACAAAAATTTTGTTTTAAATGTGGGCAACCTCCGATATAAATACGTTGGACAATCCTCCGAGGTGAATTTGTCGGAGACAACCTCCAAACAATTCACGGGCTTCTCCGGCGAATTGTCGACGATTCCCAACACAATTTCTGACAACTTTTCGATAATTTTAATTGTTTTAGACAACCCTTCATTTATTTCTATGTCACGCTAGCCACACTCTGCGCCTAGGGTGCCCCAATGCATATGAAATGCAATATGTCATTTCACAACAATTCATGTTAATATATTAAGCATGCATATACTAACAGAATTTATACACAATCATCATGTTATTCATTCATACATAGCAATAACATAAAATTAGCTCACATGGGCTAATATAAAATCCGGCAATCCGTCTTGGGACTGCCCATAGTATCACACAATAACACATGTTATTCAATCAAGCAATAACATATCCACACACCAAGCCACACACAAACAATCCATGGTCAGTTTGGGATTATGAGAAACAACTCTAGGGATTTCTTCACTTAGTCCAAATCTTTTGGAACCGAAAACACGGCCATCCAGGCCTCAAGATATCCCTATCCATTAACAAGGTCCTTAAACAAGGATTAAACCAAGTAGGAGAAAACCCCTACCTCTCGAAGTTTGTTGAAACTCCACAAAACCGGTACCCATGCGTAGCTCTTGCAATGGGGATCAACTTTGCTTCTTGTCTCGCCTGAACCGCCAGTCCGATCGTCGGGAAATCTAAAGAGAAGTTAAACACTCTCTCTCTAAAAACCTTCTCTTTCTTCTTTTCTCGATTTCCTATCCCCTCTTTTACTCTCCCCAAACCAGTTGGGAGAACTTGGTCAAGAGGACTTGTCCTCTCATGCCAAGTGTCCATTACTCATTGGACACCTTAGATTACCCTATCACCTTATCTCTTCCCATTAGATTTTCTGAACTACATAGCCATGTGTCTCCTATGGCCCACACTTCGAGTTTCATATTTGACTAGCTCACAAGCCTCCGACACGTGTTCTTCACCTTTGGAGCCACTCGAGTTGCGCCACGTGTCTCGCACCATCGTCCGTGTCTCGAAAAAAGTGAAATTCCTACCGCTTTCAAATTGATGAAATTCCGACGCAGAAGCAGATTTCGTGAGACGATTCCAGCGCGAAGTCCGTTTTTGTCATCCGGGAGATCTAGAAAATTCGGATTTTCAATCGAAATTACCATTTTACCATTTTTAAAATTAGAATTTTATCCGGTTTGCGCTTGTAATTTTAGAAATACCAAGACACCCGACACCCGCTTTCTTTATTTATTTATTTTATTATTTATTGTTATTGATATGATTGATAACATGTCTTACTTAACATGCCATACATGAATGCCCACATTTAATGCTTTTGCATACATATCATTTTTCCTAACATGATAATTAGATTGTCCTATGTGCTTATCCCTGCTCATCTTTGACGAACAATTAATTAAATAATGTGCTTAGTTTAATTAGCTAAACTTGGTAAAATTCACACAAATTTAATTTAGGTTTTGCGTATCATCTGAAAAGCCCGCATTTTTCCAACACTAATAAAATAAAGATTTTATTATTTAATGGTAAATTAATTTAGCCAAACTATTTTATATACTGTGTTTACCTAATAGTTAGCCCACTTAATTTATGGATGATTGTCTAATAACTTTGAAAACAATAGGGGATTGACTTGTAATTTGATTAGAGTTCACATCTTAGTAACTAATTATATAGAATATAATAATTGGCTAGGATTATAAGATATATGATGTTTTATAAATAGAAAACACTTGTTTCAAAATAGTGAGTGGGAGAAGGTTATATGACACATACCCTACGGTCTCCATTATTAGTGCAACACCGTGAGACATAGATAGGCCTAGTGACGCTTTAGATTTCATCCTCCCTACCTGAGGTTTCTATCTATATTAATATCAAGGTCGACTCCTTGTAGAGATAGATTTGAGTGATGTATTTCAGATTGTTCTACCCTACGATCAAGTAATTTTGAGTTAAGTCATTAAATTTAGTCAATGGGTCGCACACTCACAAGTGGTATGGTTAAACTGCTCATCATACCTTGACCAAATTCTTGACTGTAGTTAATAAGTAAAAGAAAATATGAGATATTTGATTTTTTCTTATTAATTTGAGATAGTCTCAAAGTTGATTTGAAATTGGTATGATTTGAAACCTACCACCCATATTAATGTTGAATCAACTCATCGATTAGCATAAGGTTTATACTTTACTTGTTGCATTCCCTGCATCGTGGTTTACTTTTCCAAAGCTTGTGATATTTATTATTTCTATAGTAATTGCTCAGTTATTGAATTTGCCAACATGTCATCAAATTTAACCTCACACGCTTACCAAGCACGAAAACTATGGTTATAACTGCAATGGAAGTCAAAACATTATTAGTTAATTAGAGAGTCCCAGTGCCTGCCTTTACTGAGGGAACCTCTGTGAGCCCTTTACTTAATGCTTCTTCTCGAGTGTGAAGGAGAAAGATATGATAGTTGGATCATCTAACAAATAAAGCCCGCTATTACATGTTTCATGAAGGAACCACAATTAGGAAGCATGAGCACGTGAGATCACATGAGATATGGGAACTCCTCCTTAATACAGCTAAAGCAACACTCTGATTATGTCATGAAGCCACCCAGCTGCATGAACTTTAAGATGAAGAGCTGAGTCATTGAGGAATATATTGAAACATGATCAACCCGATGCATGAGGCTATGCATGACGAGGAGATACATGGGGCCACCATTGATGGCGTACTCAAGTTAGTATTATAGCCAGGTCCATCACATCGGCTTTCGCGATTCACTACCTGACTATGTTATGAAGACGAGTTGCGTACAACTTGACTCAGCTCTGAATGAACTCTGAGACTTTTGAGGCCATAAATGAGCTAGGCCCAAGAGGGGCGAAGCAAATGTTCTTGAGCATAATCCATCTTCTTACGGTAGCAAGAATAAGAGGAAGAACACCTGAGGTGGAGTCTGGAGCACAACCAGAAAGGAACCAAAGCCCGAGGAAATAAGAACAACCATAAGGACAAGAAGCCTAAATGAAAGTGTTTCCATTGCGAGGTTGAAGGTCATTGGAAAAGAAACTATAACAAGCATCTGCGAATTGAAGGATAAGAAAGATGATAGTTCTTGGTTTGAGCTTTGCCCAGTGGAAGATGATTTGTCACTACTGGATAGTTGATTCGAGGCCACTAACCATGTTGTTCTTCTTTATATGCTTAGTTCTTGAGGAACTTGCGATAGGGACGTTACTATGAGAGTTGCGGAATTAAGTCGTCTGACCAAGCGAGTGAAGTCGCTGTTTAAATTTTAGGAATAAATTTCTTGTTTTTGAACAATGTATTTTTATTCACGGTTTTGAAGAAATTTGATTTATGTTTCTATGTTACATGAACAATTATTTAGTATTTCTTTTATAAATACTGAGATTGTTATTTCAAGAAATGGTTTAGATATTTGTCTTGAAAAACATGAAAATGGGCTGTACATCTTAAGGCCAACTGAGCAATCATTAAATAATTTAGAATTATTCAAAGTAGAACATCCTAAATCTAACAAACGTCAAAAAGTTTCCCATAGTGATAACACGTACCTTTGGCATCTCAGGTTAGACCACATTAACCTTGACAGACTAAACCGGTTAGTAAAGGATGGTCCTTTAAGAAAGCTAAATGTTGGCACTTTTCCTATTGGTGAATCCTGTTTAGAAGGTAAAATGACTAAGAGACCTTTCAGCAAAAGTAGAGATCCAAAGAACCTCTTCAACTTGTACTTAGCGGCGTGCAGTTACTAAGTGTAAGCTAGAGTGTTTATAGATGTTCCGTCACCTTCATTGACGATTATTAGAATGGAGTTATGTTTACCTAATGCACGAATGCGAGACTTTTGGAAAGTTTAAAGAATTCATGGCGGAGTTAGGTAAATCACTAAAAACTTTCTTCGATCATATCGAGGTGAATACCTTAATCTGAGGATTCGAGGATCATTTGATGGAGCATGGAATCCCATCGACTCGACACACGGAACACCAGCCAAGCGGAGATGGTGTTGCGGAAAGGAAACGGACGATCATTGAATGGGTTGGTGATGATGAGCTGCTCCTCGTTGATCTCATTTTGGGGATGTTACTAAAGCTGCTGCCGGTCTATTTTGAATGTAGTTCCATCTAAGTCAATCCAAAAAGACACCCTTAGAGTTATTGGAATGGACATAAGCCTAGTTTCGTCCCTTTCACGTATGGGGAATTAATATGGCACACGTCTTGAAAGGAAAGGCTAGGAAGTTAGAACCCCCACACGAAGTGTGTATGTTTATGAAGCTATCAAGGCATAAGTGGGAGGTTTGTTCTATAGCCCTTCGGATAAAGTATTTGCCATCGACAAATCACGACTTTTCGAAGATGACTATATAATGAACTTGAACCTCGTAATAGGTTGTCTTGGAGGAGCTACGTTCTAATCGGATCGGAAAATCACCATCGACCAGCGACGAATGAGCAAAGTCGAGACCCATATTCCTATTCAGAATATCCACGGTACCTCGGCGTGAGTAGGAGGGTAGTGAGACTACCATCAGATTCTGGTTTATGAAGGAAGAGTACAATTTCTACAGTGTCGATCATAACCGGGGATGATCCATTGGCGTCTGCGTGATGCCATGGATGATTCGGCGAGAGACGAAAATGGCAAGATGCTATGAACGAAATGGAGTCCATGTACTCTTATGTCTAGGAGCATAGATCCACACGAGGATGTCGGGCTCATAGGATGTAAATGGATCTTGAAAAAGAGGCATAGATGGGAAAGTGGAGACTTTCAAAGCTGGGTAGTGAGCGAAAGGAGTTATACCCGAAAGAGTGGAATATGAAGAAACTTTCTACGCCGGTAGCTATGATTAAGATACATTCGCATTCTTTTATCCATAGCGAAACGTCTTGATTATGAGATATGGAAAATGGATGTCGAGCGGCTTTTCTTGAAGTGGCTATCTTGAGAAACATCTATGATGCGACCGGAAGGTTTTGTGGCTAAAGGCTGACATCGAGAAAGTCTGCGAGTTAGTAGGTCCATTTATGGAGTGACGGCCAGGAATCTTGGAATACCGTTTGATGAAACTATCAAAGCATGGTTTGAAGCAAAATGTTGATGAACCTTGTGTATCTGAAGCACATGAAAGAAAAGAAGGTGGTCTTCGGTTCTTTATGTAGATGATATTCTACTCCTTGGGAATGATGTAAGAAACATTGCTCGAATGTAAAGAATGGCTAAATGAGCAGTTTCAAAATGAAAGATTTAGGAGAAACAAGCTATATTCTTGGGATCCAAATTATAAAGTCGTAAGAACAAGATTTTGACATTGTCTCGAAGCATCTTATATTGATAAGTCTTGCTTCGATTCGAAGCAAGATTCGAAAGGTTTGATACCCAGGCGACATGGAATTATCCTTTCCAAGGAGCAGTGTCTGGAACTTACCTTGATTAGCGTACCCAGTGCTATTTTGAACCATATTAGATGATAGGTTTTGGCGAGGTGCTTTACGCGCCTTGCAATCATGTCGTTGTCACCAGTTGAAGTGTTAGTCTTCTTAGAGCATACTTATCTTGTTTAGGAGTTGTGGTTGTTTGCGGGTTTTTGCGTACTTTTGGGGTTCAATATCAGACATATGATGAATCATGAAGATTGAACTCAATTGTCCTCATCGAACGGACCCGAAAATCGAAAAAGAAAGGAGGAATGAAGGAAGCGAAGTGATGGAAATCTGTCTGGAAGTGGGGCCGGTGAAGACTCGGCGAATTAGGGAATTTATTAAGATTGCGAAAATTTAATTTGGGATTGCGAAAATTCAGCGACCTTAAGCGAAATTCGCAATCTTAGCGAAATTGACAATTCATTAGACCGAGTTTTAAGCTAAAGCATATTCTGGCAATTTCACGTTTTCTTCTACTCCTGAAAATTTAAGCTAAGCTAGAAATTTAGCTAGCTAGCCCGAAATTGAGAATACAGCCGAATTTCTGTTTAAGCTATCTCTTGGTAGTTTCGCTACCTAGCTGAAATTTTCGCTAACTAAGCGAAATTTACACCATTGTAGCGAAAATTTGTATGTAACAATATTCAACGCCTTGTCACACTTTTTTGTAATTAATGCAAACCAAACTTCAATTTGGTGTATTACTCCTTGTCCCTAAATTTGCTTAATTGTTAGGCTTTATGGTATTTTCATACATTGGGTGGCCTATATAAGCCCCTCCCATTTGTAACAAACGACAAATTGAGGAAGCAATTTTGGCAAGTTTTATTTTTGTAAATATCTTTCGTAGCTTTAGTTAGGGTTTGCTTTCTCTCTTCTCTCCTATTTCCCTTATTTTCTTGGGTACACTTGAACACCCCTCTTGAGGATGACAACTCAAGAGATGCTTGGTTAAGCCTCTTTTCTTTGAAGATGAAAGAAGCTAGCTTGGTGGTGGGGCATATGTATGTTGTCCTCTTATGTTAAAAGTTATAGGTACTGTGTTTATGGCCCCTATCTTCTCAAAATATGGTTGAATAGCGTGAATGTTAGTGATTTGTATCTTACCATGCTTTAGGATACAATGTATACTTATTGCTAGATGCACTGTGGTTTTTTAGATGGTCTTTACGAGCCACTGAAATGATGTTGAATGTTAGGGTTTCAAACTGTAAAAGGGCCATAGATGCATGTTACCTGTGTTAACTCAAATAGGAGTTGTTTTAGGGTGAGGTTTGCTAGTTAAACATAGATCCGGTTGTGGCTTGGACTATAGGTTGCTTTAATGTCGTAGGGGGATAAAACAGAGGACACTTGTTTGCCTAAGTTACCAGTTAGTGACTAAATCTTCAAAGTTAGCTTTTCACGCTTCATTTTCAGTTTTTTACCGATTAATCGGTTTTCAAACTCATTGCAACGTTTTTTGAAACAAAAATCCAAAAGTCCAGGCCAAAGCCTTACCTTCTTACTTATGCAAGTCATTCTTAGGATGAAAACCCATCCCCGTGTTCGACCACTGAGCCACTATCTTTGCGATGGCTTGACTCTGACGTGGGAGAACAGGTATATAAATATTGTTGATTCGGCTCGACTGCTATGGCGCGAATCACACCTCGAAGGAATGGATATGAGACAGTTCCACACATGCCTTGTATAGGCAGCCTCATGTATGCCATGTTTTGTCTGAGGGCTAATATACATTTATGCGAGTAGGGATGGTGAGTCGTTACCAATCCCGATTGTGGAATGGGTCAACTGGATAGTAATGAAGCATGATGCGAAGTATCTTAGGAGAGCGAGATATTATATGCTTGTGTACTCGGTGGAACTGAACCACTGTGGATATCTCACAGGTGATTTTCAATCGGATAAAGATAGTCGAGTCGACATGCAGGTCAATATTCACTCTTGGTGGTGGTGCCGTAGTTTGGAGAAGTATCAAACGATCTGGTAATGCAGTTCAGCCATGGTAGAATGCGCGCGGCTTGTGAAGTAATTTAAAAAGGTCGGTTTAGCTCAAAGTTACATTGATCTGGGAAGTATAGTTCCAAACATGGAAAAACCACTTGTTTTATATTGTGACAATAGTGGAGCGGTGTAAACTCGAAAGACAAGAGTATGAGAGAGGAAAGCATATAGAAAGGTGTCATCTTATCTGAGAGATCGTGCATAGAGGGGACATAGCGGGTTATGAAGAGATAAGCGTCATAAACGAGGAGACCTTGCGGATCCAGTTTACCAAGACTTTACCTAAAGGGTGTTCAAAGGGTCCTTAGAGGACTAGGTTTAAAGACATGTCTACTTTGCTTTAGAAATGATGGGAGATTGTTGGGCGTAGTGCCTAAAAGCATGTATTCTTACTACTTCATGAAAACAATTTTATATATTTGATTCTTTATACATGGTATAATTTAGTAAATATCATAAATCCCGAGTTTATTAATGTAACTATAATCTTAGTATATAACGAGTTATATATGAGATGATCCAAGATTATAGATAATAAACTAAGCGTAAAGTAGTAAATCAAAGTAGGGATCTTTTGATCTATAATACTACTAATCACGGTCCATTGAACATTAGAATGCGATAATCTTGATGCGGATTATTGATGTAGTGACATTAAAATAGGAGTGCTTTATGTAATCGATTACATAGGACGAGGATAGAGACATGGATTAAACTTTTTAAATAATATACCATTACAATTAGGTTTAAATCATGTCCTTTAGATGATCATATGCGAATTTATCTTAATCTGAGTAGCCATGGACTCTGTCTATTTCAATGAGTGCTGATTCATAGGTTCTGATCATCTGAAGCAGGCCCAATGCTTATGTCTTGAGGCCCATTGAGATAAGCGGTGGAACATGTCACTGAATGTGAATGGCTTACTTGTTGAGGCCAGGATAATTGGTTCCTTAAGTGTTTAATTTTGGAGCCCGAGCAGTTTGAGCGCTCTAATTTATAACGGGTTTATAAATTATTTGTTCACTAGTGGTCATGGAACTTAAGGATAAAAGATATCCTTAGAGGGTAAAGCGGTAATTTCACCTGACTCTAATGATGGACCCGATTTTGGAGGAGGATTGAATTGCATGTAATGGTCATCGATGGGTACCTTGAGTATCACTAAGTAAATTGATACGTAATTACTAGAGTTCGGTTCCCGATTTTTAGTCTTGATAATAATAGAACTAATAAATTAGATTAATTGATTAAAAAGTTTAATTAATTATCAAATTTATTGGAGCTTGGAATTACAGGTCCATAGGTCCTTAGGCCACCTTTGTAAAACACTGTACATGATTAAATTAACAAAGAAATCCCTTTGAGGGCATAGTTGTAAGAGAAATTGTTTTATAGCAACTATGTAGTAATTATTGGATAATTAAATATTAATTAATTATTTATTGAAATAATTAATTAATAGTAATTACTATATGGATGAAACGATTAATTTGATAAATTAATAACATTAATTAATTGTGAACAATTAATTAATGGTAATTACTATATGGATGAAAGCGATTTAATTTGAGAAATTAATCCTATTTATTTTTGGTCACTTAATTTGAATTAATTTTAATTCAATATTTAAATATGCCACTTGATCGATAAGTTTGAAGAGATCGATTCAAGGCATATTATAAATAAACCAAAACCACTAGACTTGAGAGGTGATAAAAAAAATTAGAGGAAAAAAAGAGGGAGAAAGAGTTTCACTATTTTTGCCTCCATCTAACCCTCTTGATTTCATGTGTTGAGAATATCAAGAGTTCTAAAAACAAAACCTTTGTTAATCTGTATGCCCACACATACCCTGTAGTGAAGAGGCACGACTTGGAAGATCATGGAAAAAAAAAAAGAAAAAAAAGGATCTTGAGTTGCTCGACCACTACTTGCGGAAAATCATCTTAAATTTATTTGAGGTAATTCTTCTTTATTATTTGTTGATTAGTATGCATGTACCATAGGATGTAAAAGAAGTTTTATTAATTTTAAAATTCTTGGACGAAATCTTCCGCTCTGACTTTGTTTTGAACTTTAAAAACCAACATGAAGACCTTGTGGATGATTGTTACAAGAGGAAGGCATACCTTAGAGCTTATTCAGGTTCCACCCTCCCCTGTGGAGGTGAGAGGCATTGGCCTAGGATTGAGCAATAACTTTACCCTCCCTCCATTAAGATTGGACCAGGTAGACTAAGAAAAATAGGAAATATCCCGTAGAAGACCACTAGAGACACAGAAAGTGATAAGCACGGTATTGAGATGAGTTATACTGTGTGCAAATCAAAGTAGGACACCAAAAGGAAGTGTCCAAATAAAGATAGGGCTATGGAACCTACCCCTAAGAGACCTATAGGTAGACCAAGAAAAGATGGGGCACCACCTTTATCAAGTCAAGTTGGCTCTTCATCAGCCAACCTTGGTGTTACAGCCCTGCTACTAGAACAGGGGAAGAGGTGGTAGGGTCATAAGGGGAGAAAGGGAATCTAGAGGTGGTAGAAGGAATGCAAGCCTAAATGTGCCTACTGGGTTTGGTGTGTTCATTGCACATGATGGAACATGCATGACTAATGTAAGTTTGTATTTCATATTTTTCATATTATACATTTATTTGTGGATAAGTCTAACTCTTTTTTATGTGTTTTTCGATTCGGTTACTTTGGACAAGGGACTTAAATTGTTGCTCGGTCTTTAACGGGAGACTCGAGCTATCAGATTAGGCAAGCTTCTATAAACTTATCAAGCATCATCTTAGTTAGATGACAATTGTATTAGATTATGGATGTTATGTGGGACAATATTTGGTTATATTTTGGTATGTTTTGGACAAGATTTGGTTATGTATTTGGTAATTTAATGTTGAATATTTATTATGTTATTTAAGTTGATGATTGAATATTTGGTATGTTATTGGCAAGGCTATGTGGCTGTATTTGAAAATTTTGTGACAATATTTAGTTATGTTTTGGTATTTGTTGAATGAGATTTTATTATGTGTTGTAATTAATTCATGGATATTTCCTATGTTAATTTAGCTTGATGATTGACTATTTGGTATGTTATTGGAATAGATATGTGGATGTACTTGAAAATTTAAGGATTGGATATTTGGTACGTTTTTAGGTTGATGTTTGAATGATGAAACCGAGTGCATATTTTGGTATGTATTTGGAAGCTAACATATTATACTTTGGTTGGTATGTTTGGTATGTGTATGAAATCAGGTGTAGATGAAATCAAGTGATAACCATTCACTGGTTAAATTGCTTAAAAAACACCCTTGTAATACCATTGTAATTCTAACCATTACAATGAATTCCTTACGGTTACAAATTTCTAACCATTACAACAATGGCAAATATAAGCCATGACATAACAATTATAACAACAACATACTTCTCCCCTCTTGAATGGTTGATAGCGCCTTTTATCTGGGAATGACTGTTGGTCATGTCTTCGTAGCCTCCTCGAGTTGTCTCTCTTAATTTTCAGCTTCTTCCTTTTTACCCAATCTTATCTTCTGCCTTCTGACTCGTAATCTTTGTCTTCTCGAACAACCATACAACTCTTCTAAGAGATATTGATTCTCCCGACCTCTTCTTCCCATCTAAAAAAACCAGTCTCCATTCTTCATCAGAGAAATAAGTGTAGGTCAAATTAGCAGACTTTAAATTTGTCATAATTTTTCCCTAACTTAATTCCCATAAACATAACATAGAATGGATAACATAAGAAGACATGATTTGTAAAACCCGAGAAAATTCTAATTTTATGAAAAATGGTAAAATGGTAATTTCGATTGAAAATTCGAATTTTCGATCTCGGATGATGAAAGCGAATTTATCAGTTGAGATCATCTCTTGAAATATAGCTACCACGTTAATTTCGTCAAATTCGAGGCAATTAAAAATTTCATGTCTGAGACCTTGCAGTGTCGGTGTGTATGACGACTTGAAGGCATGTGATATGACAAGGGTCACCTACTACATGTACCCATGTGACACATGTTGCATGATTAGTGAAATGATAGATAAATGGCTTAGATTAAGCCAAGTGTCAAAGAGCCCTTAAAGTGGCCCAAAGGCAAAGGGAATTAATTGAAAATAAAAAATAAAGACATCTTCTTCTCCATTTTCTTCAGACGTCTACGGTGAAGGGGAGAAAACAATTTTAGAGAAAGTCAAACTTATCTCTAGATTTCTGCAGCGTTCGGACCATCAGGTTCTCGTCGGGCGAAGGAGAAGTTGATGCGCTACGAGGACTACGGCGTGGACAGGTTGTGGAGTTTTGACAACTCAGGAGGTAGAAGTCCTCTCCTGCGCTATTCTTTGTTTAGAGCCATTTTAATGGATGGGGATTTGTTAAGGCACGGATGGCCTTGTTTTTCGATCCCCAATATTTGGACAGTGAAGAAAATCCCTAGTGTGGTAGTGCGTAGTGTCAGGACTGAGGTTTTCTTATCTGCGTGATTTATGTGTGATTTGTGTGTTGCTTAGGTGATTCAAAATGAATTACTTGAATTGGTTTTTAGCCCATGTGAGCTAATTTGGTGTTATTCTTTATGAATTGAATAACGTGATGTTGTGAGTTAAATTTTGTTAAGCGTATCACGTGTTTAAAATATATTAACGTGGTGTTGGAAATGACATAATGCATTCCATTGCCTTGGGGCACCCTAGAATGTTAGGTGTGAGTGCATGACAAATAAAATTGGAGGGTTGTCCAAACGATGAATTCTTTTATAAAATTATTAAAAATAATAAATTTATCGGAAAGTTGTCCGAGAATTGTGTTGGGAAAATTGTCCAATAATTCACGTCGGAGGGCATGAATTGTTGGAGGATTACCCAACAAATTCACCTCGGAAGTTGTCAGCGTATTATATCGGAGGGTTGTCCTCAATTAAAAAAAATATTTTTGTTTTGAAAAAAATTGATTTTCATACATGGCTTAGGCATGTGTGAGGGAGTCGGTGAGGACTCGAGACATGGGATTGGGCATGTAGACATTCAAGTAAGATCATGCATTTGCTTGAATGTGTTTGGTTACCATTACGTGTGCACTTAGGTGGGGAGTAACCCGTGGCAGGAGATTATCCTCTTGGGCATTGCTCCTCTGTCGAGGAACGATGGCCCACCGGTGCGGGAGTGTTCGGAAGGCGGGCGCTCACTAGAGCCGCTTTTTTTAAGAAAGAAAGTCGGATTGTGGCTTTGATATTTTGTATAACATGTATTAAATTCTTAATTTTTAATATATGTTTGTATTAAGAGTGAAATTAACTCTTGAACCATTGTAATATAGTTGGTTGGATATATTTTTGGTGAGTATGATGTGTAGGCTAATGTGGCCATTTTACTCATGTATGGGTCTCATGATATGAGACATAGGTATTCCGTAGGTTGACGGTGGTCGCGGGACCCCGAAATGGGGCGTCGCGACAGTATGTAGGTACCGCAGTACTGGGGCTTGAGAGACTTAGGCTTAGGCTAGGGTCATTAAGGTGTAAGAGCATCATTGCTTGGTATAGCTCGATGTCGGATACTAGAGTTATAGCTTAGTGTCAGGGAGTTAGGTATACGAATACCTAGGGCTCGATGGGAAACAGGTTAGATCATGCATCCATTGTGCATTTTGATGAATTAATTGTGCTGTGTGATTGAATTGTGTGCTTGTATGCTTGGTGAATAGCATATAGGAAAATGTTGAACATTAGGGTCGAGAAAACATAACCCCTGAATGTTGAGAAATTATGGGCAGAATAGTCCAGGAATAAACGAAAGAAAATTTTTTTTTTTTGGACAATTGCTCTAGTTTTTGAAAATGAATAGAGGTGTTTTGTGAAATTTTGAAAAATTATTCCGGTTTCGCATAAACGGGTTAAAATTGCTCTTAAAATTTTAGGTTGTATAAGTGCGATTGTCTAGGCTCTGCGCATTTTAGGAATGTGAGAATTTCTTGAAGGAATAAAAAAAAATGTTGAGAAAATTTTTTTTCTAGGGTTTTACAGTGTGTAAAACAGGAAAAAAATAAATAAAATAAATTATAATAAATATTTTTGGTTCTACTGAAGATATATAAAAAAAAAAAAACAATTTCTGATCTTGCAGTGAGTAGAACAAATGAAAAAAAAAATGAGTAAAAAAAAAAAAGTGCGGGTGGAGGTGGGACTCTTGCCCGTTTAGTCTTCGGGTGTGATATAGCGAGATATCATGACCCGTAGTACAGACGCAGACCCAAAGGGGCGCGATCTGACCAGCCAGGGCCTTGGCCCAGGGCGTGCGACGGGTTATTGCGACCCATGGGCTGGGGCTTGACTGCGACCTTCAGGCTGCGTGTTAGGACGACGGCGGCCCAGCGCAGCAGCGTGAAGGCCCAGGCCACGGGGTGTGTCGCGATACAAATTTTTGTATCGTGGCCCGGGAAATTTGTGACACGGCGGCAGTCGCGTGACTAGCGACCTGGCGAGGAGCGGCGCAACACGGCGGCGTCTTTGCGGCCAATAGCACCCGGTAGCGCGGCGTGTGAAGCGGCGTGGGCCACGATGCGTCGCGTGGCAAGAGGCGGTGTGCTACGGCTGAGTCCCGGGGTGTGCCCGTGTACACTCGGCTCGGTTTGACTCGGTGCATTTCTGATCCTTGTTTGGATCATTGTTCATAGACCTTGTTCGCGAACCGCATTCCTGGGGTTTAATTTGACGTTGTGTATGATTTAATATATGGAATTATTATCTTGCATTACCTATTAATGCATTGACGTTGTGCATGAAAAAAAAAATCGGTATGTGAATAGTGTCTTGGGGCTATATTTACACCTTAGAGATACTTCATTTAAAACTTAACACCGTTGACATGTGGGTGGCTAGTCGCGGAGGGCGTGGGTCGTCCACGAGATCTTGGTCAGCACCAGAAGCACGACCAGCGAGGCCTTTCTCTTGGTAGTAGGGGGTTATGTGAATTCTTTTGCCTTTGCACGGGCTAGCACGAGTTAAGGATGGGAGGTCAGGAGTCACCTCCAGGTCGGGGTCCATCATCCACCTGCCTCGTTCATAGGTAGAGGAGCTCTCATGGTGGCGGACCATTGGTTTTATCACGGAGTTGAGAAGATGTGGAGGCGATGGAGATTACCTCCGTCTGACCCCGAGATCAGACTAGCTACATTCCAGCTAGAGAGCGAGGCCCAAGTGTGGTGGAACTGGGCGAAGACCTTTAGGGACCTAGACGATGACATGGGCGAGTTCTATGATGCGATTTCATGGGGCTGGTATTTGGCCCCTTTGCTTGGACAACGAAGGCTCGGGAGTTCCCCAGAGAAATTTGAAAGCAGTATATTTGTGATTGGAGGAGTATGTGGCTAGGTTCACGAGTTGGCTAAACTGGCGGCGATTATGTAGCCACCGGTTTGGCCAAGGTCGGAGGTTTGAGAATGGGTGAGATTGTCCGTTCAGGCGAGATGTAGGACTTCGCCTCTGAGACATGGACTATCGTTGGGGCGACCATGACCGTAGAGAGGAAGATGGAGGGATGCGCGGAGCACTCGGGATGCGGGTGCCAATGGCAAGAGGAAGGAGAGTCGATCTTCTTCGGTTCGAAAAGAAGCGAGGGCTTCTAGTTCAAAGTGGGTTTGTTGTGACCATCGGACCCGGGACGGATCGGGGTTGCGGTCGAAATTTGGGGCGGATGGTGTCTTACCATTTGTGCTTGAGACATATGAGGAGGATTGCCCGAAACGAGAGATCCCGGGGTTTCGAGAGGCAGCATAGTCCCGTCGGTATGGGGCGGGAATCTGATATATTCCTCTTTGTTATGGTCGAGGAGGAGCGATATCAATCTCATGGAGTTACCACGGGCACCTCAGTTTACGACGGCCGGAGTAGAGTTATGGCGAGGCAGAGGCCAGGCCTGGCGAGGCGTCACGGGGGTTCGGGGGGCATGTCTGCGTCACATCGCCGTGAGAGCGTAGAGCATTGATCATATAAGATGCGTTTTGCTATCTCGCTATGGGCGGGGAAGAGGAGGGGGGGAGGTGTTGTGATTTTGGTGCTTCGCATTCATTCATTCTTTGCATCGTTGAATGATGGGTTAGGCTTAGAGGTTGAGGCCTTGGAGGAGCCCTTGTATGTGAATTCTCCCCTAGGGATTAGGGCGAGGATAGGGATGATATGTCGAGGTTGCGAGCTAGAGATCTATGGGATTATGCTCCTGGGTGGACTGAGGGTCAACTGGACATGTCGAGTTAATTATCAACAGGATGGATTGGTTGACGGCATCTGAGTCTTCTGCATCGGTGTGGCGTAGAGGTTCACGCCGCGGGGCGGTACTTAATGTTACATTCGGGGGGGACAAGCATGATGATATTTTTCCCTAGGCGGTGTCACGAGTCAGTGTCATGGGCAGTTGGTGTAAGACAGAAATTCCAAGTGCGGAAAAGGGCAAAATACGTATTCGGTTACAAAATTGTAATTTCGGTTAAAAATCCAAAATTTATTTTCTGGATCTCGGATGATGAAACGAATTTCACCGTTGGGATCGTCTTGCCAAATTTAGCTAGCACGTCGAAATTTGTTGCGAATTAGAACGGTCGGAGTTAGCATATTTTGAGGCATCGTTTCGGGTCTTGATAAAAGCGATTTTCGATGCGAAAAAGTCACATATAACACGTACTCATGTGCCATAAGTGGCATAGTGAAATGATGAAAATGGACGGCCGAGATAGTCTTAGAATGTCAGCGGGAAAAAGAAGGGACATAATGGTCATTATTTAAATTCTTAAGTTAGAAAAGACAAAAAAGATACAGTGTTGTCCTACCTTATGATAGAAGCAAAATGTGGGGAAGGCGGAGATTAGATCTGGTAGCTTGATTTTTGGTTTAGAATATCGACTTCTTTCAGTTTCAGGGAGATCAGACGAGTCAGAAATCCTTGGGCTGAAAAGGAAAGTTGTTCTGCAGCCCGGACGAGCAGCGTGGACTCGGTTTAGAATTTTGACAAACTCAGGTGAGGTAGGGTTTCATCCTGCAGGTTTTTACACTTTGTTTAAGTGCTATATAATGTTGATTGGTTTGAGGCCTTGAACAACTTGGGTTTGTTGGTTCGAATCTTAGGCGAAGTGTTGGGATTTTGAGACCCACGGACAGTCCATATTAGTTTTACGGGCTGTTTGGGTTGTTAATTGTGTAAATTGTGAAATAAATAATGTATTGGTTTGTATGAGGCCGGAAATGGTCGTGAAATTCGGGTTCACAAAGTGAACCGGTGATTGGTGATTTGTCGAACCTTGATGGCAGGGTTTCACTTGTTCATAGGAATAGTGTTCACAAAATATTTTTGTGAAAAATGTGTAGTTGAGTAATTCAAATCAGATTGCTCGTGGTGATGATTAAGCTAGTGAGCTAATTTTTGGTGTAATGGAATGTGAAATTACATAACATGTTTGTGTGATTTAAATTATGTGAATATATGCATGATTATATATATTTACATGTGTTATATGATTGAATTGGAATTGGCATCATGCATTCCATATGCACTGGGGCATCCTAGAACGATAGGAATGAGTGCATGAGGTGATTCTCGAGAGAATAGTTTCGGAGGGTTGACTAAATAATAATAATTATCGGAGGGTAGTTCATACAAAATATCGATGCGTCGGGTCGGCTGATTGATATATCTCGGAGGGTAGTCCACTAAATATAACATCGGAGACAGTCCACTACTTATATCGGAGGGTAGTCCACAAATAATAACAAATATCTTTGTTAAAAAATAATATTTCTCATATGTGGCTTAGGCAAGTGTGAGGGAGTCGGTGAGGACTCGGGGTATGAGTTGTTCAGGTAGACATTCAAGTAGGATCATGTATTTGCTTGAATGTGTGTTTGCCTGGGTATTGCATATGCACTTAGGTGGAGAGTAGCCCGCTTAGGGTGATTCCACTGCGAGCATTAGCTCACTGTCGGAACATGTTCGGTGCGAGGGAGCGCACGAGACGGCTCATCTGGGGTCGAGGTTGTGAAAGAAAGCTTTGGTTGTGGCTTTGATGATTTAAACATGTATTAGAACTTCGATAAGTTTGATATATGTTGTATAAAGTAATTTATTAACTCTTGTAACTATGGTAGATAGTTGGTATATTATTGATGAGTATTGGTTTATGGGCCCGAGGCCGTTTTATTCATATATGTATCATGTGATTGATCTTGGGGCGGGTGATGTATTTGGGTAGAGCTCCGGTACAAAGAAGACTCTGCAGATTTTTCGTGAGAGAGGTCGAGATTACGTGGCGCCCCAGTCAGGGTCAGTTGACTACCCGAGTCAACCGCGGAAGCACTTCGTGAATGTCGGGGGTGACCAGGCCGGCTTTCTCCACGAAAATGTCGGTGGAGTCTCCTTTATGCGGAATGCACTTGAATGCATCACACGTATATAACTGTCCCGTCGACATCAATGACCATGAGGTCTCTTATGTCTGACTATCTGATTGTAAAAATGACCTCTTGGGCCCTGCATTTATACTCCCTGACATATATTCATACATCAGATATAATGTAACATGAATAAAGCTGACCATAGGCCCGTAACCAATACTTTACATAAAACATCCCAACTATATATCATAGTTACAAGAGTTAATAGATCTACTCTTATACGACACATATATTAAAATGAAAAACATTCTATCTGTCTGAAAACCATCAAGCCACATTTAAACTCAATACCATGACACTCTATGATGAGCGAGTCTCCTCATACGCTCTCTTATTACTGTGGAAATAGTATCCCTCGACAAGGTGAGCTAATGCTCGATGAATGGAATCACCACTAAGTAAGTACTCTCCACTTAAAGTGCACATCACGATGCCTCCCAGAAATAAACACACATTCAAGCGAGTATGATCGACTTGAATGTCTAATGATCATCTCATATCTAAATTCACTCCTGACTCCCTCACACTTGCCTAAGCCACGTATGAGAACCCTTAGTTTTATTTGTTTGTGGACAACCCTCCGATGTATATCAATTGGGCCGACTCCGATGATTGATATTTTATTTGGACTACCCTCCGATTTTCATCATTTTTAGACAACCCTCCGAACCATTCTCTCAAGAATTACCTCATGCACTCACTCCTATCGATCTAGGGTGCCCAGTGCATATGGAATGCATGTTCCAATTCCATTTCAATTCTATAACATGCAAATATATAATCATGCATATATTCACATAATTTAAATCACACAAACATGTCATGTAATTTCACCCATCAATTACATCCTGATTAGCTCACGATGGGCTAATGATCAAACCACGAGCAATTCAATTTGAATTACTCGACCAAAACATTATTTCTGAAATTATTTTGTGAACTATTCTTAGGAATAGTGAAACCCTAGATTACTATTCTGGAAAATCACAATCGTCGGTTCACTTTGTGAACGAGATTTCTGACCATTCAGGCCTCATACAACCCACAACATGATTTATGGCATAAATTATACCAATTAACCACCCAGCAGCCCGTGACAGCCACGGACACCAAATTTAGTTATAAATTCAAACAATTCGGTCCCGTGTTTTGGGGCCAGATCAAGCTGGCCGTTTGAGGCCTCATACTACCAACAAAAAATCGCATAGCACTTAAACAAGTGTAAAACCCAAATAGGAAAAATCCCTACCTCTGTTGTGGCTCCTAAAGCGAGGCCCACACATAGGCCTCTCCGCGTAGAACAACCTTCCTTCTTGCTCCGAAGACTTTCGACGATAGAATCGCCCGGTATTTTAGAGAGAAGTGACTCTCTGCTAAACACCAAAAGCCATATGGCTTGCTGTGAGCCCTTTCTCCCCCAGCATGTTTTTTGTTTGGTCTTTGAATCAAAGAGATGACATTATTGAGTTTTTTGTCTTTTTCTAACTTAAACAATTCCAAAATGACCATTTTGTCCCTTCTTTTCCCACTTTTGACATTCGGCACTATCTCGGCCATCCATTTTCATCATTTTCTACTCATGCCACTTATGGCACATGAGTATGTGTTATATGTGACTTTTGTCGCATCGAAAATCGTTTTATGGCACGACGAGTACGCAAAAGCGTGCCAACTCCGTATCTCGGAATTGTGAAATTTGGCGATGCTAAATTAGATTTTGCGAGATGATTCAGCCCGGTGAAATTCGTTTCATCATCCAAGATCTAGAATAATTTCCAAATTTTTAAAGTACAATTTTGTAGCAGAAATTACGATTTTGCCATTTTCCGTAAATTGAAATTTCTTGGGTCTTGCGAGGTTACGGAGCATTCCCGCGAGTGTTTATGGTTGTGGGTAGTCAGCGGACCCGAGATTTGGCGTCTTGGTTGGCGGGTTAGCTTAAGCCTTACCTGAGGACGAGGTGAGGCCCCGGACTTAGATCTACCTCGAGTAGTACGAGTATGAGGATGTTTTTAGGATGAAATTTACAGGGTTACTCACGTGGGTTGTAGACCGTATCTTGTTACACCTCGGTACTTCACGTCCTACATGACTCCACCAGGATGGCACCGGTTGAGTTAGTAGGGCTGAGTCGAATTTCTGAGGATTCTTGGACAAAGGGACTAATTCGTAGAGCACTTCACCATGGGGCGCTCAGGTTCATTTGCGAAGAAGAAAGATAGAGCCCTTTGGTCGTACGTGACTACGAGACGGAGTTAAAGCGAGGGTTCTGATGAGAATCGGGTACCCATTGTCAGTTGATGACTTGTTTGACTAGGCTAGCGAGAGGAAGCGCGAGTCTATTCAGATAGACCTTTGCCAGTTACCATCGGTTGAGGTTAGGAAACGGATATCCTAACACGGCGTTCGGGACGTGTTATGGGCACTTTGAGTTTCTGATGCGCTGGATTGCGAATGTATGCTGTGGCGTTCATGGACCTCATGCATAGAATTATTCCAAACTATTTGGATGGTTGTCATGGTCTTGCGTGGATGACATTTTGATCACACTCCAGGTTAAGAGAAGGAGCATGAGGATCGCGAGTTGTTTTACGGTTGCTAAGAGATATACATCAGTTATCATGAGTTCGAGTAAGTGCAAGTTTTAACTGGCGGGGTGAGTTTTTAGGACACGTGGTGTCACGGCTATCGAGCGTGTCGATGGACCCGAAGGTCGGGTGCGATGAGTTGGAAGAGGCCAGAAGTCGATCTTCGAGAGATACGTAGTTTCTTAAGGATTAATTTGGGTACTACAAGAGATTCATTGAGGATTTCTCCCGATTAGCAACACCTATGACGATATTGACCCGGAAGGAGGTTAAGTTTGATTGGGATGACGATGCGAGGAGGCATTCCAGGAGTTAAAGAGGAGGCTTACTTCAGCTCTTATCCTGATAGTCCCAGAGAGAGGACAGGGGTACACAGTGTATTGTGATGCCTCGAAAGTGGGGCTGGGATGGTACCTGAATGCGATCTCGGAGAGTGGTAGTATGGTTCAGTCGGGTTGAAGAATCATGTGAAACGGTACCCCACCACAGATATGGAGTTGGCGTAGTAGTCTTCGCCTTGAAGATTTGGCGCCACTATTTATATGGCGAGCAGTTTGAGATGTACTTAGACCACAAAAGTCTGAAGTATATTTTCACGCGTGAGGACCTCGTGAGATAACACGTGAGATGGATGGAGTTCTTAGAGGATTATGACTTCACTTTGTATTACCATCCTGGTAAGGCAAATGTGGTGGCTGATGCACTCAGTCGGAAGTCACGGGGAGCATTGGCTAGTATAGCTTCCCGGGAGTGGTGGATGCTCGAGACTGTGGGACAGTTTGGGCTACAGTATAGTGAGTAGGCTCAGGGTACGTTAGGGAGTTTAGTAGCTGCGAAAGGTCTCACATTGACGAGTGATCGAGTCCTAAGGCGGGGCGAAGATAGTGTCCCTGAGGAACCATATCAGTAATTACGGATATATCGGTGGATATTTTGACAAAAATATCGGTAATGCAAAAATTAACAAAAATACTTTGAAATTCATGGAAATACTTTGTTGAACTATAAAAAATACATAAATAAGCAAATATACACTTGTTGAAGATGATATTCATTATAATTTATCGAAGTTACTAACGGATTAGACTGAAGGCCAGGAAGTGAGGAGGATGGATGTGGCTCACATTACATTATTTGTGAGAAGGATCCATCTTGAGTAGAACCAATATTCATACACTGGGAACATGGTGTTGCAATAGTATTGATTTGTAGACATGTTATGCACATAAATATGTTGTGACTCCTACCACCCAACCTCTCGTGGATAGAAATTCGGGGTTCACCCACATATCTTTGACTCATTGCATTTGATATGGAATTTGGAATGGCATTTGTGGATCATGAGGATAGTTAACCATTCGTATTCTTCACCAATAGAACGAAGGATGTGAAGAAGACGAAAGCCACCAACTCATTTTATTGAGGAGAAATATATTTGCCCTCATTCGATGAATCGGTGGGTTCCAAATACTATTGGACTCAAAAGCCTGGTAACGAATCCTCATTGTATGGTGTCATCCTTCATTGTCTTCCTCTATGTGGCTTTCCAATGGCTCCAATACCTGGCCCGGCTCTCCTAGACCTGTGGTCTTCATCTTGTGTAGCATGAGTGAAATTGTAAGACCCGAGAAATTCCAATTTCTGGAAAAATGGCAAAATTGTAATTTCGGTTAAAAATCCGTAATTTATTTTCTAGATCTCGGATATTGAAAGCAGTTCCCGCAGTTGGAGATAGTCTCATGAAATCTAAGCTAGTACGTAAAATTCAGAGATAGTCGGAGTTGACAAGATTTTTCGAGGCATCGCCAGTTCGGAGTAAATAAAGAAACCCAGTTTCTCGGTAAACGAGTCGCATGTAACAAGTGCTCATGTGCCATAAGTGGTATAGATAAAGAAATGATAAAAATGGACAGCAAGATTGAAATAAATATCATGTGAAGAAAGAGGGACATAACGGTCATTATGGAATTTGGAATTAAGTCACTTTAAAAAGACAAAATCGCAATAGTGCTTGTCTTCACCTAAAGCCAAACAAAGCGTAGAAAAGAACACTCCCGGTAGATCGAAAAAATGGAGTTTGATGAGAGGAATCGAGACTTCTCTCTAGATTTGTTTTCAAATCCGGTAGATCGGCGGTCTTGGGGACAGAAGGAGGCGCTCTACTCGGAGAGAGAAAGCATGGGCTGCACGAGTTGGAGTTTCACTCAAACTGAAGTGGGGTTTCTCCCATAGGTTTATTCTTGGTTAAATTACCATGTAAATATTTGATTGATTGAGGCCTTGACGCGTTTGATCGATCCCAGGCAGGATCAGGTGAAATCATAATTTTGAAGCCAAATGAACTGTCAGAAATGATCCATAGCTGAGTTGGGAAGGATGGTATTTATATTGTTGATCGCGTGTATTGGTTTGTATGAGACGAGTGTGCGTGAGAACCAGGTTCTGAGTGAATCGATGAATTGTGCTTTGAAGAGAATAGTAACCTAAGGTTTACTATTCCCGGCTTGATGATCACGAAATATATTTTGTGAAAATATGTGTTGGTCAGTGATTAAATTAAATTCTTGGTATATGATCATTGGCCCAAGGGAGCTAATTTTGATGTGAAATGTAGATTTACATGACATGATTGTGTGAATTGGATGTTTGTAAATATATGCATGTTTATATATTTACATGTGAATGGCGTATTGGAATTGGCATACATGCATTCATGCCAGTTTTATCCTAGGACTATGAGTTAGTGCATGAGATGAGTCTAGAGAAAATGGTTGGAGGGTAGTCTAAAATATTGGTGTATCGGGTAGTCCAAATGAAAAATATCAATCGTCGGGCGTCCCCAATTGATATTCATCGGAGGGTGGTCCTGAGAACAAATAATATATAAATCGTCGGAGGCGCCCAAGGTGTGTACATCGGAGGGTTGTCCACTAATAAAACAGTAATTCTCATACAAGGTTTAGGCAGAATTAATGAGAGAGTCGGTGAGGACATTTCGAGATGCGAGTTAGTCATGTAGACATTCAGTAGGATCATCATTTGCTTGAATGTATGTTTATTTTGGATCATTACTTTACCTTGAAGTGGAAGAAGTAGCCACAAGCGATTCACTGCGAGAAATAGCTCACCACAATGCGAGGGATATTTCACAGTGCGGGGCGTCACGAGGAGCGACCGTCTGGGAGACCTGGATTTAGAAAAGCGGTCTTGGCTTTGAGGTTCTTGTATTTACATGTATTAAAATTAGGTGTATTTTAATATGTATTTTGTATAAGTAAAACATTTGAACTCTTATAACTATTGGATATAGTGGATTCATAGTTAGCATGTTTTTATGGATGTTGTAGCATGGGCCCGAGAAGTAGTTTTTATCCATATTTGGCACATCTTTGTGAATTATGTTGGACACCACTTGGGCGGGTTTCCTGCGTAAACACTTGTATTTGTTGAAACTCCGTCTGAGAACTCGCAGGTTTTTACTGGGGTGGTGTTGGGATAACCCGACATCACTTGTATTCCGTGGAGTTGACGGGAAGTCAACGGACCCGAGATGGGGTGTCCACGAGAAATCATCTTCACCGGTGGAATGGGCTCAGTGGATATTGACTTGTTGTGGATGCAATATCCCACATCATATCGATTATCACTTGCCATCGTAGTCCCCTCTCCTCTCTAGCCATCATAACACCTTGGTAAATACCCGACCAAAAACTTGGTCTACCTGCTATGTTCCAACACTTGAATCAAAAGAGATTCGGAAGTAACAAGCGGGTTGAAATAGGTCTCGGTAATGCGGCTAAACTTAAACATGAGCTGCGGAAGGATAAAAAACTAGGCTCGCGTGCTTTGCTTCGAACATGCGACAATTAGTGGATCAGGATTTCCATCTTCATCATCTAAATGGAGAAGTCTAACCATTAAAATGATTGATTTTCTTCTTCCGCAAACTCATTTGAAATTTCAAATGTCGAAAAATTATTTTGGCAACTTTATGGTCTCTGCCTCCATATCAGGATGTTTAGTTTCATGTTGTAATAACAAGCCAATTGTTAGAGGCCTAGGATAAACAGCTTGATTTCTTTGTTTTGAGCATGAATTAGAGCATGTGTGTAATTTCTTTCTAAGGCGCAGGAAAGATGATGCTTGGTTTGGGGAAAAGAACCTTTGGAAGCAAACTCCTGTGCTATAATAAAAATTACTTATATTCAATATATAATAATAAAATAGTTATATTACTTATAATGAGAATTAACACTCACAGAACATTACATCTTGACTCGATTAACGCAATCACCAAATCTTTTGCATCACGAATAGTATAAGTGTGAATTTAAAATGTCGAAAAATCTAAAATAAAGTAATCGAATAAATTGAATCAATTAGTAGAATTAGAAACTCATTAATTTACCTCGTTTCAAGATACAAAGGCCTTCAGCATTAGGATCTAATTTAGAAAAAACGTCATGAACAGCTTGAAGTAGCTCAAGGTTGGAACCCGACTCAGTCTTGTATTGAGAAATTTTAGTTTAGAATGAGTATCTGGCGATGGTTGTTGATTGATATCACGATAATAATATAAACATAAATTATTAAATGTGAATATCGGTGAAGGATGGTGATTCTTGCGTGAAAGGATGTAGAGTTCTATCCCAGCGATTTGCGATGATGGTTTCACCACTCTTTAGCTTTGAGGTCGATAAATTGCCTTCATCAACCATTAACTTCGTGAGCAAATGCAGTTTGGGGCGACTTTTCCAGATCAGCAATCACGAGCTTGTGTATAGTGCCTCATAGATGGACCTGCTTCTCCCACCTTCTCTCCAATAATAATGATCAAACATAGGTCTTTACCGACCTCATGCCCCTTCTGATCCGGCTAAGCATGGGAATGACCATTAATTATTAAAAAAGACTTTCAAATCAGCCCTCTTTTTGAAAATTTGTCCCAGAGAACGATATAGTTTTGTTGCAAATCTTGTTGCTCCGGGGCGCTAATATCTCACCACACTCTGTGTGGCATTTTGCAAGACGAACCAACCATGATTGTGTGAAGTTGGATTTATCTTTAAACACGTCCCCGTCGGCCCGAGCAACACTATCCCTTTACGAATGTCTTCATTAAATCATCTGATGTCTTCATGGGGGATCAAAATACAGTTTCTTCATGTGCTCCGCTTTCACAAATGCTGATCCATTATCCATTTTAATTTGGAACCACACATTTGCTTCTCAGGCTGTGGTGACGTCCTTTAACAAACCATATATGTATTTGTTGTCATTGATGTCGGCGATAACAGTTTGAGGAAAATTGTGCTTCCTTTGAATATACCATGAAGTGGATAACTAGTAATTTAGGTGGCGGTCCATCCATCGCATAGTGCCATCCATATGTCTCCCCATTTCTCCCTTTGCAAGTTGACATAGCGCTTCCATGTCTTTATCTCCATTTCTGAAGTACTTGCTTTTGATTTTGGGCTCTGAAATGGTGGTTCGATGCCCATCTACATATAATGAGATGAGGAAAAATTTGGTTATTAACCTCTTCATATGGAGAATAATAATGTCATTGAACCAAAACATATTTCATATGGGAGGATAACAATGTAAAACATATTATATAGTGTTCGGCCAAACGTGCAATGCGTAATCATGTTCTTAAAATGGTGTGAGTCGCATTTTTGAGGTGGAACACTTTCATATATGAAAAAGCTTGTTAATTATTGATCCAGTGGATAGCCAGTTGAACCACGCTTTGAACATATTTTGCGGGCGTTTGATGAGGTTGATGTGATTGGTTCTGTGTGGTGATGGATCGGTATGCCAAACACTGTGATCTGTGGCCTCACGTCTTGATGGATCACTGGTTGTGAAGTCGCCCTATTGCAATTATCTGAAAAAATAAAATCAACTTACATTATTTTATAGGATAAGTAAGAAAAAATGAATTAGTATAAAGATTTACCTATTTTCTTTAACACCTCTATAAATCACAACGATCTGTTACATTCACTAACTTTTGAGTGCTACGTCTTGTTCTCGATATTCAGTGCTTTACGCTCATCGGGGTCAGGCATGTCGAAGCCGGATACATATGCATCCTCATCACCCTCCTCCTCGTCAAAATCATCATCAATGAGGCGTTGATGTTTCCTCTCATTGTGCCTGCGTCGATCCCATTTCAATTTCTTCCGCCACCAGCTCCTTTTGAACGACACTTTGCCTTTATGTTCTGAATGTTCTTCCGTTTATTGTTTTAGTAGATGGCACATTTGGACACTTCTTAGTATTTGAATGGGGATCAGTATGTGACAAATGAACTTTAAGGAAGTAATTCTGCTTTTGTAATAACCATAATAATTACTATGGACAGTCTGTTCCATTTTTAAGTCCCTCGAAGAGTCTTGTGATAATGTAAAATTACGAGTTCTTTCGGCCTCCACTTCCACTAGCCAATCTATTCATTATGATTTAGATGAAAATAAGAATTCAAATCGATGTGATCTTTATTATGTGATATCTGTTAAACAATAACATTATATAATGTGAATTACTAACATAAAAAAGTGAGGATGAGTTTATAACTTGATATATATTTAATAATATCATTAGGAATATCTAAAAAATATCATGTAATTTCTAACTTAAATAAATAATATAATTAATTAGCGAAGAATTATATTATCAAATTATAAAACTAAAAGTGAAACTATAGTATAAAAATATGAATTATGATAAAATAAGGAATATTTTCCAAGCAGTTTATATATAACTAAGAAGTAAGATTATAATAAAATAACTAAGTTTGAAAAGATTATATAACTAAAATAATTATTATCTAAATAAATAATATAATTAATTAACTAAAATTATATTTAATAAGTTATAAAACTAAATAAAACTATCAATATAAGCATTAGATTGTAGTACAAAAATAACTGAAACATTTTATATACACAAAATATTTATGAGTAGCTAAGTTTTGAAAGATTATGCAAATAACCTATTATCTAGAAATAATAACCTATAATTAATTAACTAAAGTAACAATTATCAAAATTATATAAAACTAAAATAAAACATAGTATAAAACATAGATTATAGTATAAAAACATTTCAAGCATTATATAACTGAAAAATAATATTATAGTAAATAACTAAGTTTGAAAGATTATATAATAAAATAACTTATTATCTAAATAAATAACATAATTAATTAACTAAATATTATATTATCAAAATTAACAAACTATAGTATAAAAGTATAGATTATAGGCTACAAAATATTTAAACATTATATAACTAAAATAATATTATAGTAAATAACTAGAGTTTGAAAATTATATAAAACAAAATAACTATTATCTAAGAAAATAATATAATTAATTAACTAAAATTATATTATCAAATTGTAAAACTAAAATAAAATTATAGTATAAAAGAAATTATAGATTATTGTATGAAAATATTTCAAACATTTATATACTTCAAATAAGATTATCATTAAATGAACTTCAAAGTTTTGAAAGATTATATAACTAAAATAACTATTATCTAAATAAATAATATAATTAATTATTAAAATTATGTTATCAAATTATAAAACTAAAAATAAAACTATAATATAAGTATGAATTATAGTATAAAAAAATATTTCAGCTTATATAACTAAAATAATATTATAGTAATAACTAAGTTTAGAAGAATACTATAACTAAAATAACTATTATCTAAATAAATAATATAATTAATTAACTTTAAAAATTATAAATTATAAAACTAAAAAAATAAAAACTATATTATAAAAATATAGATTATAGTATAAAAATATTTAAACATTATATAACTAAAATAATATTATAGTAAATAACTAAGTTTGAAAGATTATATAGCTAAGAAATAACTATTATCTAAAATAAATAATAATTAATTAACTAAAAATTATGTATCAAATTATAAACTAAAATAAAACTATAGTATGAAAATTATGAATTGTAGTATAAAAATATTTCAAACATTATATAACTAAATATGTATAGTAAATAACTAAGTTTGAAAGATTATATAACTAAAATAACTATTATCTAAATAAATAATATAATTAATTAACTAAAGTATATTATCAAATTATAAACTAAAATAAAACTATAAGTATAAGTATAATTATAGTATAAAATATTTCCAAACATTATATAACTAAAATAATATTATAGTAAATAGCTTCAAGTTTGAAAGATTATATAACTAAAATAACTATTATCTAAATAAATATTATAATTAATCAACTAAAAATTATATTATCAGAAATTATAAAACTAAATAAAACTATATTATAAAGAGTATAGATTATAGTATAAAATATTTCAGAAAACATTATATAACTAAAAATAATATTATAGTAAATAAACTTTAAGTTTGAAAAGATTATATATAAAATAACTATTATCTAAAACCAAATAATATAATTAATTAACTAAAAATTATATTATCAAATTATAAAACTAAAATAAAACTATAATATAAAAATATAGATTATAGTATAAAATATTTCAAACATTATATAACTAAAATAATGTACCAGTAAATAACTAAGTTTGAAAGATTATATAACTAAAATAACTGTATCTAAATAAATAATATAATTAATTAACTAAAATTGTGAGACCCCAAAAAACTGAGGGTCGTTGACTACCCGTCGACCAGCGGAATAACCGTGAATGTCAGTGCTTCGGCAATGCTTCGCGAGAAAATCGGGGCGGGAGTCTCCTTTGTGCGGGGAGCTCTGCCCATGGTACAGCACTTGTCCCAAACATCAGCAATGACCACCTGAGTCTCATATACAATTATAATAAATAAAAATGGCAGCAGAATTTTGTTGACATGAATGACAGGTCGTGGGGCGACGCATTGATTAGAAGTTATTATCGCTCTTATACAACGTATATTAAAATTCTAGAATTCTATTGTGCATACCAACTAACTACAACCACGGCCGGGCATAATTTAGTGATATACCAGATGAGCGCAGATATCCTGTAAATCCTTTGAAATAATATGTGCCACACCGACGCATAAGTGAAACTAATACCAATAGTGGAATCACCTACATCAGTGCTGCCACCTAAAATCTATCTGGCCAATCCCTATCTCTTTTCCTTACTCAGTAAATACATGATCCTGCCTGGAATATCTATGTATTATATCGAGGTCTCCTGACTCTCTTCTTCAAGCTGCATTGTGAGGCATTGTTTTCAAAGGCAAGGTGTTGTTTTTGTTTGTGGACAACTCCATCTGGTAGTGGTTGACTGGATGATCTGGTGTGGACAACCACTCCAGTGTATAATTAAAACGGGCTGCGGCGATTGATGACTATATGGTTCTGCGCGAATATTAGCTAATAGGACGCGCTCCGATAATGGTATGTTGGCCAAACCCGCGAGCAAATTCTCTTGAAACTACGCCTCATCGCCATCGTTTAATAGATTTGTACGGTCGTATGGAATGCATGATGTGATTCCCGATACAGTTGTATAACGCGTACTAATATAACACGATATACATTATAATTTAATCTCACAAACATGTATGAGAATTTTGCAGTCATTACCCCGAAAATTGCTCTGCGTGAAATAATTTACAACTCTGAAACAGTGTTGGAAATTGCTCAGCCAAACCATTTTCATACGAATTTATTTTGTGAACTCACTATTACATGAACAATCAAAGGCCTAGGAATTCATTGCAAGAACCTATCGACATCGATTCCTCGGTGGCAAATTCATGGCCATTCCAGGCTGTATGCATACAGCATAATTTTATGGCACAATTTTGACGCTTCTGCAACCCCAACCGTTATTGTGAAGCTGCCGAAGCTATCCAGATGACTCAAAATTTAAGAGCTCAATTCAGTTCCAGGATTTAGACCGTCGGAAATGTATTAAAACATAGTCGCCGAGATCATCGGCAAGGCATGAAGTAGAAGAATCGCTCAAGTAAGATAACCCTACTCAGCGGGTTTACGAAACTCATGAAAACGGGAGCCCCCTCATGGGCCTCACGGCATTGAAGCGACTTAAACCTGTCTTGCCGGAGATTGGCGTGGATCGCGTGAAGCCGCAACAAACTCCATATATATATGCAAAAGCTTATCTTTCTAAAAGCTCCTTTGTGGATTTCGTTTCTTCTTTTCGTTTTGGTCTTTGATTTGAGATTTATGAGACAATACTGTTCGTATTTCGTCTGTGTCTGATTTAATCCGGAAATTCAATATGTCAGTTGTGTCATAAATCTTGGATTTTATTATTTTTGCCTCAACCCGTCTGTTTCTGTTTATTCTCCTGTTCATGCGGCTGTAAAGTCCATAAATTTGTGACATAATTAACAGCTGCCTATCTATATGGATTTTCTGTTTTGCTTTCGTGAAGCGATCGCAGGTGTTTGTCTGGTGTTAGGCGGTGGAGCGTTACCTTAGGACCTAAGTGAGGATGATTTCTCAGTAAAAATCTGGTTTCGTCATCCGGATCTAGAGAATGAAGTTCAGTTTACGAAATTTACCCAAGTTTTCTTGCATTTTTGAAAAATTAATTAGGTCTTACATTCCCTCAACAAAAATTTTGGTCGAGAATTCTGGACAGTCAAAACTTCTTTCCCATTGTGTGCAGTATTGTGTACTGCCACGCATGTAAACTCGTCATTCATATTGGCGAATGAGCCGCAGTACCTTAAATGCAAACAGAAGGACCGGTGGCGTCGATCCTCATGCCTCCCCATGTTGACTCCTCCGCTCCATAGTGCATCACTTTCGCTAGCCCTCACGGTCTTAAGTAGCAAAACGTCCAATATCAAAATCATGCGGTTAAGCATGGAGGGATGTGTTGATGCGGCATCAAGTGCGTGCTGATCCGCCACATGAAGGCACGGATCGGGTATGCTTAGGAGCATGGGCGTGAAATACCTCGTGGACACGACATCGTGGGCGGTAAAATCCTTGATGCCAGCGGTGCCCTGCCCTCTCGATTATCTCGAAAGACGATAAATCTCGGTGTGAACTCGCTAAGACACGACCCTCCCCTCTTAGGCATCACGCACGGGACGTGATCCTGACCACTCGGGCTCTTAGGAGTCGACGTCGTGCAGTGATATAGCTCTTACAGAAGACCAGGGCGGTGGAGGGCGGTTGATAGTGTCTAAGCTCACCTTCTCGGAGGTCTGTCTCTAATGAATCAGGACCAGTGGAATGACTGTGTTGCAGCGGATGGTCAACATAAAGGTGATTACACATAGCCTCCCATAGTGTTCTCATATGGTGCCATCGTATCTTCTTGATTAGCATTGATTGTAGGAAAAATTCACTAAGGGCATCTCCTCCAAACTGCCATATGATCGGGCCTTTATGCTCATAGCATCTGTCTCTAGCACTACACAATATAGTCCTCTCGGAATGACAATGCAATGGGTGGAAGAGTTGTACTCATGGTTGGCCGTGTGCCATGTGTATGAGCTCACTAAAGTCTTGTAGCTCATGGGTCTCTATTGAACACTATGGATGCGTTGCTCAATAGCCAGTGGACTATCTCTCGAATATACAGCGAAGCGAATCTCTCTAATGTGAAAGGTCATCATACGGCTAGAAAGTGTGGACTGTTGGGCGGATCATGTCGCATGCGTCGTGATATGCCCGTGATTGATAAGGTGACGGTGGTCACAAATCCGTCATGGCGTGCTCGCCACTGCCCCACCTCGCGGTTAGTAGCCTGGCGCCGGTGCTCGGCCTTAACTGGCGACACGTGAGACATCGTCGCACAAAGTCCCCCCCGTGTCTCTTCGTTCCGCTCGATATCTGACAATGAAGTTCTGGTATCTTAGTGCCGCGGATGAAGCGGAAAATGAGGCGTGAAACATACGAATCTCCTATAAAAATCGATCAAATAGAGAACCACTACCGTCCTCTATGCAAGAGCTACCATCTGTGTGGATGGTTGACCTAAATCACCCATACCCATTGGCTTAGGTCACGATGGACACTATCTCTGCATCCTGCCACAAGGACTCAATCACTCTGCTCAACAAAGGGCTGGTTGACCTTGCTGGAAGCTCTGACCTGGCCACCGCTCCTTTGTCTTTGTAATCCAAACTCTCCCCCTGGTCTCGAGCATGCCACTCTGGGAAGCTATACCGACCAATACCCCGACTTCAGTGGCGCATCGGTCTGTGCCAGGATGGTATTACAAAGTGAAGTCATAATCTCGGAACTCCATGTCCATCACAGCGTTGCCTCATGTTGAGGTCTGGCTGAGTGATATCGCCAGACTTGTGATGAGGTACACCTCGAACTCCTCGCCATGTGGATTGTGGTGTGGAAATCTTAAAGCGAAGACAGTGCAAATCCATGTCGTGTGTGGGGTGAAAGTCTGCTCATGATTCATGCCCAGCCAGAACTATAAGCTCTGCCACTCCTGGAGGTATCAAAACACATCCCGATCCCAGGCCATAGAGACATCTGGCCATTTGTGTACCCTGTCTGTTGGAACTATCAAGATAAGAAGTGTAAGTCTCCTCTTCCAACTCTGGAATGCCTCCTCATCGGTCATCCCAGTAGGCTGCCTCCTTGGGCTGACCTGCGTCATAGGTGTTGCTGTGGGAGAAAATCCCTCAATGTATCTCTTTGTGTACCAGTATCCTAAGAGGCTTCACGTATCTTGGCGACTTGACCTCTCTGACTCATCGTACCTGCGACCTTTAAGATTCAGCGACTGCGCGATGCCCACCGCTACGTGTCCAATCTCCACCTCGTTAGCCAAGCGGCGCTGCGAACTTAGCGTATGGCGTGGTCTCTCAACAAACTATGTCCCTGTCTCGAAGCCAGTACCTCATGCTCCCCCTCCCCCCGGCGGGAGTAGATCAAGATAGTGAGTGAGACTGCGACGGTGGTCGGTGGGGTTGGAATGCCACTGTGCGAGATCCATGAATCTTTGTGGCAGCGTTCACAGTAATCAGAACATCACCTTAAAGCTCAAAGTGCCCATAACGGCGTCCTAAGCGCCATCTTGGGATATCTTATCTCCTAACCCTCGGTTGATGGTAACGGTCGCAGTCTGTCTTCAGGTGTCTTCGCGCTCCTCTCGGTGATGAAACAATCGTCGATCCTGGGTGATGGATTGTGGATATATCGTAACCTGTTTAAGCGCCATTAATCAATGCAGTTGAATCTGGCTTGCAGAATCAAACAACACTCTAGCCCATAAGCGAGATAGCAAAACGTGCCTGTATAAGCGCTGATCATTGACTCAACCTGGGGTGTGATGGGCGTCGCCACGTCATAATCACCAGCGTCCTGCCTATAGACTCGTCCTACTGCCTCTGCCATACAAGCCTCTCGGAACTTGCTGTGAAATGGGAGGTGCCCATGTAGCTCCTTAAGCGAAGGCTGGCTCCTCGACTTATGCCAAGGCTGTGTGAAATGTGGCGTGATATATCTTGATCACTTGCTTGCGGGCCCGGGACTTTTGGGATCACGATACTATAGAATGATCCGTCATATATGTCTGAGTCTGCTTGCAGTGGTATACGCTATCTGCCGGCTTGGCCTTCTTGATCCGTCCTGACAGGATGAGTCGTGACTCTGGAACCCACTTAATTCAGCCTGGGCTATTCCCCAGAACAGAGAAGAAGACCCCAGTTCTCCTTCCTCTGCTCTTTGCTGCATCCAGGTGTCGCATCGCCGATCTCTCTGTAGTGCGAGGGCGTCGATCGCCGGAGTCCATATCTGGTAGATGAAGATTTCTGATCCTACCTCGAATGGACAACCCGGCCATTCTGAATCTCTCACCTTAGCCGTAATGCGTGTGCGTAATCATCGATAAGTCGTGCTAGCTAGAATCTAGCCATAATCCATCCAGGTCATCATTCCCACTGCTTCAGCTCTAAGACTCCTGAGCATGCATGCCTCATGATATGGAGATGCTTACCGCAGACCAGCTCTGAGAAACTGCCGCCCGTAATGTCACCATCTCTGGGCTCAGGGTCCTTGCTTATTTCCGCCCGCCACTTGGGCCTCCACCTCTGGCCGAGCGGCTAGTCGATCTTTGACAGCGTCGGGGTAATCTCCAGCCTCTGGCTGCCTTCTCTGTCTGCATGTGAACGATGGTGCGCCTGTGGATCTCCTCCCCCGTGAATGTGGGGATGATGCACAAGCCTGCGGGTTCTCGGACCTCCTGACCTGTATGCCCGGCCTGATGTAGATTAGCGACGTCGTGTCTCCTATAGCCTCAGCAGGCCTGGCGATCAAGCTGCGGTGGTGCCCGACCCAGTCTCCCAATGGATGCCCTCACGTCCTCGCCTCGACAACCATCTGCAGTTTTAAATGGGAGTTAAATACAATGCTTTGTCTCTGGCATGCAAACACGACCCCAGAGACACTATTCATACACAAATATTATTTTATATATTCTAAGTCCGCGCATTCATAAATGATATGAAACGACTAATTCCCATGTCAAACCATTTTTTTTTCCACAAAAATTTTATTTTCGAAAATTTCATTTTTTCCAAAATTTTGTCTCATTTTATTTGATTTAATAAAAAAAATTTTTGTGATGAACAGTGTTCATGAATAGTGTCCAAACAGTGACTAAGAAACAGTACTGAGTCCAAAAACAAGTCAAGTGAGCGATTGTGCACGCACCTGACCGAGCCAAGCACACCTAGGTGCGCGCAGGCGGCGCCAGTGGCGTCTTGCGTCTGGGTATCGTAGCCGCCCCGGCCAAGTGTCGCGAGCGCGTGCGGCAGAATAAGTAGCACGGCTGAGTCGTGTCGCGTGGCGCTGCCCAGCGTTAATATCATGGCCGTGTGCCCGTGCGACTACTGACGATGGAAGTGGCGATGTGTAACCGACCACGCCTCGAAGCCCCAGCTACGATCTAATACACTAAGGTGGCGTTGCAATACCATGATCCTCGACCGCAGCCGCCTCAGTCGCAATACACTATAACGTGTGTTACTGTCCTGACTCGCCGGCGTCGGCTCATCGTCTGTGCGGCGGTGTATTGTGATACAAACCTCAACCATCCCGATACCATTGCAATACAATTTTCCAGCCTACTCTGAAACACTTTTCCCGGCCTAACTGGGTGTAGTCGCGATACAGAGCTGTATGCGTGACAACACCTATCTCGAACGAGCGACCTTCCGACCTCACCATGCGTAATGGGCGTATGGTGACCTAGTCTCATGTTAAAATGGGCGTGTATCGATTCTACCAAATTTTTTCATTTTCATCTTTTTCTTATTTATTTCCAACTACTGGAAAATGCCCAAATATATATATATATATATATGTATATACATTTTTTTTTTCTCATTTTCCAAAACACCAAATAAACTTGTAAAAATTTATTTTATTTGATTTTCTTCAGTTTTAAATACTATAAAAACCTTAGAAAACTATTTGCTTCACCTCGAATTTTATTTTATTTTTTTCGTTTTATTATGGACCATTTTGTCCAAATAAATTTTCAACCTCCTGTTCTCTACTACCTAGTGCTCCAACCTTAAAATTTATTAAATTTTGTATTATCGATAACCATTAATTGTTAAATTTATTTCATTTTATTTTCTTTGTTCCGAGTTTTGCGCGTAAGCTCTTAAAGAATTTTCCAACACACCTATGTGCTATTTACCTAACAGTTCTTTGACGCATGACGATTTCGTGATATGCATATCCTTCACACAACAATTCATCAAATCACACACTTGATCACACACAAAAACACATGCAGCCTTAGTGTTCTAATATTTTATCCAATACTTGTACATGGTGATCTCTGTGCTTTATAAGGCGTTTTTGTCGAGCCACCAAGTGGTGATGTTCTTATGACCATGGCCTAAGCAAGTCCCAGCCTAGGTATGATATGCCTAGCTCTTTGATACAAGGCGTACGCCCGAAAGCTTAGGGGTCCCAGTTGACTGCAGTCGACTTATGAATACTCGTGAATGTCGGTAACGACACTACTCCTGAAATCGAATGAGAGTCTCCTTTGTACGGGGAGCTCTACCCATAGTACAACACCTGTCCCAAACATCAACAATGACCACTGGGTCTCATACAATTATAATGAGAGTAAAAATGGCCAGCTTGACATATTATCTCACAACAACAAATCTGACCAAAATATACTACATGGTTCAGGATTGTACATCACTCTTATACAACATATATTAAATTCTGAAATTACAATACATGCATACCAACTAACTATCAAAGTCACAACCCGACTTTCTTCAAAATCGGACTCTAAGATGAGTGGTCTCATGTGCTGCTCTAACACACGAAATAATATATTCCCACTCGGCGGGGTGAGCTAATACCCGATGGAGATCACCTAAATGGATTACTCTCTCCCACCCTAAATTGCATAATGCAATGATCCTATAAACACACACTCAAGTAAATCGTGATCCTCTTGAATGTCCTAAGCCAATTAACCATGTCCGGTCCTCACCGACTCCTCACACTTTCCTAAACGCATGTATAAGAAGCATTATTTTCCAAAACAAAAATTATTTGTTTTTAATTGTGAACAACCCTCCGATATAGAAGTAGTGGACCGGCTCGATAATCTAGTGGTGGACAACCCTCCCGGTGTATATCAATTGGAGCCGACTCAGACGGTGATGGCCATGGACTACCTCCCAGATATTGTAATGGACACATAGATGGTATTATTATTAGTCGATCCTCGAAACAATTCTCGAAACCACCTCATGCACTCCCTCCTATTGCTCTAGAGGTCTTGATTGCATATGGAATGCATGATGCAATTCAATACAATTTATATAACTGCGTGCAAATATAACATGATATACATTTATATAATTTAATCTCACAAACATGTTGTAAATTTCTGTCCATTACATCAAAAATTAGCTCACGGTGGGCTAATTTACAACCTGAGCAGTCGATTTGAATTGCCAACCAGATCACAAAAATTTATTTTAGTGAATACTGTCGCGTGAATAGTAAAATCCTCGAGGTTGCGTGCCTTTATCAAACTATCGATTCCGCCGTAAACCGAAATTCATATGTTTCGGTGTGTGCGCGTGGGCGTGATTGGCGAACGGTTTGTACCTAGCAGCCCCAAAACAGTCAGTGGTGCGATATCCAAATGAGCTCAAATAATTTGAACAATTGGTCCCGATTTTGGGATACGATTAACTTAACGTTTAAGATATCCAAATCACCAGTCATCAACGAAACGCCGTCGAGAAGAACCAGATAGGATCAAACCATACCTCATGAGTTTGTGAAACTGCCAAAACGAGCCAGCCGTAGACACTCACCGCTATGACGACTTTCTTCATGCTCGAAGAAATTAGGCGATCGGATGGCGAAGTAAACCTAGAAGCTACTCACAAGCGTAACAGTACCATTGTAGATTTCATTTCTTCTTTTCACGTTTTGGTCTTTGATTTAAGGGTAGAGGAACAAAACTGTGCTATTCGTCTTATTATCATTGTAAATTCAATAATGCAATCATGTCCTCTTGGATTTTGACATTTGCTTTTTCTACTCTGGCGTCTATTTCATAATTTACTGCTCATACAACATGGGGTTAAGCGGTTTATGTTATGGTGACTTTATAAATCACATCACATGTCATTTTCGACTTTTAAAGAAAGCAGCGATGCAAGCGTGCAGTGCGACTATCTAGGGTTATGAAGGCTTGAAATTAAACGTGCTAGCTAAATTTTGAGACTATTCCCAGCAGTAAAAATCCGTTTCTAAAATAAGTCGAATCTAGAGAATAAATTTCAGATTTTATAGTGCGATTTTCCATTTTGAAAAATTGAATTACCTAAGGTTTAAAATTATATTATCAAATTATAAAACTAAAATAAAGCTATAACAAAAATATATATTATAAGCACTTTAACACCAAAAAATAAAACTAAATCAAATATGCATAAAAACAAAATTAATGAACAAAAAACACATATTTCACAAAGATCTTCGAAAAATTGGGATAAAGAACAAATAAAACTGTTGAGGAAATTGACTTAGTGTGGATGGATGAGTTTGTGATGAGGTGTGTGATTTTAGGGACATTTATAGGAATTTTTTGGAGTTAAAATAGTCATTGGATTGTCAAACGGGTTTATTGATTTATTTCTAACCGTTGGATTTGATTTGATTCAAATCTAGCGGATTTGAACGATCATCAGCATATCCGTTAGAGAAATCATTCTGAACCGTTAGATTGAAAAGCAGGATTAAGAAAATCAACCATTGGATCACAAAAATAGACATTGGATTCTTCAAAAAAGGCGGACGAAATCTGAACCGTTGGATTAAAACCAGAAAACAATCTAAAGGTCAAAATTTGTCCAGGAAAATCGCCGAAAAATCGCCGATTTATCACCGATTTTCAATTGTCGATAAATGCGAGCCATTTTCCTCCTGAATGGCTCCCCAGCGTGCATATGGTGTAGAGAAAAATCGGTAATATTAGTTCAGGTGCATGCATGAAAGATGGGCGGTTGCTGTAGATTTTTCCATCGATTCCATGGATGTTCTATCATTCCTCAAGCGATTTTGGTTCCACGGTGTCCATCGAGAGGCCAGGCCCTGCTGATCATGTCTGGTGGCGAAGTTTGGACCGTCCATGCGAGATAGTAGTCTTCGGGTATAGGGGCGGGTAGTGGTTCCCCCAGTTAATGGGTTGAGAAGAGAAGATCCTCGAGGAGTTTCACTACTCGATTAGTTGGGCATCCAGTGGCGGAAGGTAATGCCACGATCTGCGTCACCGGTACTATTTGGAGCGGGATGAAAGAGACACGTATGGGACTTTGTTCCTTGATCTCGCCTCATCAAGTTAAGTGCGGAGGCACGAAGCCGGTAGAGGCTAGCCGATGAGTGGTGGGCTAGTGGAGAGTGGGAGAAGCGCGTCCTGATGGATTTTGCGACCGCGCATGAGACCTTGCGAGGAGGGCATGACAAAGTGTGGGTGATTGAATAGAGCGGCTCTGAAGTGGCACATTTCCTTCTTGATGCGGATGACCTTCACATTGGAGAGGGTGCGGCATACAGTTGTATGTGTTAAGATGGGTGGAGCTGCACTTGGAATTGTGTATCCATGGTGTCGGATAGGGACGAGTTTGATTACACTTTGGGCTTCCAAAAGGAGCTGTGGGCTGACGACCGCGTATGGCTTACTCGCCAGCGGGCGGATGGTCGGTCGAGAGAGGACCATACGGTGTTAGAGGGCATCTTTAGCGACATCGATCTGGATCATAGGGTAGTGGGAAAACGCGCGCCAGGTGGGTCACCTACAATAGTGATTATCAAGAATTGTGTGGGAGTACGTAGATCCGTGTGTTGTGGGCCAAAGAAGTGGGAAGAGCTCCGTATTGGTCTGATCGGTCAGAGCACCTGCGAGAAGGTGAGCTTGTCTGATAGCGTCTTCCTCACGGCTGAGCCAGGCATAAACTATTGCAATGTGTGATATGGAAGCCCTTAGAGTTCGAGGTTGGTGATCACATCTTCTTGAAGGTGATGCACCAAGAGAGGTGGTCAGGTTAAACGAGCACGGAAGCTATGCTTGAGGTTCATTGGGCCTGAGAGAGATATAGAGAGGGTGAGCCAGCTGTAATGATTACCGGTTAAGCTTCTGTGACATATCGGAGTGTCCATGAATTTCATGTCTCCATGCTCCGAAGGTGCACTCCAGATCCAGCTCAGGTAGTGGATTGGGGAAGGTGGGATCGAGCACGAGATGGGACCTTCGGAGGACGATGTGCGTATGGATGGTCGGGATCGGCTTTTGTGGCGCAGACCGTGAGGCTAGTGAGGAGTGCTATGAGCTGGCACGAGTGGGTGGAGGAGTCGGCGTGGGGCCCAGCAAAGGACATGATGCGGGTATCCCTTCTTGTTTAGGGATGAGTACATGGTTTAGTCGTTTTATACTTAAATGACTAGTTTGCCACATGACACAGTGCCACTTATTGCATATGTGTGATTTGTTGTTGTGGTGTCACGGAATTGAGGATGAGATTTTAAGGGAGGAAGAATGTAAAGCAGGAAATTCTAATTTTATGAAAAAGGTAAAACGGTAATTTTGGTAAAAATCAAACTTTTCTAGATATCGGGATAGCCGAAACGGACTTTACCATTGGGTGTCTCATGATCTAGCTACCACGTTGAATTTCGTCAAATTTCAAGATAGTGGAAATTTCATGTCTTCGAGACTAGAAGTCAATCGGGTGCCATATGACAACTTTGTGAGAAGGTATGTGGAAGTGACAGGGTCTGCCTGCACATGTACTTACATGTGACACATGTTGCATGATTAGTGAAGGAATGGGGATGGGTGGCGGGCTGGATTCGTAAGTGTCGAAACCATAAAGTCAAACTAAGGGACAAGGAGGTGGTGAAAATAAAAAATACAGGAGCATCATCTTCTTCTCCATTTGTTGGAACGTGCGGTGAAGGGGAGGAATACGGTTTAGAGAGAAAATTAACTCTCTCTAAATTTCTGGCGTTCGGACCCAAAATACGGTTCTTGTCGAGCAAGAAGGAGGATTGATCTCTGTTTGCAAGAGCTCTGCGTGGACCATTGGATTTTATGGAGTTCGACAACTCAGAAAGGTAGGGTCTCTACTTGATTTATTCTTTAGCTAGAGCCATTTTAATGGATGGAGATTTGTTAAAGGCACAGATGGCCATGTTTTGAATCCCAAAATATTTGGACAAGTAGAAGAAAATCCCTAGGTATTAGTAAGTGAACGGTGTCGGACCTGGGGTTTCTGATTCCACGTGATTTATGTGTGATTTGTGTGTTGCTTGGGTGATTCAAAATGAATTACTTGAATTGGTTATTAGCCCATGTGAGCTAATTTTGGTGATATTGCTATGAATTGAATAACATGATGTTATGAGTTAAATTTTGTTAGTATATGCATGTTTAAAATATATTAACATGAATTGTTGGAAATGGCATAATGCATTCCCATATGCAAGGGCACCCTAGAGATGTTGGGGTGTGAGTACATGACAAGTAAAATCGGAGGGTTGTCCAAGCTGATGAATTCTTTATAAAATTATTAAAAATAATAATTTTGTCGGAAAAGTTGTCGAAAGAATTGTGTTGGGGAAAGTGTCGATGAATTCACGTCGGAGGGGCCCATGGGTGTTTGAAGAGTTTACCTGAAATTCACCTCGGAGGATTGTCGGCGTGTTGTATATCGGAGGGTTATCCTCAATTAATACAAATATTTTTGTTTTGAAAAAAAAGTGATTTTCATACATGGCTTAGGCATGTGTGAGGGAGTCGGTGATGACTCGAGACATGGGATTGGGCATGTAGACATTCAAGTAGGATCATGCATTTGTGAATGTGTTGGTTGCCAAACTACGTGTGCATAAGTGGGGAGTAACCCATGTGGAGATTATCACTCTTTGGTGTGCTCACCCTATCGAGGAACATTATTTCAGGTACCTGGGGTGTTGGAAGGCCGGCGGCGCTAGAGAGCGCTTTTAAGAGAAAAGAATCGAATTGTGAAACGATGTTTGTATAACATGTATTAGAATTCTTAATTTTAATATATGTTTGTATTGAGAGTGAGTAACTCTTGAACCATTGCAATAGTTGGTTGGATATATTTTAGTGAGTATGATGTAGGTCAATGTGGCCATTTTACTCATGTATGGATCTCATGATGAGACATCTGTGGGTTTAAAATGGAGTTGACGGTGGTCACGAGACCCCGGGGAAATAGGGCGTTGTGATCAAATCCAGTTTTCGGTGTGGTGGTGCAGGGCTTTTTTGTGTGAGGGACGTCAATGGCTCATAAAAATGATACAAAAGATGACATAATTTAGTTCAATTTCCTTGCATTCTGATAAATTAACTTATGATAGATAATGAACTCAAGACCAAAACATCGAAATGATAAAAGAGATAAAATTGCAGTCATCTTTTTTATGGGTTCTAAACTTATGGATTGCATGTAATCAAATCTGGTGTTTTGAGCTATCATTGGAGGTGCTCACAAAGAGTAATAAAGCAATTAATTTAATTTGATGAATACCAATTCACAGATAGAGATCAAGGTTATCAGCTCCAATGATTTCAGGATTTAGGCATTAGAATTTCAAGAGCGGTTCCAGCATATAGTGGTGGTACTAGAAGAACAGTCAGTTTTTGTAATGTATTTCTGGATCAAAGATCCAACTGAAGTTTTTTATGCCATAAGTTAATTTCCTGAAAAAAGAAAAAAAAAATACCCACTTTAATTGTGTTTATGTCATAACTAAATTGGCCCTTATTTTGTAGGAATTAATCAAAATATCTGAGTTCAATTTGCCCCAATTTAATTTTTAAACATGCCTATGTGAAATCACTGTTCAGAAATTTAGATATGTTATGGATTAGTTTTAAGAAAAAAATTAGAAAATCAGTAGAATTACAAATAATGCAATTAAATTTTACTTACAACTAAATTTCATCGAAATTTTACAAATCCATAAACTAAATTTGTCTTATTTTGCCTTAGTGCATATGAGTAGAAGTTTGTCCTAACTAAATTTGTCTTAACAAAAAACCAAAATTATTTGCCCTAATTAAATTTGGCCAAACAAAAAATGATAATTATCCTAAATCAAATAGAATCTGCAAAGAATAATGAAAATTTTCTCAAATTAAAACTAAATCTACTCTTACAATAGCCCTAATATGCACAAAAACGATAACTTTTGCCAACTTATAGACCATAAGGAACACCCATAGAACTTCTTCCCATAGTTTGAGTCATTTTTGACAATTCCAAACCTTGAATCAATATTTTAGTAACATTTCACTTCCATTTCTCTGCAACTTCCCATAGAGTTTGAAAAAGCGCCAAAGCAAGACGACGATTGCTGCATTTGGACAACCATTGACACTTTACCTTTCATTCTACCCTTCGTTTTGCCTGGTTAGAGAGAAGAAGAGGAGGAGGAGGAGGAGATGCAAAACCCGACCCCCCCAAATTTTCTTTCAGTTGTGTCATGTGCTATGCACATGACATAACCGATTATGCCACATAAGACAATATAATCGATTAAGCAGGTCGACACAGTCGCAAACCAGCGGATGACAAAACATGGGATTATTCTGGATTAACGGTAAGGTGGGACTAATTAAAGAAAACGAAACAAAACTATATGGATTATTCATGTCAATTACTATATATATATATATATATATATATATATATATATATATATATATATATTGCTGGTTTTAGGATTCAAAATATTAGTGCTTTAGGATAGGCTATCAAAGATTCTAACGGTATTACTAAAATGGTTGCTTATAGACATATTGGTAATTTCTCAATTATTGTTGCTAAATGTATGACTTTAAGATGTGGTATGTTAACTACCAAGAGAAAAGGTTTTTTGAATTTAAAGATTGAAGGTGACTAAAAAAATAGTGATAGATTGTTAAAATAAGATGATTAATATTCATTGTTCTATTTTTGTTATTAATGGAGAATATTTGGAATTTGTCGCAGGGTTTATATAGTTATGTTTATCATCATGTTTACAGACAAAGCTGATGGAACTGTTGATTGTCTTGCAAAAAAAGGGTTTAGTAGTTTAGATTCAAGTGTTTGGTGGTCAAATTTTCCTAAAGACGTTACAAATATTAGCTTTCATGATTATTGTGGTTCTCTTTCCAATCGTGTTTGTAAGTTTTTTGTTCGGTAATCTTCTTTCATTAAAATAAAACAAATTAGGATATATATATATATATATATATTGTTGGTTTCTAGAGATTCAAATATTAGTGCTTTAGGATAGGTTATTAAATTCTAATAGTATTACTAAAATGTTGCATGAACATATTAGTAATTCCTCAGTGTGTTACTAAATGTATGACTTTAAGAGATTGTATGTTAACTGTCAAGAGAAAAAGGTTTTTTGAATTTAGAGATTTAAGGTGCCTAAAAAATAGTGATAGATTGTTATAATAAAATGATTATATTCCTGATTTATAATATATATATATATATATATATATATATATATATATATATATATATATATATATATATATATATATATATATATATATATATATATATATATTGATAGTTCCTAGGGTTCAAAATATTAGTGATAGATTGTTATTGTTGCTAAATAAGTTAATAAAATGATTGTTATAATATATATATATATATATATTGATAGTTTCTAGAAGTTCAAATATTGAGCTAACTGGATGGGTTATTAGAGATTCTAATGGTATTACTAAAATGGTTGCTTGTAGACATATTGGTAATTCCTCAATTATTGTTGCTAAATGTATGACTTTAAGAGATTGTATGTTAACTGTCAAGAGAAAAAGGTTTTTTGAATTTAGAGATTTAAGGTGCCTAAAAAATAGTGATAGATTGTTATAATAAAATGATTAATATTCCTAGTTCTATTTTGTTAGTAATGGATGATATTGGGAATTTATTGTAGGGTTTAAATAGTTATGTCTATCATCATGTTTATAGAGAAGCTAATAGAACTACTGATTGTCTTGTAAAAAAATTGTGGTTTAGTAGTTTAGATTCAAGTGTTTGGTGATCAAATTTCCCTAAAGTTGTTACAAATATTAGCTTTCCTGATTATTGTGGTTATCTTTCCAATCATGTTTGTAAGTTTTTTGTTCGATAATATTATTTCTTAAAAATAAAACAATTTAGGATATATATATATATATATATATATATTTAAATTGTTTATTTATGAAAAGCGAATAAGCTACAAACATGATGAAGAAAGAACCTAATAATCATGAAAAAACACTTAATATTTAACAACGTTACAGAAATTTGACCGCAGAAACACTTGAATCTAAACTGCTCACCTGCTCTGAGGCAAATCGTGACCGATAGCTGCTCTGCTTTATGATGATCATATAACTGTTGGCCCAAACCTGCGTATAAATTCAAAATATCACTCTGTGAAAATAACAAAAATATAACTAAGGCTGTTAATGACTTTCCACAGTAAGGGCCCACCTGGCCCACTCCCGACGAGAAGGGTGGTCCACTTACGAGCTGTCCCACCCCCAGCTCACCGAGCGGGGTTTGCTTTCGCCTCGTGAGCTGAACTGGGACCATGAGCTTGAATGCCGTCGTAGTTCCCATTTACCAAGCCGAGCCTACTGGCCGGTTGGTGGTGAGTTCGAATGGTATCTGCTCGGTCGATTAACCTGAGCCCTGTGGCAGAGTAACTGCAAGTGGACTCTGTCCGAGATATTGGCATATATCACCCAGGTCCTCGCACCGGCCTCAGACGGAGGGTTGGTGTCGATTCCACGAGGCTGTCCCCTGGCTCACGGGGGTTTCTTTAGCCTCAGTGAGCTTGAACTGGGACCATGAGCTTGGGTACCCATTGAGGTAGTTCCTTTCTGCTTGGGCTAGTAGCTCGGTTGGTAGTCAGAATTTTCCCACCGATGGTATCTACTTCATGGTCAGGTTGGCTCTGACCTTTCGTGGCTTAAACTCTTTGTGAAACAGTTACCAACTCACCGTCAGAAATGGCACCGGTACTGTGATATAAGCGCTGCTAAGGCTACCCACGGCCTCCGACGAGGGGTGGTCCGCTCCATGAGCTATCTACTAGCTCACGGGGGGTTTCTTTGCATCTCTCGGTGGGAAACAGACACGGGACCATGAGCTTAGATACCCGTCGGTAGTTCCCGCGCCAGCGAGCTGGTAGCCGATTGGTTGTGGGGACTACCTCGTGGGTATCCTAGGCTCATGGTCCCAGGTTCGAGGCCCGCGGGCCCGAAGCCCGTGAGCTAGAGGATGGCTTTGTGAGTGGGACCACCCCTGCGTCGGAGTGGGCGGTGGGACCTTACGCCCATTCCCCGAGAGTCCCAGTTGACCACCTTCGACACAACGGAATCTTGTGTCTCATATCAGAGCTTATACATGAGTAAAATGAATCACATTGGCCATACATCCCATACTCCGCAATGTGTCTTTATACAAAGGGAGTTAATTTATAATTGTATTTAATTGCAATTTACCAAGCGGATCGTCTTCCATTTACAAAATACGGAAGCTTGAGGCGGGTTTGGCTATTTCTTCGCCTCTACGGTCTCAAATCGTCCCATAATCTCGGCCTCTCTGGGAGGGCGTCGTCTACTGTATTTGTCCGTGCACGAAAGAAGATCCTGACGGGAGTGAAGCGGCCTTGGAAGTGAGTGGAATTTTCTGCGTAGGTTACTCACTTTAAGTCTTTCACGTCTGATATACATGAACATTCCATGGCTTATATGTTCCTGCTCGAATGTCTATACATATATGGATGAGAATGTGATACCTCCGTGTCTCGAAGCGCCATTTGACTCAGCTGCAGCGTACCTAAGCCAAATGTTAGAGAAAAACATGGTTTTGAGCAAAGATTTTGTTCTCGAAACATCATCTAGAAGTTTCGTGAAATATGTTGGACTACCCTCCGGCGAATTGCTCGATCATTTTAAAACAGGTCATAGTCGACCTTGAGATGGTGTTAGACCACTCTCCAAAAAGCGATTCTTGGAGAAAATCTTCCTTGAGAATTCCTTTCCTGACCATTTTCCATTTTCTTTTCTTTCATGCCATGTCACTCACCTAATTTTCTAGGTGCCACAGTGCATATGAGAGAAGTACATTATGCCATTTCTGTCAATTCATGTTAATATATCAAGCATGCATGTATATATTAACGAGCAACATCAACCTGCATGGATAATTATAATTGATACATATAGTCTCCTCCGCACAACATATGTTAATACATCATCGAAAGGCATACATTAACATGTCATATTCACCTTGCATGTTATTCACACAAGCCATAACACAACTTTATTGACCAGAACTTTTACCTGCTTGATTGTAATGTCCTCCATAAGGAACATGGATGCAATCTCGGCTCAATGGGCTTTCATAGGAGTCTAGAACACCTGAAGCGGAGTTGGACCCCGAAGAAGTTATGACCTTGAAGTTCAGGTCACACATGACTAAACGATCCTACTGGGCCGGCTTTGTCTTGCTCTCTTGGGGGCCTTTTCGGCCGGCCTCCTGGTACCCACCCGCCTCCGAGGCATCCGGCTGCATTTGACTCAATGGAAGCTTTCCATATAAGTCAGGGCTGCACAATGAGTTGAACGAGAAAGTTATGACCTTTGAGTTGGAGGTTCCACATGACTAGCGGTCCTACGGACGGCCTGCCTGCCTGGGAGCCCTTTAGAAAAGCTAGCTCTAGTACCCGCCCTCAAAAGGCACCGGGATGGAATCTTGACTCAATGAATTTCCATAGAGTCGAAGACACACAAGCGGAGTTAGACGAAAGATTATGACCAGAAGTTGGAGGTCACATGACTAATGGATCTAGGACGACCTACCTTACTTGCCAGAGCCCTCTCCATTAAATCTGTTACCAATGCCTCCATATGCATACAGATGGAATCTTGACTCAATAGGATTCCATAGAGTCCATTTCCTGATCAAGAAATCGGACGAAGAAGTTATGCCCATGCAGTGGAGGTCCCTGCAGTGAATGGCGGCCACCGGCTATGCATTTCTTGATTAGCATTTGAGGCCAGCTCCGATTGCCAATTCACTCCATAAGCATATTTCTGAAATCTCAATGAGCTTTCATGGGGTCTAGAACACCTAAATCGGTCGGACGAAGGGATTGTGGAATAACCAGTTGGGGTCACATGAATAAACAGCCCTGCAGGCTAGCTGCAACCAACTTCTTGAGCGTTGCTAACAAGCCTGGTTGCCTACAATATCATCCTGGACATTGGATGAAATCTTGACTCAATGGGCTTTCCATGAGGTCGAGAGACACCAATTAGAGTTCGGACTGAGTTATGACCTTCCCAGGATTGGAAGTCATCATGATCCTAATGGGACAGGAGGCTCAAATCTCGGGTGGGTGAAGACCACATGCGAGGTGGCTAGCAACGAACAACCTTCAACTAGATTCTGGTAAGCGGACCTGCTTGGGATACGGAGGTGCGGTTGAAATTCGAAGCCTAAATCCGTTCAGCGTGTGACTGCAATTTACTTGAAGGACTCATGCGAAATCCCTTTATTTCAAATCCCTTTATTTCTTACTCAAAACCGCCTCTAAAGTCCGGTTAATGTGTACTACCACAATATGGCAGCTTCCATGGTTCAAAAATACAACCAAACATTCCCAGTGGCAAGACAAACTACACCTTCATTAATTTTAACTCTAACACAAAATGGCACACAAGGACAATTACTTAGTCCCACAAATCGGGCCCCCCCGGATCATCCCAAAATGTATCCCCAAAGTCTCCAAAGACACTATCCCAAAGTCTCGGGACGGTTCACACTACCACCACGACCATTGACAACCCATGCCATTTGAATGGCCCTTAAACAAGGATTAAACCAAGTAGGAGAAAACCCCTACCTCTTGGAGTTTTTGACAAAACTCCTCAACTCCGGTCTCTATGCGAAGCCCTTGCCATGAGGGTGAACTCTTCCTCTTGCTCCGCCTAAAACCGCCGGTCCTATCGTCGGAAATTTAGAGAGGCGTGAGCCCTCTCTCCAAAACTCTCTTTTTCTTCCTCTTTCTTTCGTTCTTTCTTTCTCCCATCCCACCGCTGTCCAAGATGGCCAAGAGCTTGTCCTTTCACTTGCCACATGTCCAATTTCATCAGCTCTGGTGTGGATTCCCTTTATTCCTCTTATCCATCTACCATGGATTTCCCTCCAATGGCAGATGTCACATGTCACCTATAGCCCATACTTGAGCTCATTGTTCGACTTACTCCACACTGACATGTGTCTCAATGTGAGCCACCTAACACCGCCACATGTCACGTATCACTTCAGCTCAAGAACGGAAATTCGATTGTCTTGAAATTCGACGAAATTCGACGCGGTAGCTGTGATTTTACGATCGATTCCAACGGTGAAGTCTGTTTATCCGGAGATAAAAATATTCGATTAACTAATTTTATGCCTCTACCATTTTTCAAAAATTCGAATTTTTCGGGGTTTCACAAATATTAATCATCTTGTTATAACAATCTATCACTATTTTTTAGTCACCTTCAATTTCTAAATTCATAAAACCTTTTCTCTTGACAGTTAACGTACAATCTCTTAAAGTCATACATTTAGCAACAATAATTGAGGAATTACCAATATGTCTACAAGCAACCATTTTAGTAATACCATTAGAATCTCTGATAACCCATCCTAAAGCACTAATATTTTGAACTCTAGAACCATCAAAATTTAATTTGAACCTATTATTAATCAGTATCCAATCTAATCCATTTTGTTTGAGGAACATGTTAAGCTTAAACGGAGTTATAAGAAGTGAAAAAAAGTAAAATTTGCTAGTTTCGATTATTTATTTTAGATTGATGAAATATTATATGAATAATGATAAATTATTTGTTGCAAATCAGAGTTTTCTGTTTTTCAATAGTTGAAATATCTTAGAAAGAATATTTTTAAAGATACATGAGCATGATCACGAATGCACAGGTTTGGCCGGGTTTATATATTTTGGATGAGCACATAGCTGGTTTGCGAGAGCTGTTAGGCTGAAGGCTGAGAAAGTAAGGGAAGGCGAAGAGCAAAGTTCTCTGTCTCTCAAAATTCTTATATTGACTTTTATTTTTTCTTTATACTAATACCATATATTTAATTTCTATAATTTTAATATAATGTATATTAAAACCATACATATATAAAAATATTGTATAATATATGATGCCCCTCCTAAACTACAATCCTAGCTCAGCCATTGACTGGAGGAACCAACGTGGAAGATAGAATAAGAACACAGAAGAAAGTATATATGTGTGTGTGTGTGTAGCAAAAGGCTCAAGCTAACTAGTTAATCGATTGACAAAAAGAATATTCTAACTAATTGTCAAACTAATATTCTAACTAAATATCAAACTGATTCTTAGCATGCAATCTAAAATAAAACTGTGTGCCAAAATTAAATCTCTAGGACTCCCCCTTAAGATGGACGAAAAATATTTATTAGGCCCATCTTGGATAACAACGTGAATAAATGAGAAGCAGGTGTTACGAGTACTTTAGGTTAGCATTATTTAGTTCAAAATATAGCATAAATCATGATTTTGATGCTAACTAAGCACTCATTTTAGTTATTTTCATGTCTAACCCCCTATAACTGTGTATTTTACAGAAATGAAGAAAAGAAGACAAGAAGCAAGCAAAATGGGGAAGAAATAAGGAAGATAGTCTGAAAAAAAGGCCCACAGTCGTGACTGTAAATAGCCATAGTCGTGACCATGCAGTAGAGAAAGTCAACCTGTGCATACAAGCCCTCAGTAAGGTCGCGACCCTATCACTCAGGGTTGAGACTACAACCTTGTGCGGAATCAAGCCCCCAGTGAGGTCGCGACTATAGAAGATCCCTACTACAGACTGTGAAGCACGTTCTCGGTGAGGCTGCGACCATAAGTCATCTAGGTTGTGATCATGAAGCTATCCTACTAAAACTCTGGAACTAGTCTCTCAATGAGGTCACGACTATAAGTTACTCACGGTCGTAACCACGCGATGCAGCCCAATTTTATGTTCCATTTTTAGGCCCATTTTGGCCTAGCTTTCGAGGTGTATAAATATGGCATTATTCTTTTGGATTAAGGGTTCGAAAATTGATAGAGAGAGGCTCTCCTTTAGGGTTCCTTCTCTCTTGATAGTTTTGTTCCACCTTTAGGTTTACTTTTTTAGTTTTTATTAGATCCAACTTTTTTTTGTGAGATTTTCTGGTTGTAATTGAAGACTACCTTGAAATACAACCTTGTAGATCAAGTATTTCAGCTTGGAGTTGGGATTTGCAATCATTCAAGGTTTATTGCTCTGTTTTGTATTTCTAATCTTTCTCTCTTCTTTAATTTATGCAATTTCATGTTTATCTTAGATATGAATTTGTGGATCTTGATAGTTCAAATGTTAGGCTAAATAGCTATAAGGTTGATTATCAAATGTGGTGTTAATGTTTGTCTAATCTTTGATTGATTGGTTGGTATATGCTTGATTTGTTGTATTTAGTGTTAGATCTATGGATGATTATGGTTTTAATTGATTAAACCTCGTTGAGAATTGGATCTTCGATCCTTTTTACAAGGGTATTCCTAGTGACGCGAGAACTAAGCCCTTAAATCTGGCTCTAATTCTCTTAAGGTGAGACTTAATTACTTGGAATACTAAGTAACCTAGTTAAAGAGACCTAGGAAATTAGAAAAGTCTAGTACTAGGTGGATTTCACCATGAGGGGACATTAAGTACGATAAGTAAGGATTGCAAGAACGTAACAGTGACCAATCCGAGCTTAGTATGGGCTGCTCCATTGCAAGAACGTAACAGTGCCCAATAGAGCACCTTAGGAAAAATGTCTTTAAAAAGTATCGTATTAGCAACCTAGAAGGAAGTAACTGTGAATAGGAAGCTAATACGAGAAAACACAAGGGGGAACACGAGAGTGGGATCCTTGTACTATTTCCTAGGACCAAATTGAGTCATAGATCAACCAATCCGAGCTTTAAAAAGGCAACACACGAAACATCATAGATAGTAATCAACCCTAATTCTCTACAAGTCGTTTTTCTAGTATCTTAGTTGCATGTTCAGATTCTCATAGGATATTAATTGTTTTTTTTTTAGTTTGCCTGAGATTAGTCGGTTATTTACTGTAATCAAATCATTTAGAAGCTCAACAGTGAATTAATCACAGTCGCACTAACCTCAAAACCTACAATCCTTGTGGGAACGATAACTGGTTCGTAATTGAAAACCACTTTTATTACTTGAGACCCGTGCACTTGCGGGTTTAGGCTATTTTAATTTTATAACATTTTTGCAAATCGTCAAGCTCTTGAAGTAAGCCAAAAAATGGCCCAATAGTAGGTAAAGGTTTGGTGAATAGATTTGTTAGCTGATGATGTAAATGAATGGGAAGAAGTTTCAAACTGTGTGATTGGATGAGATCACAAATGAAATGGCAATCAATTTCTATATGCTTTGTCCATTCATGGAACATGGAATTATGAGCAATAAGAACAACAACTTGATTGTCACAAAGAAGCAAAGTTAGAGTAGTAGTGAGGATCTAAAAGTCACGAAGAAGTTGTTGTAGCCAAGAGATCTCACTTACTGCAGTTGCCATAGCACAATATTTGGCTTCGACAGATGAACGAGAGACAATGTGCTATTTCTTGGATTTCCAGGAAATTAGAGTCCCCGAGGAAAGTGAAAAACCCAATGATGGATCGGCAGGAGTCTAAGCAAGTTGCTGCCTTATCTGCATTTGGAAAAGCTCAAAGGTGAAGATTGGAGGAGGCCGAAAAATAAAGGCTAATGTCGAGTTCACCTTTTAGGTAGCGCAAAAGGTGATGAGTTGCCTATAGACGGGTGGAGCGAGGAGTGGAGAGAAATTGGCTTAATGTGTTTACAACAAATGTGATATCCGGTCTTGTGATAGTGAGATATAATAATCGATCAATTAATCGTTGATGAGTAGTGGCATCATCAAGGCGTCGTTAGAATCAGCAAGAAGGACCATGGGAGCTTACATGGGAGTGGATTTCGGTTTAGCTTGGAGAAAACCAAAATCCTCAAGAATTTGAAAAGTATATTGATGTTGGAAAACAACGACCCTAGTATTTGAGCATTCAATTTCCAATCTGAGGAAATATTTGAGTGGTCCCATGTAACGACCAGGCCCAACCATGTAGATATTGTCTACTTCGGGCCTAAGGGGCCCTCATGGCTTTAAAATGCGTCTACTAAATTAAGAGGAGCCCATACTTATATAATGTCAAGAAGTTTCTCCCCTATCCGATATGGGATGTGACAAACACCCTGTACGAGACACAGCGATCCTCGTTGTGTCCATGGTGAGTTAACTGGAATAGACCTCCACATGGGATCGGGGATCAACTCGAGCCTACTCACATCACACCCAAGAGCCCACCATAGGGGCATGATTGTCAATTCCTGCAGGCCTTGACTTGAAGGTTTTGAAGTGTGAAACAACACTAACCTTCCTTGTAACCTAGATTTTGTCCAATTACCAAACACCTGTTCAAAGTAAAGGGCAACTTTCTAAATTCATCAATTCTCCAAATTCAAAATTTCATGCCAACAAAAAAATTATTTCTAAATATCCAAATCTCATTTATGAATCTCATATAAAGCTGCTCAGAATAAAACAATATTTGGGATCTCCCAAATCCAACTTTGTACTAATATAAAAATAAATGTTATTATCCAAGTGACTTTCAAAACCCAACATTTCACATAAACATGAACTTATTAGTTCAACATGATCTAACATAAAGTTCTAATCAAATCCTAATGATGACGTATCCCAAACCTAGCCATCACTTCTAGCGGAAACTAAAAGTACTTGAAAATATGTCGACGAATGGGAGTGAGTTTAAAGCACAATAAGAAATACTAATACATTTTTCATGGATCAAAAAGTTTTCAATCAAAAATAAGTTGGAACATTAACAAAATTTACTTCAAAACATCTTCAAAAAAAAAGGTCAACTATTTTTTCCGTTGACAAGAGCCGAATAATGTAAACTATTATTCTCGTTGACATGATCGAACTAACAAGAATCAAATAATTTATACAAATATTCAAACCACAAAACATCATATCTCTACATTTTCTTTCATAAACATAACAAATCTCAAAAAATGCTTTCATACAAAATCTATCGATCATAGACAATCAAAGGAATAAAACAAATCAAACTTTTCCCCATTCAAATTACATAAAAGGCAAATAAATATATTTTTCTAAAAAGACTATATAGATAATCTTTACGCAAAAACGTATAAAATATTTTCTTTTGCAAAAGTTGTAGTAATATCCCTTACCTCAAAGGAGTAATCAAAAGCTTTGAAATAGCTAATCCAAAGAATTTCACCTCAATGAAATATTTCTCCTAAAATAATAAGGAAGAAACTATCATCATTACTTATTTATTCTTAAAACTTTCCTAATTTGATATTCTTAACAATGATATTATTTTTAATTTTTTAATCCATAATAATAAAAGTTAATGGGTTTCTAAATATTTTATAAAATTTGTGATTTATAAAGTTTATTCTATCAACATGATTTTTTTGTTCACCTCAAACATATTGAAAACTTTTCAAATGATAACTATTTAAATTAGGTAGTTTTTAAATTTTTATAAAACTCATATTCCTTTCGGATCTTATTTCAATAAAAAAAAATTTTGTACTCTTAGTATAAACTAAATCTTTTACTAGAAAGAAACATTTTTAATAATATTTTATAAATTATATTATTACCCAATAATCATCTGAGTCTTATTACCTAACAATTATCATACTTGACAACAACTATTATTAACGTATCTTGTTTCCTATAATTGCTCAATAATTACTCTAATCATTTTCCTTATCTGAATAATTTCTCAATTTTTAATAAAATATTTACTTGCCAAAATACATATACCTTCAAATACTTACCAAATACATATATTTATAAAACTTTAATTTTTTCAAACTTGTTATGTTTGTTTATGATTATTTTCTTTCAAAAATGATCCTCAAATATTTGTTTCTTTTATTTTTTTCTAAAACAAATCTTGCATATCTAACACTATTCCTTTTTTTTTTCAAGCATCCATCATGAATTGAATTTCCTAAGTATTTTATACCTAGGTTTTCAAGACCTACTTTAAGAAGGTTTTTAAGCTTAATAATTTTTATATATATTTAATATATCTTGGTACTATATTATTTTGGCTTTTTACACTAACCCTTTTTCTTTTCAAATACTCCAATCAAAATTATGTCGAGATTCCATTTTGACTTTCAACACCTTGCCATACTCACATTCATCTCTACAATTCCACTTATTTTCTTTGTACCGCTACTAGCGGCGGGTGTCTTGACCACCTGAAACCCCGGCGTTACTTCGACCTTTAGAGTCTATGGGGCGGCCGTGTTTGCTTCTTGAAGCCCATAAAAATTTTTCTTTCTAAACTTGATTTTATATAAAATTTTGACAACATACGGCTACATCTGGACCGTCCCAACACATACAGTTTACACTTTTAAAAATATAAGCGACCTTTACACTCATCAGGAGCCTCGGGCTCATCACATTTCCACAAAACAAAACTATGTACATACACCTTCTTCTCAAGTGTACAAATTCAAAGTATTTCCTTACAGTTATTATTAATATACTCTTAGCGATACAAAGTGAGGAGAATCCTAATATGCTCCAGCGTCCGGCGTGCCTGTACATGGAAAATAGTTTTTAAAACAACAAAATAATGGCTAGCAATGACTCGGTGGCGTATGCTTTATAAAATGTTTGCTTTTACGAAAATATCTCAAATTTGTCAAACTATCTTTTTTGAACTGTTTTTCGAGAAACCTTGCTTCCTTTACTTTTAAAGTTTCTAAAACTTTTCATATGACTGCTTACTTTCTATTTGCTTTAAAAAGTTTCTAAAACTTTTATGCCTTCTTGCGCTTTTCTTTAAAAGTTTATAAAACTTTCATACTTTGAACCCTAGGCTTTGACCACTTTGCTTAAGAAGTTTTATCAAACTTTTCATAAACATGAGCTGAACAACTGCTGAAGTTTAACAAACTTTTCATAAATCTGAGACACAGGCTCGATAGTTGCTAAAAGTTTACCTGAGCTTTTTCATAAACCGCGAGAGCCTGGAAACCGGCAGCTTAACTGCTAAAAGTTTCTAAAACTTTTCATAATAGAACTGGGCTTGACGTTCTACCGATGGTTGTTTCAGCGTATGGAAAATGTTCAATCAAGATCAACCCTTTGGAGGCCTTTTCTTACTTGTTGTACCTAGTAACCACGGAACACGGGCTTCAACCATGCGGTGGAAGGACATGGGTCACATCACCCTGAGTGGAAGAACTGGCTCAATTCCCCTTTTCGGTAAATATGGTGCGAATGACCTTGAATACACATCACCATAATCTAGCTAAACAGCTAACACTATCTGCTCACAAACATGTGCCACGGTCTCTTCTTCATGATGCATAACGAACTAGTTTGCCGACTAGGCAAATCATCATGAAATGATGTGTCTAACACCACCTGTTCCTTGAATACTATGACCGGTATGTATATGGCCAAAGTTTCGTTAGGCTGTTTAGAAAATATACTTTGCTTTCTTACTTATTTGCTCTTTTGAAATAGTTTGCTTCAAAAACCATTGCTTGCCACTTTTAAGTATGGTTAGATACATCAAAAACCATTACTTGTTTGCTTTCACATATATGGTTTAAATCGAACCATTTAGGCAAAAAGCTCTATTTGCTAGCTTTAACTTTAAAAATCACGGTTCTAGCTGACCATTCATCTGAGGTGTAAAACGAGTTCGTAATAATCTGGCTAGTATTTAAATAAGTTAAACGCTCACTCTTTGTAGTGCATTTGGTAACTAAAAATTTCTCGAATCTCAGGTTTTACCCTACACATTCGATGTATTAGACCACGCTCGTGCCTGACAGCAATTTACACCCAGTTTCTGAATTAAATTTTCGGAAAATATGGGCCCCGAATGTCATTCACGGGCATATGGCTGGTCTGACTCAAGGGACTTTCCATAGAATCTAAAAACACCCGAAAACATTTACGAAATTATGTGACTATTCTGAATAAATCGTGAAATTTTAACATGACCCCAGTAGCTGATCAAGATTTGGCAGGACTGTTTAGAAATAGTGTTGAAAATTCCTAAAATTCCTAAACTCAATCTAAAAAATTTTATGAATTTGAAATTTAAGGCTATGATAAGAAAATTCAAGTATTATAGCCTTTAGCTCGAAATAACACAAGTAGGAAAATTTCCTACCTTTTGAAAGTTTAATGACAGCTAAGATATTGGTTCCTCGCATAGCTCTCGTTACGTAGACCAAGTGCTCTATCAGATAAAATCTGATCGATTCCGTAAATCTGAAGAAGCAAGAGATAAAATAAATAAAAATAAATCTCTCTCCTCCCCCCACTCTCTCCACGCCCGTTTGATCGTCCGTCCCATTTGACTTTTATAATTTTTTTTTAAATATTATTATTATTATTATTATTATTATTATTATTATTATTATTTGAATCACATAACTTATATTGTATGGGACCAAATTCAATTTACGGAAAAATAACAAAGTATTAATTTGATTAATCTGGAGATTTATTCTCTAGATCTGGATGATGAAAGCGGTTCACACGTTGAAATCGTCTCATGAAGCGAAATCTGGCCAAGACGTCAATTTTGTCAAATTCTCGAGACAAATGGTTGGCACGTTTTTTGAGGCATCGCGTCAAAATAGAACGCATTTTTCGAAGTGAGACGAAGTCACATATAACACGCATCTCATGTGCCATAAGTGGCATGAGTATAAAAATGATGAAAATGACTACAGATAATACTAAATGTCAAACCTGGAAAAGAAGTAATAAATATCATTTAGAATTTGTCTTAAAGATACTAAGACAAGTTTCTAGATAAGATCATCTTCTCAAATTGAAAAGAGGAGAAAACGTGAAAAGCAGGGGAAAAATGACAGTGAGCCGAAAATGGAGGTTTTAGAGAGAGAACATATGACTTCTCTCTAGAATATCGGGCAATCCGACCTCTAAGTCTTCTGGATAGTTAGAAGAAAAGCTGCTCTGACCGCAGCATAGTCTACGCGCTGGTGATTCCGCTTTGAGAGTTTTGACAACTCAAGAGGTGAAGGTTTTCGCCACTTGGTTTTATTCTTATTTAAGTACTTTGTTAATGTTTGAGCTGAATGAGCCTAGTTGTTGACGGCCCAAATCTCGGAACCAGGTGTCAGATTTTTGATCCCCATGACGCATCAGTGACAACTCATCTGGTCACTGGTTGCTAGTTGTGCAATCAACGTTAATGTGTGCTTTAGATGTGAAAAAGGTCGAATGGTCAGAAATTCGGTTCACTAAGTGAACCTATGATCGTGATTTGTCAGAATAGTAATCGAGGGTTTCACTATTCGAGAATACACCACACAAAATTTCAGAAATAATGGTGCCTGGGTTTCCACACCGGGCCTAATCGCCGCGGTTTCGATCATTAGCCTAATGAGCTAATTTCAATGTATGGAAATGTGAAATACATGACATGTTTAAAGATTTTAAATTATGTGAATATATCTGTACGATTATATTCGCATAAGGTCAATTGTAAATGAAATCGGGTATCATGCACCTATATGCACCGAGGCACCCTAGGACGATAGGAGTGAGCATGAGGTAATTTCTTGAGAGAAAGGTTCAGAGGGTTGTCTAAAAATAATAAATACCTGACGGTAGTCCAAACATAATATCAATCGTTTGAACGACTCGCCCAATTTGATATACACGAAATGGGTAGTCCATCCGGTCATCAATCGCCTGAGACAACCCAATTGATATACACACATCGAGGGTTAACCACAAACAAATAAAAACTAAGTTCTCAGCTATTACGGCTTAAAGGGTGGGAGGAGTTTTTGACACCCAGATATGAGATGATCGCTAGACATTCAAGCATCATGCATCGTTTCAATGTGTGTTTATTTTCGTATATTGCATGCACTTAGGTGGAGAGAGCCCACTTAGGTGATTCCACTATCGAGCATTAGTCACCCCGTCGAGGATGCTATTTACGTACATGGAGCGTGCAAGATACCTGCTCATCATAGAGTCCATAGAAGAAATGAATCGGCTTTGATGGTTTGTATGTATTAGAATAAAAACTATTTTAATATATGTGTTGTATAAGAGTAGATCATTAACTCTTGTAACTATGATATATATGGTTGGATACATGCTGTGAGTAATGTGTCAAGAGGTCATTTCTTAATTTGAGATCCATATGAGACCGTGTGGTCATTGTATATTGGGACATGTTATATACAGGTGTTAGATCTGGGTAGAGCTCTCATACAAAGGAGACTTTCGCCCGATTTTCATGAGGGCGCCTGTAATCCCACATCCACTAGTATTCATCCGGTAGCCACCCGACTCCTGTGTTTTTAAGGCCATGATCCATCATTTTTATTCGGATCCGCTTTCTATCCCGAAAAATTCTTATTTTTCAATTCAATTATTTTAAATGAACTTTTAACTCAAGCTATTTTCGATTCGAAATGATTAAAAAATCTCTTATCCCTAAAGTCACTGAGATTTATCACCCGTAAATTGCAAAATATCTAATTTTTCCTTAATTCGATCGAACTTTTTCGTCACTAGATTTCGTGTGGAGACTAATTTAACGGCGCAACTGCTTTCACTATCCAAGATCTAGAGAATTTTCTAGGCTTCCCTAAACCATTATGGCAATTTATTATTATTATTATTATTCTTTTGAAATTCTATAATTTGTACTTTCATCTCCACTCTCTCTTAATCGCAAAGTGCCACAATGCTTCAAAACTTTATCCACCTTCATCCCAACAAAAAACTTTCCAAAATACTACTATGACACTCAAATAATTATGAAGCCTCAGCACATATGCGACCCTACTATTACCCATACAACAAGACACTCCTTCTCGACAGGCGTTACATTCCTTTTTTTTTTTTCTGAATGTGATCCCCCTACTTTTCGGTCTAATGGTTCTACTTATTTTTTTTATCTTTTATTTATTCACAAACTCAAATTACATGCTCCCTACTCACTATTTGATTTTTTTCATTCACAATCTCACAGCCTACTAAGCACCTTTCTTTCTTTCTATTTTTTATTCACAACTGTCATCAGAGATTTCACTTTTTTTTCTTTTACTTTTTCTTAGCCTCATACTCAAAACAATTCAAGACGACACCACACAAATCCTTATTTTATTTTATTTTTAAAGAACGAGAGTGTAATCTAAATCTGACTACTTCAGGGTTGATCTAAAATGAAAGAAAATTAAAGAATCTACATCAAAGAAATCTAGAAAAATAAAATAAGGAAGAACTTACCTTTTGAATTACTTTTTCAACCTTAGATCTAACATCCTAGGTTTTTTCAGGATTCTATGAACAAGAAAACAACTCTTTAGGGAAGAACAAAAACATTTTTTTTTCTATTCACTGTAATAAGATCTAGGGAAAAATCTTACCTCTTGTAATCAATTCTTCAAACCCTAGATCAAACGACTTAGGTTTCTCATTGTTCTACAATCAAGAGGATGGAGTACATAAGAACATAAGAAGGGCTTATTAATAATATATTTTTTCTATTTATACTTAGTGGTTCCAGAGAATTACCCCATACCTTTACTTTATCCTTAAATAATTATACTTTTTCATCTCTTAAAAATAATTACGAGGATAGGTTTATTATCGTAGCTTACAGTTTATTATCTTAATGGGAAACTTGCTTAAGTTTGTGTATGGGATAGTTGGAGTGGACATGTTAGTTGATATTCATATCCATTTGTGAATTCCTCTTAGCATTCTTTACAAATGTATGTTAGATAATTGATTTCTGATGACTAATTAAAAGTTCACTACACTCTTTTGCCTTTGCATTGTTTGTTGGTTTAGTGAATATACTTATCAATATGAATTATGATTTGAATTTGTCACTATATGAACATGTCATTATGGACAATATGGTGGTTTGAAGCTATTTTATGACGATTGCAGAAGGATATTAAGAATTGACTTAATAATTTCCTAAACATTATAGTCCTTGTTCGATTTTTGAAGATGAATTAAGGAGCTTACTACCTTTTATTTGTTGATTGTTTTGGGAAAATATTGTATTTCATATTCTTAGTTATCTTGAGTTTATTGAAGGGCATGTGTATAAATTGTTATACATAAGCTAAGCTCTGGTATGTAGTTTGTTATTGTGTAACAAGAGCTAAGTCTTTTTAAGTCAATGTGATGAGTGGATGAAATAATGGAAATTTGAAAGGATCTAATATTTTTATTAAAGTTTGAAGTTTAGATTTATTGATACGCAAGTAAATTATTAAGAGATCTCAAGATTATCTTTATATTTTTAAGCTAACATAGAAACCAAGTTTGGACTGCCTTATAACTATGATGATAGCTTACAAAAGTTGAAGAGGTGGAAATTAGTAGCAACTCTTATTTTTAAGATTATTCATTGGGTTCAAAAAGATTTGTTTTTACACAATGTCTTTCATTAGATTTATAAGGTGGTTTAGAAACTTTTAAAATCAAGATTTTTGATAAAGTGGTAAATAGAATCGCTGAAAACCGAATTTTTCTAGATCTCGATGACTCAAACCCGACTTCTCCGTTGAAATCGCCCGAAATTTAGCTACCACGCGAATTTCACAGATTCCGAGGCGGTTGGGATTTCACATTTTCGAGACGCAGCCATGACACATGGCAAGGGGGAATGAGACACATGGCACCTCAAAAAGTTGTGACACTTGGCATAAAAGAAATGGCTCACATTGAGCCACATGGGTGGCATGATCCCATGGCTCACAATAAGCCACACGAGGGGATGATGTCATAAAGAGGATTTAAGAAATAAGAAAATTAGAAAAATGAGGCTACCAATTTGTCAGGAGAGAAATTTCTCCCCATTTGACGGATGATGATTTCTCCAAAAGGAGGAGAAAAAGAGAAAAGGAGAAATGAAAGGAAATGAGATGAGAAATGAGAAAAAGGAAAAGAAAAGAAAAAGAAGCCAGCATAAAGAGAGAAAGAAAGGAGAATCAGGAGAGAAAAGGAAGGAAAAAGGAGAAGGGAGGAAAGGGAAACGCGAGTGATTTTCCCTGCCAAGCAATGACGCTCGAAAGTTCGAGTACTAGTTGGTGCACGCAAAGGGATCTACGCGGTGATTACCAGTGCTGGAGTTTCGACAAACTCCAAGAGGTAGGATATTTTCCACTTGGTTTACTTTAGCCTAAAGCGTTTTATAACGTAGTGTGGCTGAGCCTGGTGGGGAGGCCACGAGAGGCCATGGAAATTAGTCTCGAGCCTCGGGACTAACGGGTATGGATTTCATGACGGGCTTCACACACAACGATCGGGAGATATGGTTCAACTAAACCCAAAGTTTCTAGGTGTCATGGTTACTGATGTGATGATTGTGATTGAACCAAAACGTTTCATGCTTGTGGGCGCCGGAGGTACCTCTGCTGAATGGTCCCAAGTCGGGTGACCTACGGTGTTGTTGCTTAAGCTGAAATGACATGCAAGGTAGAAATGAGATATTGATGCTGCCATTAATGTACACAGGTTGACATGGCGGTAGATTATATATAAATTATAATTGTCCATGGTATGTAAATGTTTCATGTAGTGCCTATTCATGCATGTAACATGAGGAAAAATGCACGCATCATGCATTTCATATGCACGGCCACATCGCGGTCGCCCAAACAGGGGTGCAGGTGTTGGCTTATTCATCGTTGTTGGTGAACGGGTCGTGAATCCCGAAAATGGGACAAAGTCCAAGGTGAGATTCACGAGTGTGTAAAATGATCAAAATGATAAATTACATGTTTTGGGCGGCGTTGCAGATCCTGACTTCCCAAGCGGCAGAAAAGTCCCACATATTCAATAGCTGACATGAACTCCTACTTAGATATAAGTTCGTGAAATGTTGAAAAAGGCGTATAAGGCCTCATTTCGCGTGGTAAACCCTAAATCCGGCCCACAAAATAAAGGAAAGAATCAAAATCAGCTTTTGATAACAAATTGAGTGGTTTTCAATGGTTTAGTCAAGAAAATGACTAGTTTTATTTCACATTTGGCATTCCAGGTGAGAGAGCTCTGCTTGGGACTCGTGGTGAGCATGAGGGGTCGTGATTCATGCATGATATAGACATTTCATATAGAAAATAATTGTATGAAATGTGATTACTGTTTATATATGCCATTGCATATGCATTTTAGCGGGAGTAACCCTTGCAGGAAGATTTTCTACCGCCGCCACCCCGTCGTGGGACCCTTTCGTGCACAGGACTATCCAGAGATCAGACGCAGTAGAGGTATCTCAACCTGAGAAGAAAAACCAAATGTGGCTTTTGCAAATATTTTGTAAATATGTATAAATATTTTAACAGAACAAACATGAAAACTATGGAGGAATATAGTTGAGAGATGGTTTTATGAGTATGGATGTATACGTCCCATGTGGCTATTTTACTTCATGTGTGTCTCTGCACATTTATGACATATAGATTTCACAGTCGACTGGATATCAACTGACACCTCGATCGGGGGCGCCACAAAGGGAGCCCCATGCAAATATGGAAAAATTGATATATACTTATAGACATTTTGAAATTTTAAGACAGAGAAAAATATCTTATTATGATTTGAAGTTATAAATGATTTTTGCACTAAGATAGAAGACATTTTTTCTTTATTATGATCTACTCATAGATTATGAGAGCTTGAAGTCTTTGTCTTCTTAAAATGATTTTACAAAGAATAAATGATATCGATACAATTACTTAAGGATTATGACCATATTATTCAAGACTAATAAAACGATGAGAATCTTGTGTAATTTATGCCTTAAATAAGAAAATCAATTGATCTTTGGAATTATTAAAGGTTGTTGCAAATCCATTATTATATGACGGAGATGTTTATAAGTCTGCTCATAACTTTGGATTTTGTGAGTTCTTATGCTGAGTTAACGTGCAACTAAACTTGCTTGGATAATTAAGATCTATAATGAATTATTGAAACTACGGAACTTTTGGGAACAATTGATCATGTTTAATAAGACAAGATCTGAAATTTGGGATTAACCTTAATGTCTTAAATAATGGAGATGATAAAGAGACAACTTTCTTTGAAGTTTTATTACTTTAAGCTACTTATCTACCCTAAAATGATGCAAAAGTATAAATATTTAAGATAGAATTTGATGGTCATATATGAAGTAAGGTATTACATTATTTGTGACTTTGGGTTTAGTGATTGTATATGGAGGTTTACATCAAAGACCCATTAGACTCTTTAAAATCACTTTATATTTCTAAATGAGTGTGGAACTTATTACCATGAATTTGTGATAGGGTTAAGTCAAGAACCTTAGTTGATGACACCAACAGTCATTTTGATGGTTTGCTTATGGATAAAGTCTGACACTTTTCTATCGACTTAGCTGATATTAAGGAGATTTTGATCATGTGTGAAATATTTGATTCTATAGTGCATGTAATAAGAATTCTTATTTTACTTTTGTGATTTGACTTACAAAAAAAAATCATACTGTTAGTTTTGATATGAAGCTTTCATACTTAGACTAATGACTAATTGGAGAAAAAGTAATTGTAAGTTGGAAATATTTGTTGAAATATATCGTTTTTGCACTTGAAAAAGCAATCGTAATGATTTTTACTCGTTAAATTTTCTTGTAAAATAGTTTCTAAGCTAAAGAATGAGATTATATCTAGAAAGGCTTATGGTAGAAGTTCATGGTTCCCTATGTGTTATGATCATATTGGAGAAAAAATTAACACATGAACTCAGTGTGTAACTGATTACCAAAGGATAATCCCGAGCAAAGATAATTTGAAGAAAATCAAGGTACACAAGTGTTATGTTGATAATCTCAAGCAATATTTGCATTTGGAATTCCCAGATTATGTTATCTTAAAGCTTGGTTATTGAGTTAAATTGGAGACTATTTGGGAAGTTTGAAAATTTGTCGAGAGAAGGATTAAAAAAATTAGTTAATGACTTATTTATATCAAATTTAGAGTGACTAAACTTTTGTTAAGGAGGAGTGATGATACCCTGTAATTATTTTAAGGTAGAAAAATATAATTATTTAAAATTAAAGTAAGGGTATAAGGGTACTTTCTTAAGGAACCCTAAGTATAAATAGAAAAATATTATTAATAAACCCTTCTTATGTTCTCGCATAGCTCTCCTCTTGATTGCAGAACCATGGGAAACCTAAGCTATCCGATTCAGTAAGCCAAGCAGACTGATTTAAGAGGTAAGATTTTTCCCTAGATCTTATTACATTGAATTAAAAAAAATGTTTTCGTTCTTCTCTAAAGAGTTGTTTTCTTGTTCATAGAATCCTGAAAAAACCTAAGATGTCATATCTAAGGTTGAAAAAGTAATTCAAAAGGTAAGATCTTCCTTATTTTATTTTTCTAGATTTCTTTGATGTAGATCCTTTAAAAAAATTTTCAGTTTAGATCAATTTTGAAGTAGTCGGATTTGTATTGCTCAAGTCTTTAAAAAATAAAATAAAATAACCGATTTGTAGTGTTATAATCGAATCGCTTGGAGTATGAGAATGAAAAGTAAAAGAAAAAAGTATACCTACCATAGGCTATGACGTTAACGAAAATAAAAATCAAAATCAAATAAAGGTAATAGGGGAACATGTAATTTGAGTTTGTGAATAAAAAAAAGATAAAAAAAAATAAGTAGGGAACCATTAAACCAAAAAAAGAAGTAGGGGATCACATTAAGAAAAAAATAATAATAATAAGTGGGAATTGTAGAGATGAACATTAGTATATGGCAAGCAGGTTGAAAGGTCAAAATGGAATCATGACATGATTTTGATTGGAGTATTTAAAAAGAAAAAAGGGTTATGTAGTAAAAAGCCAAAATAATATAGTACGGTTGATATAATTAAATATATATATACAAAATTATTAGGCTTAAAAACCTTCTTAAAGTAGGTCTTGAAAACCTAGGTATAAAATACCTAAGAAATTCAATTCATGATGGATGCTTGAAAAAAAAGAAAGAATAGTGTTAGATATGCAAGATTTGTTTTAGAAAAAAAAACAAATATTTGAGGATAATTTTTGAAAGAAAATAATAATAAACAAATATAACAAAAGTGAAAAAGTTAAAAAACTATAAATATATGTATTTGATAAGTATTTGAAGGTATATGTATTTTGCAAGTAAATATTTTATTAAAAATTGAGAAACTATTTAGATAAGGAAAATTATTATAATTATTGAGCAATTATAGGAAACAAGATACGTTAATAATCGTTGTTGTCAAGTATGATAATTGTTAGGTAATAAGACTGAGATGATTATTAGGTAATAATGTAATTTATAAAATATTATTAAAAATGTTTCTTTCTAGTAAAAGATTTAGTTTATATTAAGAGTACAAAAAAATAAATAAATAAACTATTGAAATAAGATTCTAAAGGAATATGAGAGAGTTTTATAAAAAAATTTAAAAACTATCCTAATTTAAATAGTTTATTTGAAAAAGCTAATATGTTTGAGATGAACAAAAAAATCATAACTGGATAGAATAAACTTTATAAATCAAAATTTTATAAAATATTTAGAAACCTATTAACTTTTTATTATTATGGATTAAATTAAAAATAATATCATTATTAAGAATATCAAATTATGAAAGTTTTAAGAATAAATAAGTAATGATGGTAGTTTCTTCCTTATTATTTTAGGAGAAATATTTCATTGAGGCGAAATTAGACGCCCAAACTCGGGGTCCGTTGACTACCCACAACTCATGAATACATATTGCTCGTTACCCGACGCCATCTTAGAGGAATTCCAAGTGTAGTCTCCTTTGTACGGAGCTCTTACCTAAATGAAACACCGCATGAAACTTATCCTGCACTAGTAATATAATCCCAACATGAGTAAAACGACCACTTGGGCCCATAAACAATACTCATCATACATACCAACTATGAATCCAACTATATACCCAATAGTTACAAGAGTTCAAATGTTTTACTCTTATACAACATATATTAAACACCGATCCCAATACATGTAAACATCATCAAAAGCCACAACCTGCTTTCTTACAACCAACTTAGTGGCTAGCCACGCCTCCTCTCACGCCCTCGTGACTTAAAAGGTCCCATGATTCGGTGAGCTAATGTCAAGAGTGGAATCGCCCTAAATGGGCCACTCTCCATCTAGTGCAATGCAATGATTCAAAATAAACATACATTCAAGCAAACTTACGATCCTACTTGGAATGCCTTACATGACCAACTCATCCCTGAGTTTACTGATTTTTCTTTATATTTTTAAAAGAACTTATGAGATTTCCATAGGACTTTATTAAAGTGACAACCCTCCGGCGTATATATCACTGGGCAAGGCCCGAGGATTTATATATATTATCGGTTTGTGGATCTCCATGAATATCAATCGGGCCTCCGACGCATTGATATTTTTCTCATTTGGACACCATACTAATATTTTAGACTACCCTCCGAACCATTTTTCTATACTCATCTCACGCACTAACTCCTAAAACTTCTGTGGATTCAAAGGCATATGTGGAATGCATCCATGCTACTCCAATACAAATTTAATTCACATGTAAATATAAACATGCATATATTTACAAACATTCAATTCACACAATCATGTCATGTAAATTCCACATTTCCACATCAAAATTAGCTCTTATTAATGATCATACACCCAGTAATTTAATTTAAATCACTTAATTAAACACATATTTTCACAAAATATTTTCGTGATTAATCGTCCTTCTGAACAAGAAAACCCTAGGTTACCGTCTTCGTCAAGACACAATTTATCTGCTCACTTTGTATCCCGTATTTACCGATTCCTACCATACACATCAAAGCACACATTTTCACACAAATGCACAACTAGGAACTCATCGCCGTGGACAACACAGATCGCCCACATGGGTTTCAAATCCAACATCTCGATTCCAAGCTGGGATCCCGATCAAACGTCATTCAAGGCCTCAAGCAAACCGAAGCATCAGAAACACTTTGAACAAAGCGTAAAACCCAACGAAGAGAAACCTCTACCTCGGAGTTTGAGGAAACTCCCAAATCCGCACTCCACGAGAAGCCCTCCAGAGCGCCTCTTCTTGTCCTACATCGCCCGACTCCGCCTGATGAAATGAATCTAGAGAGAAGTCAAAGACCTTTCTCTCTAAAAACCTACTCGCTACAAAGAGCTACGGGACCTCCCTTCTCTTGCCTTTCAATGTTTTGCTTTATTTCAAACCTGGAATTTAAGAGTATTCACTATTTTGTCCTTTTTTGTAGGTGACTTAAGTCCATTTACTAATTAATTCTTCTTCTCCTCAGCTTTCTTGACATTCTAAGACTATTCTGGCCAGCCCATTTTCATCATTCCTCTACTCCATCCACCACTTATGGTACATGAGTACATCCATGTGACTTTCAGAGTATCGAATCGCTTTACTAAGATCTAAACGCGATGCTCGAAAAACGTACAACTGAGATCGCTCTTAACATTACGTAAATTTTTTATCGCATAACTAGATTTTTGAGACGACCCCAACAGTAAAATTCGCTTCGTCATCCGAGATCTAGAGAATAAAATTACGGATTTTTAGTCGAATAACAATTTTGTAATCTAAATTACGATTTTGCCCTTATTCCATACTCCGAATTTCTGGTTCCACGTAAATTCTTCTGGACAGCTTTTTTCAAAGATTTTGAGCAATTCGAGGTAAGAGATATTAATACAACTTTTGCAAAAGAAAGTATTTTATATGTTTTTGCGTAAAGATTATCTATATAGTCTTTTTCGAAAAATATATTTATTTGCCTTTTATTAATTTGAATGAGGAAAAGTTTGATTTTTATTCCTTTGATTGTCCATGGATCAAATAAAGATTTTGCATGAAAGTATTTTGAGATTTGTTATGTTTATGAAATAAAATGTAGAGATATAATGTTTTTCTTGGTTTAAATATTTGTATGAATTATTTGACTCTGGTTAGTTCGATCATGTCAAAAATAATAATTGACATTATTCGGCCCTTTTCAACAAAGAAAAACGCTGAATAATCTACATTTTTGCGGCGCACGTAATTGATTTGAACCACACCCTCTAGGGGTTTCGACTATAGGTTACTAGTACTAGTAGTGTTTCGTTCCGTCCACCTTAAAAGGAACAATTTGTAGCTGGCCACCTATTTGAAAGTCCCACATGGCTGGGCACCATTCGATATTTGATAACTAGAAAAAAATATATTTGAAGTGTATTTGATTTTGGACTTTGATATGAAAGTGTTTGAATTGACAATTTGATATGAAATTGTTTGGATCACATTTGATATGAAACTGATTTGAAATGGATGTGAGAATGTTTTGAAGTAAATTTTGTTAATGTTCCAACTTATTTTTGAATCAAAATTTTTGATGAAAAACATCTCCTATTTTTTATATGATTGAAAATTTTTTTATCCATGAAAATGTATTAGTATTTCTTATTGAGCTTTAAGCTCATTCCCATTCGTTAACATATTTTTAGGTACTTTTAGTTTCGCAGGAGTGATGTGGTCGCCTGGGATATGTCATCATTAGATTTGATAGAACTTTATGTTGACCATGTTGAACTAATAAGTTCATGTTTATGTGAAATGTTGGGTTTTGAAAGTTAATTGAGAAAGTTACACAATATCTATTTTTATATTAGTACAAGTCGATTTCTGAGAGAAGACTGCCGATACGTCTATACGGCTTCGGAAGAGTTGTGCATGACGAAGTCCCACGAGTAAGTCAGACTAAGCGCGATTTGTATTCACATCGTATGGCAGAAGGTACGTCTTTAGAAGAGCATCTTACTATCTTTAAAGAAATTGTTATAGATCTAGAAACTTTGGAGGTTAAATATGAAGAAGAAGATCTAGGGTTAATGTTGTTGATTTCACTTCCTAATTCATATGCAAATTTCAGAGCTACTATTTTATATAGTCGTGATACCCTAACCCTAAATGAAGTCTCTGAGGCTTTGTTTTCCAAGGAGAAAATGAAGCAATTAATTGTAGGGCCTAAAGCACATGGAGATAGCTTAAGAGACAAAATCAAGTCACAAGAGAAGACTTTTTAAGAATGAGGAAAAGGTCAAAATCCAAATTCTAATAAAATATGCAATTATTGCAAGAAAAAGGGCCACATCAAGAAGGAGTGTTTCAAGCTGCAGAATAGTGAGAAGAAATTTGGGAACAAACAAAGAGAGAAATATAGAAAATTTGGTGAAGTTAGTGTTGTAGAATCATATCAGACTGATGGAGAACTTATGGTTGCGTCAAATGTTGATTAAAGAGCTAGTGAGAATTGGATTTTAGATTTTGATTGTACGTTTCTACAGACTCAATTGAGATTGGTCTTCAAGATACGAGTTTCATGCATAAAGGTGGTTTTGATGGGCACAATGCATCTTGTAAGGTAGCGTTATTAGACAACGCATTTAGGATGTTTGATGGAGTAGTTCATACTTTTGGTGACGTCAGACATGTTCTTGATTTGAAGAGGAATTTGATATCCATGAGTACTCTTGATGCAAAAGGGTACAAATAAACTAGTGAAGGTGGAGAAGGAACTTACTAGATGAATGGTCAAGAAAGGACCCACATGTATATTTTCTCGTAGGTGTTACTTGTTACAAGAAAAGTCATGACAGATCTCAAGCTCATTAATAAAGGATGATCAAGATAGGAAACTCCCGACACATGCATCAGGCACATGAGAGAAAAACTAGATGGCGTAGCCAGCAGAAGAGACTCCTAGATGGCGTAAAACAAGTAAATATAGTTTTAGAGCATTGTCTTTAGGAAAACGCGTTTCTAAAGTTAGATTCTTCTCCCAAGCATTCATATGTCAAAGGTTCGTTAACTATCTATATTAAGATCTGGGGGACCTACAAATGATCTATGGAGGCGCTACTTTATGTTGACGATCATTGATGATTTCTCAATGCATAAGCTATGGTACACTTCCTAAACAGGTGCTATGTGTTTTCAACATTCAAGGATTTGAAGATAATGATTGAGAAGAAAACAAGGAGGTAGGTAAAGTGTCTTCAAGACCTGGAGCACGGTTAAGTTTTGTTTTGATGAGCTTAATGCCTGCAAGAAAGAGGGAATTGTTAGACATTGTACACCTCGGCCATACTCTGCCAAGAATGGTAATGGTAGCAAAGCGATGAATAGAACTTTGATGGAGAAGGCCGATGCATGCTCAGAATTTCATTGCCAAAGTCTGGGCAAAGCCTGTCCACCGCATGTTATTTGATCAACCATTCTCCTCGCTGTTATAAAGAGAAGAAGACTCTCAAGAGGTATGGTCTCGGTAGTTCACTACTTATCTCGATTTAAAAAAAAATTTGATGTCCCAGATACCCATGTCGATAATGGGAAGAAGAACCTAGATCAATGAAGTGTATATTTCTTGGGTTATAAATCTATGTCAAAGGCTATAAATTCAGGGTGTCTCAAACCAAGAAATTGGTGATTAGCAAAGATGTGATTTTTATGACTCCATGATTCTGTCTTAAATTAAAGACTTAGTATTGAGATTGAAAATGAAGTTGATACCAAGATGGAGTTTGCACTTGCTTAGTTCCTAATTCAAATGAGCCAGAGTGTTCCAACTATTAGCCTCCAAAGGTAACAGTATTCTATCAAAAGAAGAGATAGAGATAGTAGAACATTGCCACCATAGAAAGAGTAGTCGATTCGTTGTATATGCCTTGAGTAAAGTGATAATATCGAGTCAAGTGAAGAACCATTCACTTTCAAGAAGAGGTAGTGTTGCAAAGTGATTCAGGTGCGGATTTATTCATTGCATAAGAAAACCACGGAGTCCCTTCATAAAAATGGGAGATGGGACATGGTGAGGCTACCTAAAAGGAAGAACTCCATTCGGTGCAAATGGGTGTTCAAGAAGAAAGAAGGCACAGTAGGAGTTGAGAATGCAAGGTATAAGGCAAGACTAGCTAAGCAACACATAGTTAGATCTGTGTGTCGACTTCACGCATGCACTTCTCCAAAGCAGTGAAACATAGCCACCCGAAGCTATTGGGATTGTGCTTTTCAAGACACGAGCTCGGGAGCGCTAGATGAAGACCGCATTTGCTACGTGGGAGCTTTAGAGATTATCTATATGCAGAGGCTTGATCAGTGTTGCTAGCCTGTGTAAGGGAGGACTATAAAGCAAATTACTTCAAGAGGTCTTCTTTATGGTTTCCGACACAAATTTCCCAGACAATGGATAAAGAGATTCGACTATTCATGATCTCTCATGATTTAAGAGAAGTGAGGCTTGTGTCTCATTTCAAATGATGCAATGAAGTGAAATATTTTTGTATCTGCTCTTATATGTTGATGACATGCTAATAGCAACCAAGAGTAAAGAAGAGATAAGAAATTTAAAAGCGCACCTTAATAATGAGTTTGAGATGAAGATGGAGATTCCGAGGGATAGAGTGGCAGGGAGATTATCCTTGAGTCAAAAAGATATATTGAAAAGGTGCTTCACAAGTTCAACATGCGGGAATGCAAAGCACATTTACTACTCACTTGCGACTCATTTGGTTTCATATGCTTTATGTCCGCGGTCGGATGAGAGGTTATTCACATTATGCAGAAGTACCATATTCTAGTGTTGTGGATTCTTTGATGTATGTCATGGTGTGTTCACGTCCATATTTGGCCTATGCAGTCAGTGTAGTCAGCAGGTACATGGCAAAGCCTGGCAAGGAGCATTGGAAAGAAATTCAGTGGATCATGCGATACTTGCGTGGATCTAGTAGTGTTTGTTTGCAGTTTGGTAGGAATAGATCTGGAGTTGCAGGGTATGTTGATTCTAATTATGCTGGAGATCTCGACAAGAGGGGATCCCTTACAGGATACATGTTCACCATTGGAGGTTGTGCTATTAGTCAGAAAGCTACTCTTTAGTCAATAGTAGCTTGTCAACTATAGAGGCAGAGTACATTGTAGTTACAGAAGTTTGTAAAGAGGCCCTTTGGTTGAAGGGATTGTTTGGGGAGCTAAGTGATCAGTTGCAAATCAGTACATTATTTTGTGATAATCAGAGTGTTATATTTCTCACCAAATAACAGATGTTTCATGAGAGGACGAAACATATCGATGTGAGGTATCATTTTGTTCGTGATATTATTGCTCATGGTGACATTGTTGTGAGTAAAGTTAGAACCCAAGACAATCTTACAGATATGATGACTAAGTCACTTCCCATAGCCAAGTTTGTGTATTGTTGAAACTTAGTGGGACTTGGTTGCTGAGTTTTTCCCTATTGGGCTTTGTTATGGAAGAGGAGTATGGTTTTGATCTTGTTTTTAGATATAGAGTCCGTTGTCGTTTTTCTTATTATGATGGGAATTCGTGTCAAGGTGGAGATTGTTATTTTTGTAACCCAAATTTGGTTTTGGGCTTATGTTCGACTCGAAGGCTCGTGGTGCGACTTTTATGAAAACAAAAAGTTGAGAAAAAAATTAGGGATCAGTTGTGGTAGCAGAGGAGTTGGGCCATTATAGACCTTTTTGCTCAAGTATTTTTATTACATGAACACATTAGGGTTTATTCCTTATTAGCTGCACTTTGTAATTCCTCTTGTATTCATAGTGAAACTTTCTCCTTTGCCTATGGTTTTTTTTTTCCCTCAAGGGTTTCTACATAAATTTGGTGTTTTTCTTTATTTTCATATTTCTTTATTGTGTCATTGATAATAACACTTGCACTATTGATTAGGTCATGGTAAAGTTGAAAGGTTCTCTGACCATTCACTTGTTGATATCTCTCTTTCAAATCCCTCCAAATTTCTGAAGCATACTTAAAGTAGAGGAGACTAGCAGATATCTCCTTTGAAACTGGGTTGAGAAGGCATGCTATAACCATATTGTTTGTCCGCATCCAAGAATTTACCAAATTGAAGTCATTACTTGAAGGTTTGCTAATGGAGCTGTTAGACTTTTGGGTTGGGCTTAGGCCCAATCCATATCCGCCCATTATGGACAAGAGGTTAATTCCTGTTTGAATACTTGTTGGAGGGGATAGGGATAAGTCCCTTATTGAAATAGGACTATAATCCTTTATCAGTTCTGTTACGATGGGATGAGTCCCACTTATATTAAAAAGCCCCTTATCATATAGGGTATTATCCAACACAACATAACGTACGATTCCTCCTTCGATCACTCTCTCTCAGTAGAACCCTCTCTTGCATCCGTCGTTGGGTTTATTCTGCATTAAGGTTAGTGACTTTCTTGACCCATATATATACTGAATGCATGTCTTATATGTTATGTATGAATACTTTTTGCTCGTCTGATGGTGCATGATCGTGTTGGGACCCCATTTGTTCAGCCTATTAATTTATGGTTCATTTTCTCTCTACAGGGTCGATTTTAATTAGAAGAAAAAAAAAAAGTGTATTTCTTTTCAAAAATAATGACATGGATGTGTTCTTATATGTATGAGGATCTTCCACATCAAACTTGAACCAATTTGGACGTACAGTTGAGAGAAAGCGTAAACCCTAGTTGCATTCCAAGGCATTTTTCGCCTTCTTTATGCCATTTTTTGGACACATAAACAAGATAATAAAATGTATAATTTATATATTATGAAACTACGTCGCACAAGCTTCGCATTGGTACCTCAAAGGCGTCAAATAGACGTCTGTAGCTCTGGATATAGCCTCGCAAAGTTCGCCTTGCGCATGAATGCGCGGAAGCGAAAAACATCGTTTGAGAATAATAAACCAGACGCTGACGGCATGCTGATGTCATGATGACATGGCAACATTGACCGGGTCAACAGGTTCGGGTCATGGTCAGCGGGTAGAGTCAATGGGTTGACTCGACGACGTCCTCATGACGTCATTATGTGACGTCACTTGATGACGTGGAACTTTGCTAACATGGCGCTTGCATAGGGTTGACCAATCAAAGTTTGACCGTTGTACACCCACTCTCGGCTCTTGGCATGTGGGGGAGCATGAGGGCTTATCCGGACTCCAATTTGGTCCCCTTTTTTTCCAATATGCTCAAAATTTAATTTCCTATTTTTTTGGGTATTTTGTTTTTTTTGTTTTTACAAAATTATTTATTTTACCTTTTTGATTAAAAATAACCCTTAGGAAAAAGCTGTTCTAAGCAAGTGGGATCTATTGGTTTATCCAAAAAAATTGAAATTTTTTGTGGATGTTTATGGGATTATTTGGGACTGTTCTAAGCTGGAGGTGTCGAAACGTGGTTTGTTTAGGTATTTTTCATAATTAATGCCTTTTAATATGAGATTTAAAAGGTAAAATGAAAATTCTATTTTTATTTATTTTAATTCTGTAAAATTCCAGGATCCTTTTATTGCATTTTTATGTATTCTTAGGAGTAAGTGTGACCATTAGGAGGCTTATGCAATGTAATTTCTATAGAAAATGTCTCTAAAATCAATTTAATTAAATATTTTGCTTTATTTCTATGGAAATATTGGCCAATTATATTGCCAGCAATATTTAATTCATCTCGCCATGGTTTGTGAGACTTTTTTTCTGCACTCCTACATGGGTTGAGTGTATATTCTATCCTTCAAAGACCATCTTGTATGTTTATGTGTTAGCATATTAGTTTAGGAGGTGGATAGAATTTTGTATTGGATTACTCCTTTTATGAGCTTATGTTTGTTTGATTTTGTTTGATAAAACAAGTTCTCTTACATAGTTCGTGGCGCGGCATCCTTATTTATTTATGATTTATGTAGATCATTTGTAATAGGTTTTCTTATGGGATGTAGTTTTATAAATTTGTAATTTATATTATGGATAGCCTTGTAAAAGGATGTGTTTGCGCGCCGCCTACTATGTTCGTAAACTTGTTTTAGCATGTGCTCAAAGGAGATATCTCACATGGTACCCATAGTGCGGGTCCCTGTTTAATTTTCTATATCTTCATGGATGCGACGTGATTAATTGGCAAATTTTGTTATTCAAGATAATGAGCATATTCCCAACTCGCCTCAATCAAGATGATTTAGAGCTATGCGATTTTTGATCTCACAAGGTGAAGGGATAATAATTATAAATTCAAATTCTAAACAAGATAAAAGCATATGACATTAATGTCAACTTCACGCATTATCAAATGCAAACTACATACCAGAATCATAAAAATAGTTCCACTTAACCAAGCCGGGAGCAATAATTGGTATCAAACTACTTATTATGTTTAGAAAGATAAATTCCTTCCTAACCTAACATGACCTTTCCACTTATTCGACCACCGCGATGGTGGTACCCATTGAGGGCAGCAGGCACTGTGCCCACACCGTCGTGACCTTGAGACTTTTAGCTTGGACCAAGAAGATCGTCAGACTTCGCTATATTATGTCGAATAGCATACGATGACCTCATATGGGGAGTTTGAGAACTTTCCTATCGCTATGGCCATGTGGGAACAATTGCTCCACTTTGACAAGATTCAATCACCAAGCTTGTGAGCTTCGCCCAAAATTCCAGACGATCGTAAGGACCCCAAGGCGCTCAACGATCGGGCATCTTGTGGGGATGTCCAAAGAGGATTCGAGATATAAAATGTCATGGCATATCCTCTTACTCGATGAATAGAAGGTCCATACACACAAAGTCACTCCCGCATTCACATGGCTACACATGAAGCAGCATCTCACCCATAATGAGAACATGCACTTTAAATATATATCCATCATGAACCTCTGAAGTGATCACATTGTGGCTAACCAGATCGCTTCGGTGTTCTCTCAACGGGGCCAATCCAAGCAAGACCGCATGAAACGCAAGAAGGGAGATATCAAAAATCTTGAACAGGAGTTAGTGGAGGTAGCAGAGCGTCAAAGATCTTACACCCTCAAGGCAAAAGCATGAACAAACAAAGTCGCTTAATCGCCAGAATAGCGGCACTTCGCCAGGATCGCAGATTCGTCAATAGAAGGTAAGAAACTCACTCACCTTTATTAACATACGTATGTTCACATGTTTTAGTTGCTCATCTCTCTTCCCGATTGGATTAGACAATAGAGCAACCAAACATGTAGCCCGAGATCTGGAAAAGGTGATTATCGCCGTGTTCCTGCGAGGCACCCACACAAAGAGTTCTTTGGGAAATGGTAGTATGGAGATAGCATCGAGTCGTTCACTAACTTCACTTCATACTGGTCGCACCCTCTACTTATGATATACCTATATCTCGAATCCAAATACACCGTTATCGCTACGTTTCGATTAGTTTTGGTTTTTCTTTGAATTTTCAATAATGGTTTGGTTATATTTGCGACGGAATTTTATATGGACATGGATCATTTATGATGGTTTTATTAAATTAGATTTAAAATGTTTTCCACTCATCATGTTAATTTATTTCATCATATGTGATCAGTAATAACATTGATTCCCAGACTGGAATGCTAGGTCAATACATGAAGGATAGGATGACTGGGTGGTTGTAGTACTTTTGTGGTTTCACTCACCAAAGTTTCCACCTACAATTACGGAACCATTCCAAGAAAGCTTGTAGAAAACCTTTCTAACGACAAAAATAACTATCAACCTTATCGGTTTTGTCCATTCGTATTACTTCCATAATTGAATAATAAAAGGCACGCCATGGGGCCTCTTATTTTCTCACATCGATAGATGACTATTCGCTGATAATGAATATGTCTATATTCGCTATTTCATCGCCATGAAGCATTGATCGTCACACTTTGTGCGTAGGTTAAGAACAAGCAATGAAAAGGCTTAAAACCTTTAGACTGGATTATGACACTGTATTTATTTGATCAATTCAAGGAATTCTGTGAGGAAAAAGGGATCCTAAGATATCTCACTATCCCTTGCACCCCGCAATAAAATGGTGTTGCAGAGATGAGGAATAGGACTCTTCTAGATATGACTAGATCGATGATGGCGTAGGCCAACCTCACTATATCTTCAGCGCTGCTCTTCTAACTCACTCGCTTCACATCTTGAATGTAGTGCCTTCACAATCTATTTCCTCAACTCCCTATGAGCTGTGGTATGGCAAAAAGCCCAATTTAGAGCATTTGCACCCATGGGGATCAATAGGGTATGTTCACAACGCTAACCATAAGTATGGAAAGCTGAACCCTAGAGCTAGAAAGCATACTTTCATAAGGTATCCTGAAGGCTCAAAGAGCTATGTGATGTTTGGTGAACACCCTGATGGGGGAAAGACTAAAGTGGATTCGTCCGATGTTGTCCTAGAATAGGCGATGTCAATGAGAGTTTAGACCTCTATGAGTTGATGAACGAGGCTGCACTACCACCTTCGTTTTATGGGGAATTAGTTCCTAAGATCAAGGAGATATGGTTTCATTCTCTGCCTTATGATGGTCTTCTATTGTGAGTTACTAACCTCTGAAAGATTGTAGCAAGAGGCAACATTCCTCATCGTCAATGCCAGACTGAGGGCATGTTTTACTTTGTATTGTTAATGAGCCTTTCTTACGATCAGCCACGCAGGCGCCGACCAACAATATTTATATCCTAATTCCTCTACCGCTATAGTCAAGCTATCACAAAGAGGCGCTCTGTCGAACTTAGGATGGGTTTTCAGACAAATGAGTTGCAGTCAAACCGGTGAATTAAATTTGATTTTATGTCTGGGTGCAAAAACAGGGAGCTCATGGTTTGCAAACTGAAACTAAACAAGAAAAAAAGTAAAATAGAACCCTTGAAGTTTCTGCCACCTGTTTAGGTTTTAAGGCAACCAACATGTCCTTTCTGTCTTTTCTCAGACGGGAAGCATGACATATAGTCATTTCCTCGAACCTGATCCTCATTTAGCTTAAAAACTAAACCCTATGATTTTCCTCTTTTCAAAGATGGCATTTTATTAGGCATAAATGTCCCTAGCGTTGAAAACACATCTCTCAAAACATTACCCACAATAACTAATAGGAGATAACTAATCGGGCATCATGATCTAATGAAAGTATCCACTAAACCCAAAAGCTTGCCAACACACATTAAGAGTACGCTAAGAGATTCTTAACCTAAGGTGAGTATGTGAGCACAAATACCCATAACAAGTGGCAGCGTTAAAAAACTGTGAGGACCGCCACACCAACCAAGAATAAATCCCTTTAACGAGGAAGAGGCTCAGCTCAACCATCCTCCAGTTGTCATCCTCAGAGGGAGGTCAAGCCAGAAAGTGGAAAGGAAATGAAAGAAAGTGGGAGAAAGGAGGAAGCAATAAGAAACCGCGCCCTCGGCTCTATCAAATGACGTGTGAAGTGAATGAATGATTTGCTTTGTACAAACCGAGACTTATAAATAAGGGAAATTACAAAAAGCAACCAAATCATAAGGTATTACAAGGGTTGAAATAGAAAACCAAAATCAGAACAAAGTCGAGGCGCCAAAAGCGTGGGAACAGCCGGCCAAGGAACAAGCAGCCGCAGGATGCAATGCTGCTCGCAGAAAAGCCTTCCGTAATGCTCAAATTTCTTCCGTTTATGCCATTCTTTCCGGGTCTCGATCCGCACGCTGAGTCGACTCACTCGTGAGCTTGGACGACTCAACAATTTTCGCACACTAGCTCGCAAAACCGTGAAATTTCACACAAACATCAACAATAAGGGACCTTAATGCAAATCTGTTAATTGGGGCTGATTAGTACACAAAAGCACCTAAAACCTATAATAAATAAGGTTCAAAATAGCACTTTTGGCACTAATCACAATTCCTCAACTCTACACACTGCTACCCTGAAGAACAAAAAGAAAGTTAAATAAAGAAAGAAAAGAGCATATAAAACGCAAAACAAAATTATGTTACAAAAAGGTCATAATGTGTGTTGGTCAGAAATTAGTAATGCCTAATCCTAAGTAAGAATCATCAACCAGCCCAATAACCATCTCGAGAGAATGGAATGCCATACAAAATTGAGCATCAAAAGAGCCTTCGTGAATCAACCGCAGACTTTCTACTAAAAACCTATGTTTGTTTGATCGGGCTTCAACAATAAATGGCAACCGCACTCTCCCCAACTGGGTTATCGTTGCCAACCAGCATGCTAACCAACCCAACAGATCAGGACCCACTTTATCTCCACAACTTTTTGTGTTGTAGGTGCAATGCCGAGAATCGACCTCACCAAAGTCCATGCAATCTGTGATCCACCGACTTCAAACTACTAAGGCTGGGGGCACAAGCTTCCGCAAGGATCTTTCGACCACTAACTCTTCTGCTTCACCCCTGACCGGAACAATCGAAACTCCAGCACCTACAACTCGCAACCACCCATCCAACTGCAGCAACACAAAGTCGACTCCCAACCTGTTTAGGCACCAAAGTTTTAAAGGCTTTCACCGTAGACCCCTCTGACCGCTCTGCTTCGCTGCAAGCCGCTGTTTTCAGCTCTCTTTTCTTTCTTTTTCTTTTTCTTTTTCTTTTTTCTTTCTTTTGTTTTCTAAACATTAATATCAAGCCTCTATTTACGGGGGTCCCTAACTGTTACAAGTGGTCAACTAAAGAAGGTTATTGTACAAAGGGGGTTTTTTCACCATCATTGGAAACCTAATGCTCTGTGTGGTTGGGCTAAACAGGAAGAAAAAGGTTAACCAACAAGAATTCAACTAATCATTCAATTAACCAGAAAAGGGACCAATCTAACAAAGACGTAATTAGACAAAGTTTCAACTTTTCAAACTTGCAAAGGCAAAACCACAAAGTGGTGCAATTTAGAAAAAATTTTAATACAAAAGGACAACCAAAAAGCCACTGAACATCACTAAATGGGCTGCCTAAAATAAAACAAATAAATGCCACTTCCTTCACTAATCTCCCTAACTGGTACTTGTCACATTATCCGTAATGGGTCTCAGATTGAAAGTTAGAGAAGGAAGTGTTACCTCCTCATGATATGTGCCTGCTTAGATAGAGACTTCAAGTAGGTTCTCCTTCGACACCTTATTCACCCATTCGGGCTTCCAATAAACAAAGAGAAGAAAAGAGAGAAAAAAGTGACCAAGAGAATTTTAAAATTAATATCTATAATAATCTCTCAAAACATTTTCACATATTAGATTCTACACTTAAGTTTTCCAATCCAGACAAAAACACCTAAACTAGTCATTTAAAAGCCATGAAATAAAACAAAATGAGGTGCAAGAATGTTACGAAATTCTGTGTTCGAATTTTTTTTTTTTTTTTGAAATTTATATATATATATATATATATATATATATATATATATATATAGTGAGAGAGAGGCAAAGTGATTTGTAAAATAAGGTAATGTAAGACATCAAACACTATTGTTAGCTAAATTTCATAATAATCATTTAATTTGTGTTTCATAATTTCGTTAGTCTCACTTAAATTTTAGAGGTTGTTAAATTTTTGCAAGCCTTTCCTATACTTCACCGCATCAAAATTTTGATAAAAACTCAAAATAAACAATGTAAAAATAAAGAAAATTTGTTAAAAAATGAAAATAATCTAAACAAATATTAACTAAAAATTAGAGAAAATCTAAGAAGAAAAATTAAAGAAATCAAAATAAACTAAAATAAACTAAGAAAACTGAAACAAAATTTTTGTGCCTTTCCTGTACCTCCCACTACATCAAAATTTTGATAAAAACTGCAAAAATAAACACATAAAAATAAAGAAAATTTGCAGAAAAATGAAAATTAATTTAAAAACAAATATTAACTAAAAATTAGAGAAAATCTAAGAAGAAAAATTAAAGAAATCAAAATAAACTAAAATAAACTAAGAAAACTGAACAAAAGGGGGAGACCAGCACCTCAAAACATGTTCAAGCCTTTAGAGGTCATCTGAACGCTGAGGCCAAAATGCCGAGGTTCGGTGCTCCAAATCCAACCAACCACTATGCTACGCGATGTGAGCAACGCCATTGTGTCTGATGTAGTGGCAAAGGCTCTACAATGGCCACTAATTTTCCCACAGCCGCGAAGATGCAGTGATGGGGTAGCTTCTACAGCATGCTTCAGTTATTGGTGCTTGCAGGCAGGAGGAGTACTCTGCCATGGGTCATTCAGGGCAAAGACACAGGATCCCAACTACGGGGGACTGGGTCAGGATAAGCTGGGCTCTCTTCCCCAAGCTCTTCTCTACCTCCCCAAGCTTCCCACCGCGCCCTCAGAGCTCTTACTGTTCCTCGCGATCTCTCCCCAACCCCGGCCAGTGATCTCAAAATTACCAACTCCGCCAGAACTCATTCTGACCCTCTGCTCAGTGAGCCTCCACTACGCCACTTCCTTATCGCCCGGACATCCACTATCCTCTGCTCTCTATGAAGTTATCCAAATTAATTTGTTTCACCAGGATGGCTTCGTCAACAGGATGAGGGTTGGTGGTTACCGGGTCGGAGAGCCAGCAAAGCAAATGTAGGCAGTGAGGTGCACAAGCCGAGGGAACACCATGACCTGCACCATCCACGGGTCCTGCGCCCCATGCACCTATTCAAGCCTGATTTCTCCCGAATGGTTGTCGATTCTACCACGGTGCTCCTACAAATCCCTCATCGACATGTGGCCCCTGGGGTTTCTCTCCCGATCGTATCGCTTCCTCCCTCTTGGTGTTCCGATCAGCTTGCTTGGCATCACCGCGCCTCTTTCCGCTTCTACCTTCCACTGAAATACGCACTCTCGCTTGAAAAACAATGGCAACACCACATCAACAGAAAAATCCTCAAGAAGATCGTTTTTTTTTTCTTTTCTTTTCTTTTACAGTGAAATGAAATAAATAACAAACGTGATCAGAATATAAAAAATAAATCACCTCAATACTGATGAGGATCATATGTTCCAATACCGTCATCGCACTTAGGTACCATCCCCTAAGAACGACTACTGACTCTGCTCTTATTCGTAGGTGTTCTAATCCACAATATTTATAACTCACCCTTCAATGCCGAGTCAAGTTACCCAGTGATAGCGCCTCTAGGACCAACCCGGATGGGTTTTCAGTGCCAATGAGTTGCAAAGCTGAGTTCAAAACTATGAAATTAAATTTGGATTTTAAGGTTCGGGTAAAAACAGGGAGCTTGATGGTCCGCAACCAAACTAAAATAAGGAAAAGTAATGTAACCCTCGTTTCGCCACACTCTAAGCCAGGCATAATGTTAAACCAACATTGCCCTGTCTTTTTTTCCTCGCATTGGGAAGCATGACATATAGTCATTTCCCTAATCCCATCTTCATTTAGCTTTAAAAAACTAAACCTTCATGATTTTCCTCTTTGAAAGAGCGGCATTTTATTAGGCATAAATGTCCCTACATGAAACACATCTCAAAACACTACCCCGCCATTGTTCATTAGAGATTAACTATCCAGGCATCATGATTCAACAGCATCCACCAACCTCGCAATCTTGCCAAATACACACATGAGAGCATGCTTAAGAGACTTTTAACCTAAGGTGAGAAGCAGGAGCACAACACCATAAATGCGCAAGGGTTAAAAAATCGCAGGACCGTTAGTTTACCTCAAATCCTAGCAAGAAATTCGGTCTCCTCTTCAAGGGGAGGAAAGAGGGTCTGTAGCCAACCATCCTCTGAGTTGTCATCCTCAGAGGAGTGTTTGGCAGCCGAGAAAGTGGAAAAGAAAATAAAAGAAAGTGGGAGAAAAGAGGAAGCAGCGGCGAAATAGCCGCCCCTGTCTATTGCCGATGTGAAGTGAAGTGAGTTGATTGTTTTGTACAAACTGAGACTTATATATGCTCAGAGTCAAGGGAAATTACAAAAGCAACCAAAATCATAAGGTATTACAAGGCTAAATGAGAAAAACCAAAAATCAGAACAAAAGCTTCGAGGCGCTAAAACCAGGAACAAAGGCCTGATGAATTGTCAGGATGCATAAGGTCAAGAGTGAAAGCCTCTTTGTACGTCTCAATTCCTTTTGTTTTATGCTATTCTTTCCTCTGTCTTGATCCGCAATGTCGAAGTTTGACTCAATTCTTCAGCTTGGATCGACTCAACAATTTTGGCATAATTAGCTCAAGAAAACCTGTAAATTTGCCACAAAAATGCACCGTGAGAATAAGAGGACTTTAATGTGCAAATTCCAAACATTAGAATGATTAGTACACAAAAAGCACTCAAACCTATAATAAATAACAAATAGCACTTTGGGAACTAATCACTTATAGAGCGCCACCGCTATGGAGAACTAATGATAAATGAAGGATGAATCGAAAGTCTCACATGGGACAAGAACCCTGTAGGGAGTTAGTGGATCTTTCGCCGCAAAGTTATCTAAACAAATGGGTTTTGTTAAGCCAAGGCAAGATGGGTCAATTGGACAAGTATAAAGCATGTTCATAAGTATGGGTTTACCCAACAAGAGGGTATAGATTATGATGAGACATTTTCCCCTGTTGTCAAGGTTGCTTCTATTCGCCTTATCCTTGCTATTGTCGTGCAACTAGATTTATAGCTATATCATATGGATGTTAAGACTACATTCCTCAATGGAGAGCTAGATGAAGAGATCTACATGACTCAACCTATGGGTTTTGAAGTCAAGGGACAAGAGCCGCCAGAAAGTGCAAGGCTCAAACGTTCCATTTATGGACTCAAATGAACATCTGGGGACAATGGTACTTTAGATTTCATGACTACTATCTCTCATGCCAGCCAGATGATTGAAGAGGACCATTGTGTGTATTTGAAGCGGTTTCATGAAGAGTGTGCTCATCCTATCTTTGCATGTTGATCTATCCTTATAAATAAAGAAATGATATGGACTCTATTGTCGCCACTAAGAAGTGATCGGCCCTCACTAGACGGCGATACGGGTGAAGCTGCCAGGCTCGACATCAGATTAGTTGAGACCGCTTCCAAGAAGCTGTTTGTCTCAAGAGACTTACATAAAGAAGACTTTTAATCCATTTTCGCATGGAGAATTCCAAACCTATTGACACCGAGTGCTTTGTGTCAATCTGTATGGTAATGAAACATGAGAAAAGAAATCTATGTCCAAAGTACATATGCTATACACTGAATCTTATGTATGCCATGTTATGCACAAGGCCTGGATGCTTCACAATGAAGTGGTGAGTTTGCTACCGCAGTAACCTGAAAGACTACGCGAGACAAGCAACAAAGGAAGAGGATCTTTCGATACCTCCGAGGGACAGCTTCGCTCAGGTTTCGCAGAGTACCTGGAGGTCATGGATATAATGGAGCTAATTGGGCCGGTGATAGAGATGAGCGCAAATCCACATCGGGTTATGCATTCATTCTTGGAGGTGGCGCTATATCTTGGTGCAGCAAGAAGTAGACTTATGTTGCCTTATCTATGATGGAGTCTGAGTATGTGGCATGTGCGCGCAGCCTATGCCGTGTCGCCTCTGCCTGGCGAGATTCTCAGAACGCCTAGGCATTACCAATTCATTCTGAGGAGGTTGTAACATTATATTCTGGTAGTACTGCAACCCTAGCATTTGCAAAGGATCCTAAGTATCACGAGAAGTCTAAGCACATTGAAATCAAATACCATTTCATTAAAGATATGGTCGCGTGGTGTGAGGGGGTCACTAAACACATTTCTACTAGAAGAATGGTGGCTGACCCATTGACCAAGCCTATTGCTAGAGATGTGTTTCAGTCTCACATTGGTAGCATGGGATTGAGTAGGACGTGACACTGCTATGAGTCGTATTTGACATTATTATTAATAATAATTGTTTATTGAGTTCTATTGTGTTTTACTCTCGAAATAATTATTCTCGTGCACTGATGAGTATACTTTATACTCATTTTATCAATATGTTTTTCTTATCTTTTTAGTAGTTTTATTATATAAATAAGTGATCTAATGCACTAAATTTTCAATTTGTAATTAGGTCAACCATGAGCCAATATGGAGCAAAAACAAAGAGATAAAGCTCAAAAATCAGCAAACTACACATGCAGCATCAATTACTGTGTTTTGATGTTTTCAGATGCAAGATGACCCCAAATGGAAGCAAACATTATATGGATGAATTCTACACTTCAAGATCTCTCCAACGGTACCAAGAACATCCAAATCGGACTTCAAATGACAAAGTTATGACTCTTGGTAGTTGAAGGAAGAAGAGAAAAGAGCTCAAAAGAGACCAGTTAAAGCATTTTTTATATTCATTCTTTATAATGATTTCCAAAGTGTTTTTCATGAACATATCTAGATTCTACACTTCAAGAGCTTTCCAACGGTACCAAGAACACCCAACCCGAGTTCTGATGACAAAGTAAGGCCTTACCAAGCTTGGAGCAAAACAGAAAGTCAAGTAAAGAACGTCGCACTGTTGCGTAGAGTCATAGAATCGCAAAGATCCCGACATCGCGGCGTTGCTAAACGACGTCGCGACGTTAGGTTGATTGGTGATTTTAGCCCATTTTTTGAGCCCATAATTGTGGGTTTTAAAGCTCAAACTCAAGGGAGACAAGAGGAGGCGCTAAGGCTCTGAGAAGGACCTTTGTCCACACTTTGGGACCGCGAGGAGGTCAGAGTCGTTTCTTGAAGATTTGGGAGAAGATCATGAGATTTGTGGAAGAAAATCCGAGACTCACCATCATTTTATCATTATAGTTTTCTTTCTCCTCTTTTCTCATGTTTTTATCCTAAGTTTATGATGTATCAAACCTCTATCATGCTTTAAATTCAGAGATCTAAGAGCTTTATTAGATATTGGAATATGGGTTTTATATCTATTTGTTAATGTTCCGCTTATCGTTTCAGGAATGCACCTCTATTGATTCATACTGGTTCTATTTACATATTGATTTCTCAAGTTAATTCACGCGTGAGTGGTTCTTTGCAAGATCTCAGAAAGGGAGAAGAACTAGACATGATTAATCACCAACTCAATTAGCTTTTAGAGCGCAGTAAAATTACTCCGTAATTAGGAGTGCGTGTGAGACTTTTGGATCTTTAAGCATCTCTAATGCTCAGGGTTTACGATAGCCAAAGACCCAGTGTTAGCTGGTAAGTTATTCGACCTCCGAGAGAGGCTTATAATAAATTCAGACAAGAGTTGCCTCTGAAAAGCATTTTCATGAAACAATAGAGTAGAATCTCGACTCCTGCATCTAAGAGGATCAGTCTGATCGCACCAAGTACCCTAGAATTTATCATCTCGTATCCCTTAGTTGCGATCTTCATTATTAGGATTTCTAGAAATTTCATTAGTTTAGCTTAAATTCGTTTACTATCACAATCAAGTAGTTCGATATTAGAGAAGCATTATAATTTTTTGTACTAGAATCCCCATTTTCCCCCGTGGATCGATATCCGTACTTAGTACACTTTGTATTACTGGGACAAAAACAGATACTCATGGGCATCAGCGCCTTTTATATTTTTTCTCGCACTTATACACATCACAAAATACGCCATTAAGTTTTTGATACATGTTCTGGGAAAATCGGTGCTTTATGCCAATATCAATACTATGCTTTAATACTTTAAACATTTTCTAAGAGTTTGGGTTTTGAGTTTTGACACTTGTTTTATTTCACAAATTTTTTTGTTAAATCCACAATATCCAGATCACTGAAGAATAAATAATGTCACCTTGAGTAAAATCTAAGATAATAAATTTGGGTCGATGAAAGACTGTGTAAGATGAAATCAAGGTAAAGTTTTATGGTAAAACTATGTCAATGATTTAGAGGTCACAGAGGTGTCCTACTTTAGTGAAAACGTATACTGATGGAGCCACCACCCACACTCACAGAACATAAAAGTGAAAACATCTCACACTCATAAAAACGCAAAGATCGGTCGGGTACAGGCTATGGATGAATTGGTGAAGAGTCAGCTGAATCTACCATGACACAACCTGAATTTCAAGATCAATGAAGGAAATGAACCACTCAAGTCAAGGCCTAGGTTTCTTGATCTAGATGAGATAAGTCAACCCTCCACAAGAGAGAATGACAACGCGAGGCGTGCCCATGGTCGAATTCGAAAAGAGTTCATGCCGGTCGTGCAACATCTCAAGTTCAATTCATGGAATTGACAAGGGCCAATGTTCAAATTCAGCCACGTCATTCAAGAAGAGCTTGAAAGAAGAGATGGCTCCAATGGCTACTGGTACTAACTTACATTCGGAAAGAACAACCCGTGCCAGTGAGGAGAGTATCGAGCATAGAAGAACTAGGTGGCAAAAATACATGAAGGAACAAGAGAATAGAAGGTAATGTTTTTCGAAGGACAACATGAGAGTTCGCTATCTACTCTGGGTGAATTTAGAAGAAGAAAACTGAGCTACTAATGAAGAAATCACCTCAAGAGGTAATAAAGAACTAGAGAAGCTTCAAAGAGTGGAGAATGATGCATAAACTTTGAAAGACTTAGTTGCAAAGGAGGAAAAAGAGCCAACTTCTCCAGAATCACATGAAAAGACAAATGATGAAGTTGGAAAGACTATGTCGGAGATGACTCTATGGGGTGAGATGCATGAGGGATTGAAAAATGAGAAGACGATCCCAAATTCTGAGGTGGATGAGTACATCATTCACTTAAACAACGAATTGAGAGGAACCATTGTCAACAAAAAATTAAAAAAAAAATAGAAAATCAAAAAATAATAAGATTGTGGAAGACTATGTGTGCTCAAGTTGTCGATTGAGCATGTAACTATCGCCTTAGAGAAGGATGGAGGCAAGAAACACCAACCCATCCGTAGTTGGTGAAGTCTAATGTGGACTCAAAAAACTGGTTCTGCTTAAAAGTTTTTCTTTCCTTTTTTTCATTTCAGAAAGGTTTTGAGTTTTTTTTAATAAATTTTCATGCTTGATTTTGTTTTTCTGTGTTTTAGTTTTTAATTTCAAGTTTTTGGGGATTCAAATCTGGTTTTGGAAGCTAAAAGGTTGAAATCTTGAAGTTCAATTATTTTGGGAGGCTTAAAGAACCAAAGAAGAAACCATTCAGCATCTCCCTTCATTTGGAAACTAAGGTCTAACTCCTTTACACCTTTGCCCAAAGCGAGACATATTCATTGGAGCAACTCCTAAACTTGATCAACCTTAGGGGAGTACCATTATCCATTTGCTTTTGCTTCACATTGAGGATAATGTTTAATCTGCTTGGGGTGAATTCAAAGAATTAAATTTTTTTCAAATATCCAAATTGTATCTTCTTTTTACATATTTCAGTTCTTGTTTTGTTGTTTGCTGTCGCTTACATGAGTTTTTCTTTCTTTCCTTTGTTTGTTTTGTGTTCACATGAGTTAGTTGGTGCTTAGTGATGGCTTCTGAGAATGTATTGCTGGTTTTCAGGCTTAAATTGTTTCTTAGTCAAATTAGATACCTTGCATTTGCTTTGATTTAGGACTTGAGTGTATCTTTTGTTGTGAGACTCAGCTGACAGTTCTAATTGTTTCTCTAAGAAATCATTTTAATGAAACTCCACTAATAATGACACATACTAAGTCTCATTTATACACTTTGGCTCCAACCTCTTTTTCTCAAATTTAACTTACCTTGAGAGACCTTAACTTATAGTGATGACACCTCAATAGCAGGATTGCCATCGTGGCCCAACCGAAAAGAAAGAAAAGAAAACAAAAGAAAACAGAAAGAGTGCAAAAAAAAAATAAACAAATAAGGGGCTTATCCACAAGTAGGTGTTTTGGCTTGGAACAGTGTTTGTAGAAGTTAGAGGGAACTAAAATGCCCTGCGTTCTTAACCAACTCGGTGGGGAGTCACCAAATGGATCCTTCAAGCATGGACACTTTTCAAAACTCCTTAGCATTGATTCACTTTAGTTTAGTTGTTGATCAAAGGTAAGGTTTTTTATCCTGTTGTTGTTAATTTTCTTTCAAAAAGAGTGAGTTGAGTTTGGTTAAAGAGTTTTTTTTTTTTAACCTTAGTCTATATTTGAGACCTAAAACATTATTTACATCAAGTCCCTTTAGGAAAGATCTATTGAGGGCTTAGGGGCAAAACTTGCCTTGATCAACACAATACCATTCAATGCCTCATTTTTTAGATGATAAATGTTTTAGATCCCATTTTTGGCTAACATGATTTCTTAGAACTTTTCCAAGCTTTCTCTTAATTTGTACTAGCACCATACTCATACTCATATCTATCTTAGTGTTTTTTTTTTTTTTTAATGTTTGAGATTCCTTTGCTTGGGGACAAGCAAAGATTTGCTTGTGGCAGGATGAGTATACTTTATACTCATTTTATCGATATGTTTTTCTATCTTTAGTAGTTTTATTATACAACAAGTGATCTAATGCTCTAAATGTTCACTTGTAATTAGTCAACCATGAGCCAATATGGGCAAAAAACAAAGAGATAAAGCCTAAAAAAATCAGTAAACTACAACATGCAGCAGCAATTACTGTGTTTTGATGTTTTCTAGCTGCAAGATGACCCTAAAATGAAAGCAAACGTTATATGATGAATTCCTACACTTCAAGATCTTTCCAACGGTACCAAGAACACCCAAATCGAATTTCAAAATGACAAAGTATGACTTGGTAGTTGAAGGAAGAAGAGAAGAGAGCTCAAAAGAGACCAGTTGGAGCATTTTTTATATTCAGTCTTTATAATGATTTCCAAAGTGTTTTTCATGGACATATCTAGATTCTACACTTCAAGAGCTTTCCAACGGTATCAAGAACACCCAAATCGGAGTTCGATGACAGTTAAGGTCCTACCTGCTGGGAGCCAAAACAGTGAAAGTCACAGTTAGAATGTTCTGATCGCTTCCAAGAACTGCTCATTGTCCAACGCTAGTTTTCTAGAATACAACTAAAGATCCACGCAAGTAGTTCCAAACTATTTAAATAAATGATCATGACTTTAGCCCATTTTATCTGTTAACAGTTTTTTAAAGCTCAAACCCCAAAGAGCACGCAGGAGTTAGGTCTTGAGAATGAAAATTGTCCATCTCAATCAAAGAGAGGTTGGGAGGTCACTTGAAGATCAGAGATCACAGATCAGAAAAGAAACCCATCTCACCATCATTTTGTCATTATGTTCTTCTCCTCTTCTCATGTTTTATCCAGTTTAACATGGTTCAACCATCATGCTTTAAACTAGATTCAGGCTCGTTGTATATTGAACATGGTTTTTATATCATTTATTAACAACCAGTTTGGTCATGTTTCAGAAAACTTCATCATTTGAAGTACAGTTTCATTTGGTATCATTTAAACACCTCATGTTAGTGTTCTTGCAAGATCCAGAGTTTGAGTGGCATCCAATATAATAATGTCCAATTTAGCTCTGTAGAAATTATATCAATTAGAGGCAGGAGACTTGATCTGAAACACCTCTAAACAACAACAGAAAAGCAATCACTCAGTTTAGTTATTCATCTCAGAAAGTCAATAAACACAGTCACTGGTTATCACTAAACAATATAGTAATTTGATCTGATCCAAGAGACATCAGTCCATCACCATACCTTAGAACTATCATCTCTCTGCATCTAGTCACACTCATTAGTTGATCAGAAATCATTAGTTTAGTTGTGCCCTGCTACTGGTCAACTGGGTATTCTGATATTAGTGGTTATAATTTAAATGAAAATCCCATTTTCCATGGACTGATAGTCCACTTAAAGGCCTTGCTGCTCGAATGCTTAATGCGCTCTTAGCTTTTCCTTATATTTTTCTTCTGGCCTCCATATAAACGCCAAAAGTCTCGTCACACAGTACTTTCAGTATTGTCAACAGCAATAATCACCATCACATGTAATCGCCATTTTTCTTACTAAAAAGATAGATCAAAGAACTAATATTTTTCCTAATGGTCAAGACTTGCTTGATACTTTATTATGATCAAGATAGACTTCTTTCGAGAACGTCACAGAATTATTCAATTTCAAGCAGCCCAGGTTTCATGTGTGAACTCAAAATTCTTTAAAGACTGGATATCATCTATAACTTTATATCATACACTGGTTTGCAGTCAACACCTGCACATGTGCATCAGTAATCTATGTTTACGTTGATCATATAAAGGTTTCGATAATTCTCATAATCATGGTGGAGCCACTAAGATCTTATGATCTAACTCGCGTTCCGCGTCCTAAGGCTTCAATCATGAAGAGGATGTTTGATGCGTTACTTTTATACGTTTTCAAGGCTATATCGATACAAACCAATATTAATGTCTAGAAAGCAATCAAGCAATTAAATTGACGTGAGTTCTTAGGAAGATTAACTAATACACCCTCATCATATGTTTGTAAGCTATTGGCGCTTTATGTCGATTTCGACCCGATATAAAGTTGATAAACACTTGATATATCAGAGGATTGATATTGCTCACTATGAGGGATTTGGAAAATACCTAACCTAGCATTGATGAAATTATTTAGACATATGCAAGTAATTGGGTGATGTATTTTTGTTAGTCTCAGAGAATTTAATAACTATACTCCTGTTGTTATTCGTTTCTTCTCGCAATGTCGCACGGCCCATTTCCAATATGAAGAGATGAGTAAATGAGTTAATTGAGATTCTTTTCCCATTGTGGGCGAGTGAGAGCTGTTAGACTTTTGGGCTAGGCTTAGGCCCAATCCATATCCACCCATTATGGACAAGAGGTTAATTTCTATTTGAATACCCGTATGATAGGATAGGGATAAGTCCCTTATTCAAATAGACTATAATCCTTTATCAGTTCTATTATGATGGGATGAGTCCCACTTATATTAAAAAATCCCTTATCATATAGGGTATTATCCAACACAATATATAGAACGTACGGTTCCTCCTCCGATCACTCTCTCTCACTAGAACTCTCTCTTGTAAAATCACCATCATTGCCCCTTGGACGTGGGTTTGTCGATTGATTGGGGATAGCACGCTGTGGCTATTCTCTACACTATGAGAACTAAGGAACGTGCACAGAGGCTCGTAACAACAGGACATTGGCATCCGTCGTTGGGTTTTTTCCGCATTAAGGTTAGTGACCTTCTTGACCCATATATATACTGAATGCATGTCTTATATGTTATGTATAAATACTTGCACATATCGTACAGGAGCCATCTATGAAGCCCACTTTGTCCTTCACGGACATCGCTATCATCATCCAACGACTCTACAACATACAATTTTCTCCGATCAGCAATTGAGACACAAGAACTTATCCTGAACTGTCCGTGTAGTGCAAGAAGTAAGGGCTGCGTGGATCATCCATGGCTGAATAAGGATTTGATCCGTCATTAGGGATACGTCCGACACCGGAAAGTTGATCACCATCAGATCTCACTATGGCTGAGTGTTTGAAAGGCTAGGTTAGGAATATGTGCGAAGGAATTGTGAGTAAGTTACAGCAGAAGATCTGCTCTGATACCATGTTACAACTTCCAGCCTTTCAATGGAGAAACCGACATGGAAGATAAAGTAAGAACACCAAGAAGAAAGATGCAGCAGAGACGGAGTGAGAGAGGAAAAGAGAGAAGAGGTTTGAGAGAAAATATATTCTCTTTATTTATGTGTACATTTTCATTATATATATATATATATATATATATATATATATATATATATACTCCAGCCGTGTAGCGCAAGGCTTAAGCCAACTTGCTTACCGACTAACAAAAAGAATAATCTAACTAATTGTCAAGCTAATATTCTAACTAAATATCAAATTGATTATTAGCTTGCAATCTGAAATACAAATGTCTGCCAGAATTAAATCTCTAAGACTTTAAGATCAGAATAAAAGGGTAATTTTCTTATAGTGAGGTAATTAAGACTCTTAAAAGTTTTTATACTTTATATAAAATTATTATCAATTTTATTTTAAAAATAAAAAACATAAAATATATCTTTTTAAATTTTCAAAAACAGTTATCCGTTCACAATTATAACTTAATCTCCAAAGATATGCCTTAATATGTTTTAAACTGTCATGAAGACAACAAAGCTTACTACTTGAATCAAACAGCTGGTTTAAAATTAATCTCAACTTGATTCTGGAGGGAATTTGATAGTGTTTTTATTTGAATATTTTTAATGCAACGAGTTCATTTTAAAATAATTACCTATAAAATATTTCTTTTGAAAATAATAGTTACATGTATTACAATATTTACTAACAATTCTCGCACCTTTCACCTATTAAATTGAGAATACAAATTATCAATCATACCTAACTCAAATGGTAAAGTGTTTACTATTAAAATGAGCAAAAAGGCATAAGGAATGGAGTCTAAGGTTCGAGTCCGAGAACAGTTTACTACTTTGAAATTAAAAAGTATTCAAAAAATTGAGAGTAGAAATTTATCTCTCAATTAATAAACCATGGAAGAGAAGCTTAAGTGTTCAAAGTAACTCCACAAAATTGATATACATTTTTTCAACACAAAGGTATTTGTTAACTATTTCGAAAATAATTCTACAAGATGTTTATTGAAAATAAATCTATGATAATTTGTAAAACAAAATTCTATTTGAAAACTTAAAATGGTTTTCAAATCTGTTTTTAATATTTTTAAATGTATTTTTAAAATATATTTTATATTTGATATTTTATTTTTAATAATTTTACATATTTATTAATTATTTTCTAAAACAATCTTTAAGAAATAAGTGAAAATAATAGAAAACAGTTAAAAGATATTATTTGGAAAGATCACATTTTATGTTCTCAAAATTAGTAAATATAAAACAATTTTCTAGTTACAAAACTTTTTTCTTCTCTCATTAATTGAAGATAATTGTCAAACAAACTCATGTGACATATGTTAAATTTTCTGGTAATAGCGTGCGTGAATCAATGGTTTTAGATGTCATACAACAATAACAAAAAAAAAACATATAAATATCTTTGTTGCTCAAATTAATTTTTATAACATCTACTTTTGATTAATTACCATGATTGATGAGAACAAAATTGAGATGTTGTAATAGAGAATGAAATATAATTTTGATTTTTTTTAGCATAAAAGCGTAAATAAAATTTATTATCATGAAATTTAATTTTTACTGGTTCAGTCAAATCAATCCATGTTATAAATGAAGGGGAAAAATATTGAAAAGTTAATACAAAAGATAAAAAAAGACGGTACAAACACATAAAACAAGTAAAGGATAAAAACTTGGGAATCTTGTGTTTGTCTATCAATAGGAAAATATTAGCAAAATTGAAAACAATATTGACTTTTACATTGTTTAAGTTAGTGTCATAAAAAGAAACTAAGAATCTAGTACAAAAGTAATGGTGATCCAATAAAAACCCAAAATACCTATCAACTAAAATTTTCCTACTTTTTTTTTGTACCTTTTTGCATTTTAATCCTCTATTTTCTCTTTTACTATGCATGTGCATAATCCTATATTTTTAGGAAATAATATTTATATTGTATCAAATTGGTAAATGAAACATAATTAAATTGGTAATTATCTTATAAAATACGGGAAACAATATATTTTAATTTTAAAATGAAATAGGTTAAATTATTTACCATGTATATATATAAAAGTTAGGTGTTGAATATTTGTCTTTACACAAGTTCGACTATTATAAATAATATTTTTTTTTTTACAACAAAATGAGTTAAACTATTTAATTATTTATCATATATTTTTTAAAGATATATATAAAAGTTAGAATTATAAAATATAATGATGATAAAAAAAAAAACCCAAAATACCTTTACAGCACATCCTACCCCACTTACCTCCTACTTCCCTCCCAAAATACCCCTCATTTTTCTCTTTAAAAAAAAAACTTAAATGCATATTTCACTCTCGTCTTCTTCCCCCATTTTTTTTTACTATGAATTGGACATGTGTACGAAAAATATAGTGAAGAGATAAGAGGTTTTCCTCGATGACAACATTGTTTACTGCCAGAAATGCTAGAGGCTGGCGTTGGAATCTGTCGAAAAGTCTTATTTCTTTTAATCATTGTCGGATGATCTCATCATTTCTATTCTCAGCAAACTTAGATCTTCTGTTAGATATCCTTCATATTTCATCAATGTTTTTCTCACCTACGTGATTGTTATTCTCCATTTTACCGACATCATTTTCTTTTTTGCCTTTGTCAGAAGATTAAGTAACCCGACATCTCGTAAGATACTTGAAAGGAACCTTCAATTTTTGTTGTCATTGATGGATGGACTTGTTTTTGGATTTGTGCAAACCTTTTTTTTTCTGATTGGAACTCCAAATAAAAAGAACCTTCTAAAATAAATTTATGTTATTTTTACTATATGTCGTTTGAAAGGGTTGACTTAGTTGATTTTTGAAACATATGTATTAGATTTTCATTCCCTAGTGCTATCAAAAGCTTCTTTGAAATCACTCGTTAAAGCGAAGAGCTTTTCAAAGTTGACTCACCGAGTTCTTGAAACTTTGAGATAAAACTAATATAATTTGTAGGTTGTTAATATATAACTGTTTGGTTTGGTCTTGATTTTGGTTTATGAAAATGTTGTATCAGACAACATAATTGAAATTAACAAACATTCATAATGTATTCCAATCTATATTAACAAACCTTCAACAAGTCCACATAGAATGGAGTACATAAAACATCAAACCATATTCCATATAAATAATGCAATCCTATATGGAATGTTTCGTATGCGATGCATGAGATGGGAACTCCTCATGCCTAACCGGGTTCAATAGACTCTCACACTTGCAACGCCAATTTAGTAAATGATCATTAATTGTTCACTTGATGATTTTAATCCTTTGAACAACCCTCCAATTTTAATTTATGAAATCCCATGTGTTTATTTGTATTGTGAATTTCCAGGGTCTCACCGCGGGCTTTGCAACGCCTTCCGACACTTTCGCAAACTTTCATCACTGGATGCATATGTATAACCAAGAATAAAATTTGGGTCTTTCACCTTGGGGTGGGGGGGAATCTGCCCCATCTTGCTTCACCCAAACACACGTGATTTATTATCATTATTGTTTTACCCAACTGTGAGTCTCAATTTTGGACGTTGTTCCATTTCTGAGCTCACCACACATTCACCAAGAATAGTGAATAACGGTATCATGCACACACACCCGACTCAACGCGATGTGATCATGCATATGAAATGCAATCATGTCATTTCATGCAATGTCATACACTACATGCCTGATAAAATTACATGAAACATTTATAAATTCGAATAATTATGTTTTTGTATATAATTTCCATTCATCACCTTTTCCATGTTAATACATCCCTTAAGCACAAGTTAACGCCAATTTGCATCTCTATGACGTATTATTTATTTTTCCAACAATAACATACAAAATGACCCAAATCTCAGACCCATATACAATAGGGCATCTTTTGGTCCCTTCACAGTTTGTCATCAAATTACTGTGATACCAAAACATACCACAAAACCCAAAGACCTCAGTCCCGGAATCAAAACCAAACCTCAACACAGTTTGGGACTACGTGAAAATAGTCCCGAAAATCTTGTTCGAACGGTCCAAAAACATTTCCGAAAATTCAGCCCGAACTGTCTGAAAACAATCCCGAAAATTCCTAAAAATTCTTACACTTAGCCCCAAAAATTTGGAACTGAAATTTACAACCTCTCACGACCTCTAAGTAAATCTCAAGCAATTAAATGGCCTTTAGGCTATAAATAACCTAAGTAGGAAAATTCTCTATCTCGTGAAGTTTGACGAAACTCCAAGATTTTGGTACCCATGTGTAGCCCTCGTTGCATGGATCAACTTTGCCTTTTGCTCCAACGAAAACCTACGATCTGATTTCTGTAAATCTTAAAGAGAAATGAAGAGAAAAAAATTAAATTTTCCTTCTCTCTCTTCACGCTCTCTCTCACCCGACTCTTTTTTTTTTTACTTTTCTTTTGTTTTTTCGTTTTTATCCTTTTATTTATTTATTTATTTATTTATTTATTATTATTATTATTATTATTATTATTATTTTTGGATACATGGTTCATATTACTTCATTAATTGACTCACCAAAAACAATTTATTTCTTTTCATTTCACTTTATTTTAAATGAACTTAGCCCAAGCTATTTCCTGACTTCCGAGATTTTCATAAAAATCTCGTCCCTTGAGTCACTAGCAACTTATCACCCAGAAAATCGGAAAATTTCCAATTGTCTCGAATTAATGAAACTTTTAAGGTTCTTAGATTCGCAAGACGAATTTAACAGTGCAGTCTATTTCGTCATCCGAGATCTAGAAAATTTCTTTTTTTCAACCGAAATTATCGTTTTACCCTTTTTCGAAAATTCGGATTTTATAGGGTTTCTCATAACCATAACATATTAGGGGTACTACCTAGTATTACCATAACAAACATTTGCATAAAACCTATAGAAAATGTACAATAAGATTTTATTTTATTTCTAGAGGTTGGTGGTTAGGTGATTAATAGAATGCGTAGTCTTGGTTAACATCCTTTGTTGTATTGGTACTACTATAGCAATTGATACTACATAATACATTTGGGAATTGCTACCATATCCTTTCACCGATTTTCATAACATACCATAATAAAAAATTTTAAAAACCTCATACAAATTTGGACAATAAATTGTTATTTCATATGCATGGTGGTAATGAGTTATACAATTGGTTAGAATCCGTGAGGCCATTGGTTAGAATCTTTTATTGCATTGGTACTATCATAATTATTAACTAATAATGAGTATTGAAAGAAATTATTCTATTATGTAGGAATCCGGGATATAACTTCACTATATGATACGATATGGCAGAACCCTCTTTTAGGATGGGGTAGACGGAGTTGTAATACTTGGTTCAATATATGGCGACTGAAACTATAGGATATAAAAGCATACACCAATCCTAAGGATGCATAGATTAATTGTGGATCTAAAAGACTTGGGGTACTACCATAACAAATTAGGGGTACTTCGTGATATTATCATAATAAAAAAATTGTTAAAACCTAGTACAAATATAAACTATGGCCTAATTGTTATTCCATGTATATGGTTGTATTAAGTGAGTGTATTATACAAGCAAACTGGAAAGAACATTCTAAAATATTTTATCAAATTTAAAACATATTTCTAATTTTTTTTTCTTCACTTTTCTTTGTCATTCATTTTTTTTTTCCAAAAATTTTTAAAATCAATATAATTTGTATACAAAAAATTGAAATAAGTAATATTAAATTTTGATAATTTTCCCATTAGGATTAAATAAATACAAAATAAAAATATTTTGTATTTAGCCAAATTTTGTATTTTTAAATTAAAAATATATATGATAAATAATTTAGCTAATTTCGTTGTAAAAATAAAATATATTTTTTCCTATATTATGTAAGATAATTACCAATTTAATTATCAAGTTAATTACGAATTTAATATAATATAAGTATTGTTTCCTAAAAATATGAGGGTATATACATAGTAAAGGAGAAGGGAGATGACTAAAATGCAAAAAAGTACAAAAAGTAGAAAAAATGTACTTGAGGCATATTTTAGGTTTTCTTTTGGTCATTATTACTTTTTTACCAAATTCACAATTATTTATTCTTAGACTAGTCTGAACCATGCAAAAGTTATTCTTGTTTTTAATTTTACTAATATTTTGAAATTGACGTAGACAATTGCAAGATTCCCTAAAAACCTAGATGCTTTGGAGAATTATGTATAGTAATTTTAAGGAAAATGGAGGTAGTTGGAGAAAATTTGTGGTAGTTGGAAATTATATATTTAACATTATTTATTACAAAATTATAAGCATAGCAAAAACTATTCTTGAACATTTGTGTTTGTGTAAGAATTTTTTTAGGTAAATAAAGATAAGAGATTTTGTAATAAATAAACATAATTTTAACAATTATAATTTTAAAAATATATATGTATTTATTCATGATGTTAATGTTCTTGATAGAGATTTTTTTGATTCAGTAGTTGATGAACCAGTAATTGGTCAGAATAATCTTGTTGTTGATGAGCAAGATATTTCAGCTATTGCATATGCTAGTGTGCCTTTGAGAAGGTCACAAAGGACTAAGAGATCAGCTATTCTTGATGACTATGAAGTTTATGTCCTAGAGCATGATTTTGACATAAGTGATGATGATTCAGATCCAGTCACTTATGAGGAGGCCATTAGCAGTTCACACTCTAATTTTTTATTAGATACAATGGAAGATGAATGAAATCCATGGCATCAAATGGTGTTTGGGATTTGGTTGAGTTACCATATGATAGCAAGCCTATTGGGTGTAAGTGGGCTTTAAGACTAAAAAAAACTCTAATGATCAAGTTGAGAGGTATAAGGCTAGACTTGTTGCCAAAGGGTTTAACCAGAAAAAAGAAATTGATTACACAAAGACATTCTCCCCCGCATCCACAAATGATTCTTTTATAATCATTACGGCGATTGTGGCACATTATGACCTAGAGTTGCATCAAATGGGTGTCAAAACTGCTTTTTTGAATGGTGATTTGTTTGAGGATGTGTATATGGTTCAACCAATTGGCTTCCAGCATATGGAAAATGGTAATTTGGTTTGTAGGCTTAAGAAGTCGATTTATGGTCTTAAGCAGGCTTCGAGGCAATGGTTTATAAAGTTTGATGAGGTCATTATTAGAAATTGTTTGAAAGAGAATGTTGTTGGTAGGTGCATATATATGAAGGTTAGTGAGAGCAGTTTTATATTTTTGGTGTTGTATGTTGATGACATACTCTTTGGCTACTAATGACACTGAACTGTTGGTTAAGACAAAGCAAATGTTGTGAAACCATTTTAACATGAAAGATCTTAGTGAAGCTTCTTTTGTTTTGGGCATTAAGATTGTTCGAGATAAGACTAATCATATGTTGCAGTTATCTCAGAGAGCCTATATTGATAGGATCCTTAAGTTTGATATGCACAATTGTTCTCCTTGAAGTGTACCAATCATGAAGGGTGAAAGACTTTCTAAAGATTAGTGTCCCAAGAATTATAGAGAAAGGATGGCGATGAAAAATGTTTGTTATTCTTCAACAATGGGTAGTTTGATGTATGCTCAAGTTTGTGCACGGCCTAACGTATCTTTTGTTGTCGGTGTGCTTGGTAGATTTATGAGCAATCATGATCTTATTCATTACCAAGCAGTTCACAAGGTCTTTAGGTATCTTCAAGATACTAAAGATCATATGTTAACATAATGACGCACCAACTCCCTTGATGTAGTTGGTTATAGTGATGCAAATTTTAAAGGTTATGTGGATGATTAGAAATCTACCACTAGATATATATTGGTCATGGCAGGAGGAGCCGTGTCTTGGCGGAGTGCCAAGCAATATGTGACAACATCCTTGACTATGGAGGCAAAATATGAGGCGTGTTATGATGGTACTCGTCATGCAGTTTGGCTTCATAATTTTATTTGTGATTTGGGAGTAGTTGACTCCATTGAGTGGCCTATTATGATGTATTGTGACAATAATGCAACAGTGTCTTTCTCCAATAATTTAAAAGGAACCCCTAGTGCGAGGTAAATTGATGTAAAGTACTTTGTGGTAAAGGAGAAAGTAGAAGAGGGTCTTATTACTATTGTTCACACGTTGATTTACATCATGGTGGTAGATCCACTGACCAAGACCTAACCGGTAGATATATTTGAAGAGCATGTTTCCCATATGGGATTGTTAGGCAGTTATGACTACTGTGGGTCAATGGGAGTTTATTATGTATTCTGCAGTAATATATATGTTGAGTATTTTTTATTTCTTTGAGTATTTTTTGATACATTGATGAATGTGGATCGTTATTTATTTATTTATCACACATATTATTACTCCTTATATTCATAGGCTTGTTTGAGACTTTTAGTCTTTATATATGTGTACGTTGATCCACATGTGCTATGAAAAGTCCTTACTACCTAGTTTGGGTGTATTGTTGTATCCTGTTGATACACAATATGCTCGGATGAAATGGGATTGTTTGTTGGGGGATTGAACGTGGTTTTGTAAATCTCTACTACCTAGACTGAGTTTATGGCAGCATGCAAAGTACTCAATTGAAATGGTATCATGTTTAGGAGATTTATTGAGATAATCTCTACTAGATAGTCTAGTATGTTGTTGTGCTATGTCGACATGCAATATATATTTAGATGAAATGGTATTTTGTTTTAGGAGATTCTGTAGTAAGTGAGTTTTGTATTATATTTATATGTGTTGATGATTATACAGTCCATGTGGGAGAATGTTAGATAAATAAGTTTGTTGACTTAGCATAATTAGTTACTCACTTATAGGGTCAATTTATACTATTAATGAGACTGGTCTGTTTACTATTTTATAGTTGGGCCCTTGGGCATACACTCTTTATAAGTCTCTGGTTGGCCCATTGAACAAGAAGACCAACTCTCTTTAAAAGCCTATTATGATTTGCACAAACTATAAAAATCCTAGGACAAGTAAACAGTAGTATGCTATATTGTGGTGATATAGGGTTTTCAAAAATCAGAGAGTGGTTTGAGAGTAGTGTATCCATAGGCACTACTTTTACGGTGTTTTCTATTACACAGGATTTCAAATATGATTTATCAATGGCTACGTTTGGAGGTTAGTATCTTTCATGCTTTAAAGGAATTAATATGCATATTTTGATATGTACATTTAATATATTTCTATCATATGGGTCTCAGGTTCAAGTTATAATGGGGAAAGTTTACTATATTGTAACTAAATTGTTTAGATGTCAAAAAAAAGTTCAAACATTTATTTCATGCAAAATACATATTTGATTCATATGTATAAATAAAAATAAGACTTTCATAATTCAAAATGACATATATAAAAATATTTTTCTTATAAAATTTGTATTAATATACTTACCTTAAAGAACTTTCGAAAAGTTAATACAAAGACTTTCACCTTAAGAAAACTCCTTAACTTCGAGCATAATAAGAAAGATTTGTTATCATTAGTTATTTGTCTAAAATCGTAGGTTTGTCACATTCTAAAAATTTCCAATGTTAGTGTTATTAATTCTAATAATGTTTGACTTTATAACCAATAATAATTTAATTAGTGAGTTTGTAGATTTTTTTTTTTTTAAATCATATTAGTTTCAAATCTTATTCAATAATTTATTTCTTTCAGCCTCATTTTTGAATTAAATATTAATCATCATGAATACTTCTCATATTTCACTATTGCAAAGTATTTTTTTTTAAAAAATCATATTAGTTTCGAATCTTATTCAATAATTTATTTCTTTCAGCCTCATTTTTGAATTAAATATTAATCATCATGAATACTTCTCATATTTCACTATTGCAAAGTATCTAAATTGAGGCTCCTTTGAACAATTATTGTCATCAAATCCAAAATCCTCTTCAAAATAAACAGTCATTTCTAACTCCACAATTCTAGTAGTATAAGATGGACAAAAGAATCTTGAACCCCTATATCATATACAATAACCGAAAAAATAAACATTGATGGTTTTCGGATCCAACTCCTTAATTTGGGGATTATGAATTCACACTTCAGCTTTGCAACCCCATACACGAAAATGGTGCAAATTAGGCTTTCTTCTTAATCAAAATTCAAAAGGAGTCTTAGGAACATATTTACTCGAAACTAGATTCAAAATATAAGTTGTTGTCCTCAAAGCCTCTCCCCATAAGTAATTTAGCAAGCTAGAATTTGCCAACATAGAACGCACCATAGCTAACAAAGTGCGATTTCTTCTCTCAGCTATGCCATTCTGTTGAGGAGTATCATGCATTATATATTGCGCATCATTGCCACACTCATGTAAATAAATTGCGAATGGCCTCGAGTTCTACCCATTCTCATCATATCTACCATAAAACTCACCACCTATATCAGACCTTACAGATTTTAGCTTCTTATTCTTTTTGAAGCTTCATCTTTACCTTAAACTCATTAAAGGCAACCAAAGAATCTGACTTCTTACGAATAAGCTCAACATGTCCATAAAGAGGGAAATCATTAGTGAAGGTAATAAAATACCTATAACCACCCAAAGTAGTCGATGTGAAAGGTCCACATATATCAGTGTGGATTAGCTCCAAAACATCCCCACACCTTACTATCTTATCTTTTCGTACTTTGGAAATTAGCTTCCCTTTTACACATTCTACACAAGTTGACAAGTAAGAGAAATCAAGATTAGGAAGTATTCCATCCTTCACTAACTTTCCATTCTATGCCTAGAAACATGTCTTAAATGCTTATGTCATAACATTGAGGAATTATCATTATATCTTAGGTGTTTAAAAGTAACAATAGGAGCAACAACAAAATTAACAGAATAATTGAGACCATTATTAAATAAATCAAGTCTATATAAATTGCCACATAAAGCTCCAAAACCAACAACTTTATCATCCTTATACATTTCAACTTTGTTATTTCCAAACAAAAAAGTATAACCTTGACTATCCAAAAGAGAATTAGATAACAAGTTTCTTCTTATTGAAGTTACATAGAAACGTAACCTCGAAACATATCCAAAGGGCAAGCTTCAACTCTTGGATTATTCTCATAATATCCACTCGCTTCAGGCCATCTCCCATATACACATGTTGCTCAAGATTGGTTGCCCTCCTTTGACTTATCATCCCCTGTAATGAATTAGTAACATGAATTGTTGCTCCAGTATCTAACCACCAAGTATTCATAGGCACATCAATAATATTGGTCTTAATCATTAAAATAATACATTTCTTCTCTTGCTTTCCTTTCATTTTCCAACAGTTTGCCTTCTTGTGTCCAACATTCTTGTAGTAGCTACACCTTCCATTGAAGTACTCATTCCTTTCTCATATGTGATAAGCACCATCCATAGGCCCTTTAGACTTCATCTCAAAAAATTCTCCCCATTAGGCTTAAATCCTTGTCCCTTCTTCTAGAAAAACTTCTTGGACTTAATCCCTAACTCCTTGTCTGCCTAATGTGATACCATAGCAACAGATCTTGACTTGTTTAGCTTAATGTCATCCTCCTCCTTGACAAGAATAATAGTCAATTCCTCCAAGCTACAACCTTCCTTCTTAGTATTCAAACTTGACCTTATATTATCAAACTGAGATGGAAGATTCTTCATTATAGAATAGGTTAAGAAATCTTCTCCAATGTCCATCTTAAGGCCCTTCAACTTATTATAATAAGAAGAAAGTAACATAATATGGTCCCTTACTCCTTTAATTCCATCATACTTAGTATTATTCAAAAGGTCCAAGTAATGTTGCTTCTCATTCATATCAAACTTGATAAACTTCTTTCTTATCTCTTCAAGACGTCCATTTGCTATATCCACCTTAGGAATGCTAGCATATACAACTTCATCCATGTTAGAGTGATTCCAATTCTCATAAAGTTTCTTAATAGTTGCACTGCTCTCATCGGTCGGTTTCTCTGGTGGAACTATCTCTAAAACCAAATCCAATTTCATAAATGTCATATTCATAACTAAAGCCTTCTTCTACTTCTGATAATTTGTCCTATCTAATTTTATCATGACAGTCATTGACAGAACATTCGAGGTGCTACTAACTATGAAAATAGAAAATACAACAATACATTTAAAATATATAGAACAATAACCGTTTTCCAGGCCGTCAACACAAAACATAAAATCAATATCGTTGGGTCTTTGTAGCACTAAAGATATCCTTTTGTGGGCTAGGGAGGATCAACCAAATAGCCACAATCAAATGCATTGAACTAAATCATTGATAGGATAACTTAGAACTTATGATTCATGGCATTAAAACCATTGACAGGGTAGTCTAATTACCCATATCAATCTTGGTTAATAAGTGGAGAAAATTAACATATTGGCAATTTCATGAAATATGTAAAAATATCCACTATGTCAATACACATTACATTGGTACACATAACATAAGCAAAATAAGTCTCACGACATACGAGCACCTAAAATCCCAGACTACTATACCAACTAGGTACAAAGTCTCTTTGGGGAAAGCTAACACAATCCAATTCTAAACATAGATATTTAATTTAATTCAAGATGAACATATACTGCATGTATCCATGGGAATTACTTAATATAATCTCAAAGTAATTAAGAAATTCAAAATGGGTGTAGAAGGCACAAATATTGCAAAATAGTTACTATCTTCAATATGTGTATGGTCTTTATTTTATTTATTTATTTTGTTTAGCATGCAAAACCATGATCGAATTAATATTATCTCATTCTCATCCAAAAAAAGGTCATATTTATGGTATAATGCATGAGAATTAGAATTAAAAAATAGTGTAAACTATATAATTGGATCCATAATCCAACAGAATCAGGAGATGGAACGGGTTGGACTTATCCATATATAAATATTAGTTTCTTTAAAGAGTACGCACCCTATATGGTAAAAAAAATAATTAATTATCGATAATGATTAAAAAATTATTTTATATATATGGAATTAATATTGGAAAACGGTAGTTGCAGTTTGATTGAGATTGATAAAAGTTCATCTTTTTTTTCCTTTTCTTTGCAAGTGGCAGAGCCATCCCGAAAGTAAGAAGATCCATGCAAAAAAAGATATATTAAAGTCTATCATGACATAGACCATGATTTCCTAAGGAACTTTAGTTGATAATGTGATTCCTAGGTGGGTTTGGATTTCCAGGATTTTCGTTATGATATCAATCAAAATAACAATTGACTCTTACAAGTCATACCATCAACCTCAACCCATCAAAACTCAAACTCATATTTAGTCTCCAATCGACAAATTAAAAAATAATTTATTATGCATATTAACCTTTGTTTTGATACCAATTGATAGAAATATATTAAATATATGGATCAAAATATATATATTAATTATTTTAAAGCATGAAATATACTAACTTTCAAATGCAGTTATTGATAAATCATATATGAAATCCTGTGTAACAAAAAACACCATAAATATAGTGTTTATGGATACACTACTCTCAAATCAGTCTCTGATTTCTAAGAACCCTAGATCACCACAAATCAGCATACCAATGTTTACTTGCCTTAGGTCTTTTATAGTTTGTGCAAGTCATAATAAGCTTTTAAAGAAAGTTGGTCCTCCGGTCCAATAGGCCAACGAGATACTTATAGAGAGTTTGTGACCAAGGACCCTACTACAAAATAGTAAAAAGGCTAGTCCCATTAATGGCATAAATTGGCCTTGTAAGTGAGTAACTAACTGATTATGTTAAGTTCACAAAATTATTTATCTAACACCATCTTTTCCCTATGTCCTGTCTTCTTTTTTTAAAGTTGAACGCTCTAGTACCATATGATCTAAGCATGATGGACAAATATATGTTTGAACTTTTCCTTTATTTATGAAAATGAAAATTGTAAGATATATATATATATATATATATATATACTCTAGTTTCAAGTTAGTAAACTGTCCTCACTTGAACTCGAACTCGAACCTAGGAACCCCCCCCAAACACACACCCGCTCTCTATGCCCTTATGCTTATTTTAACGGTGAATGTTCTACCACTTAAGCTAGACATAATAGACAATTGTAAAGATATTTTTGTTTTATAAGTCTGAAATGAACAAACAAAGCATTTAGCTCTAATTTGTTCGATCTTGTTTATAGAATATAGTAGTTGATTTTTTGGCCCTATTAACAAGATACGATAGTTGATTTTTCGACTTTTGTCAAAGAAAATAATAGTTAATTACCTTCAATTTTTTATGGTGGAGTATGTAATTGACTTAGACTTTAGACTCTAAGGTTTGGTCAGATTACTAGTACTGATAATGTTTGGTTTCATTCACTTTAAAAAAAATAATTTGAGACTAGATAAGGTCGACCCACATGATTGAACACAATTTGATAATTAGAGTTTTTGAAAATATTTTATTTACATTTGATATAAAATTATTTGAATTGATTTTTAAATATGAAATTGTTCGGATTGTAGACCCCATTTTGAATTGGATGTTTTGTTGAAAAGTTTTGAATGTACTAGCATACTCGAAGTTAAGACTTTTGTGAAGATGATTATGCATTATATCCTGTTTGTAAGTATGGTTAAAAATGTTTTCATCCATAAAACTATATTAATATTCTTATTAGGCTTTGAGTTCACTCCAATTAGTTGATAATTTTTCAGGTATTGAATCTAAGTGAAGAGTGAGGCTGGGTTGAGGATTTTTGTCTATATTAGGATTTAGACTTTTTAAGTTTAAGCTCTACTTTTAAATTTTGGACATTCTTTAGATGTTATAATTTAATTTTTATTTGGAAAATTTGAATTTTTGGACAATCACAATTGTAGACTGTAGTTCAGTTGCCAATTAGAAAGTCGAGATTTGAATATTAATATTCTAATTAAAGTGTTGGTTAAAAATGGAAGTTTAGTGATGTAAACTTTTATTTATTTAAGTGGCGTTTTTTTAGTTAATGTTAAATATAACTTTTGTTTGCCACAAGTTTTAATAAGATTAAGTATTTAGTTGTTTATTTTTCTTTTAAAAAAAATAATTTGGTAATTTTTATCTATATTTAAAAAAATAAAAATTTAAAAATATATATCTTTTTATTTAATTATCATAAAACCAATCATAAAAGTTTCAATTGGATCATAAAGTATAAATGATTTTTCTCTCATATTTGAATATCTATTTTTTTTAATAAAAACTTCAAAAAAAACATTAAGAAAAATCCAAAACTATTCTGTAAAAAATTTAAAAATTAAACAATATAACATGACAAATTTAAAAAAAAAACATACAAGTTGAATGCGGAATGCAAATTTAAAAAAATAAAAAACATATAAGAAAAAGCTTGTTAGGAAATATATATAAATTTAGTATGGGTTTTTAGTCATTTTACTTTATCTTGTACGGAATATATATTATATCATGTTACCCTAATAAAGTTTTCGATGAAATTTTTTTCCTTTTTTTTACATGGTATGACTTATGAGAGCAGTCGTAGTTTCGGCATTGTCAAACTAGCGGCAAACGTCAGAGTGGTAATAAGGGTGAAAACCAGTTGGTGGGTTTTTTAGTGCACCGACTGACTTAGAGAGTCATTCAAATTGGTTTCCTTGTTCTTTGAATGGCATCATCATGGACGGTTGGCTTTTGATTTGCTGTCTTCCTCAACTTCAGATTTTGATATAGTGCTGACGACATGGAAGTAGTTTGCTTCTGCAGCTAGATACATTGGTGAATTTCCTTGTGCATAATTTATGATACTGTGAGTAGACAATTGTTTTATTGATAGTTGAGTTGTTATTGTGAATATGGCGAACCCTAATGTTTCTATTGGACATATCACATCTATAAAATTGAATTTATTTATTAGAGGCAAATGAGGTGTGCACTTATTTAATTGAACAAAACAAACATAAACATTTGACTCAAACTGCTCCCGTCCCGTCTATTGATGCCAATTATGTAAAATTGATCCAAAAAAAACGCACAAACAAAAAGATCGATTTGGCATTTGATTGAGCCCACTATTTTAAGCACCAGTTAGGCACTATGATTCTACAAAAGGTCTATGAGATGCCTTAAATTTGATATATAGGCAAGAAAAAAATAATTCTCGTCTATGCCAATTATATAGACAATTCTTTTATTGCAAGCAAAATGAACACTCCTTACTTGACTATTTTGTTGAGTTTGATTTATTATGGGTCAGTTGACTACCTTGCAGCCACTTTCTACTGATATTAATGAGCTCACAAATAAGCGGGATATTTTAAGGACAATTAAGTTTTTGTCTGACTTGGATCCTGCATATGAATCTTTTCGACATCAAATCATCTCACAGCCTACTCTTCCTAACATGGATGAAGCATTTTCTCGTATTCAAATGTTGATACCATGCTTTCTCAGTCCTCACCGGTGTCTTCAGATAGTGCAGCATTTGCTTTTGCAAATGGTGTCAATCATCTTCCAGAGAAATGCTGGGTGAAATTTGGTAAGCTAGATTGGGCTAACTAGGTTGCTTATGAACCAACACTTGCATCAACCCCCACACACTACACCTATATCCACTCCCAAAGGTATACCATTGAATCCTCCAGGTAACTTATCTTCTATGCCAGAGCATCTAGCCTCTCATTCAGGTAATTATCTTTTGTTGTCCCATTCTCATTTTGTTTGGTGTATTATACCTAGGGTTGCCCACACCATATCAGATGATCAATCATTTTTTAGTAGTCTTGAGAAACCTGATACAAAGTCCTTTGTTACTTCAGCTTATGGGTATAAATCTCATATTATGGGAGAGGGTAGTGTACCCTTGAATCCTAATTGTTATGTTTCATCTGCTTTCTATATTCCTGAATTCCCAATGCATTTATTGTTAGTTAGTCAAGTTATAAAACAACTTAATTGTAAAATAACAATTTTTTTTTTCATCAGATTGTGTATTTTAGGATCTGGCATCTGGGAAAATGATAAGTGGAGGTCGTGAAGTTGGAGAAGTCTATGTGTTGACACATCACCGAGTTCATCTACCTATGCTCTTCCTATTGATGTCTTGTCAACCCAATGGCACTATTGTCTTGGTCATGCTCAAACTTCTCTGTTTCGATATCTTGGACTTCTATCAATTTTCTCTCATCCTTTAGAGTGTGAGTCATGTTAATTGGGAAAGCATCATTGGGTCTCCTTCCTAGCTAGGGTCAATAATATTAGTAGTGGGTCGTTTACTCTTGTTCATTATGATATTTAGGGCCCTTTTCGATTTCATAATGTTTTGGGATTCTAGTATTTTGTTACTTTTGTTAATAATCACCTCGTATGACTTGATTATATTTATTGAAAAAGCAATTAGAATTTCCATGTGTACTGAATGCCTTTTATCAGGAAATAAAAACACAACTTGGTTTTTCTATTAAAGTATTTCAATCTAATAATGGCCTTGAGTATTGTTCATCTACCATTAATGAGTTTTGTGTCTCCCGTGATATAATTCATCAAAAATACTATGTTGTTACACCTTAATAAAATTGGGATGCTGAGAGAAAAAAATAATATTAAAATAGGCACTTGCTTAATGTTACTTGTACTATTATGTTCCATGTGAAAAGTCCTTCTTGTTTATTGGGTGAAGTTGTTTTAACTACATGTTATCTTATTAATCGTGTTCCTTTATCAATCCTTAAATTCAAAACTCCTTATTTTGTCCTATATCCAGATTGAGGGTTCTTTTTAGTGATCCCTCCAGTGTTTTTGGATATGTGTGTGCTTTGTTTATGTTCACCATCCTGAAAATATAGTCTCCATGAGCTTTGAAATGTGTTTTTGTTGGGTATTCCAACCACTCATAAAGGTTATAAATGTTTCACCCCCAAACCAAACAAATCCCCCCCCCCCCCTCCTCTTTTCAAAAATTTTATGTGAGTGTTGATGTAACATTCTTTGAGTCTAGTCTTCATTTCTCACCTCATTATACCTCTCTTGATGAGTCTATTCTTGAGGCTCCTACTCCAATACCAGTGTTCTCTCCACCCAACTCATCTTCTCCACCTCTTGCCTCCGATGAACTTGATGTCTCATAAGGTGTGGATCCCTCTACTTCTACGACTGTCGATCTATCTGAGTCGGTGCCCGATCCACCTCTTCCATGTCGTAGTGCTCGCACCTCTATGCCCTCTACCAAGTAGCCTATTGATTTATATGTCTCTTTTTATTATTTGTCTCCTTCCATTCATGCTTTTACTGCTTCTTTGTCTTCTGTGTCTATTCCCTCTTCACATGTAGAGGCTATGGCTCATCCCAATTGGCGTGTTGCTATGGAGGAGGAGATTCATGCTCTCTAGGAGCGAAATACTTGGGACCTTACTACTCTACCTCATGGTAAGGATGTTGAGGGCTGTCGCTGGGTCTTTACCATCAAATATCTACCTAATGGTTCCATTGAAATACTTAAAGCTCGCCTAGTGGCTAAGGGATATACTCAAATTCTTGGTGTTGAATTTTTTGAGACTTTCTCCCATGTTGCTCAGTTAAACTTTATTCATATTATTATCTCTCTTGCCATGTTTTTTGACTAGCCCTTGTTTCAACTTGATGTGAAGAATGCCTTTTTGTTTGGTGATTTGCATGAAGAAATCTATATGGAGCAACCACCATGGTTTGTTGTTCAAGGAGAGATGCCTCTAGTTTGTAGATTGAAAAAGGCATTGTATAGGTTGGAACAGTCTCCTCGAACTTGGTTTGATAAGCTGAGTGGAGTCCTAATGGAGTTTAGATTTGTCCAGTGTCATGCAAGTCATTCTTCCCTTGTGAAATCAACTCTTAGAGATATTGTTGTCCTTGTGGTTTATGTGGATGATATAATTGTTTTTAGCAGTGATCTAGTAGAAATTGAAGAGGCTAAGGAGTATATGAAGAGGTAGTTTCAGACAAAGGATTAGGGGTAGTTGCGCTATTTTTTTGGGATTGAAGCGACAAGAAGCAAGCAAGGAGTAGTATTATCGCAATGAAAATACATTCAGGATTTGCTAACTACTACTGGTATGCTTAGATCTAAACCAACTGAGTTGACTATGGATTCGAATGTTGTTTTATACGATACCTTGAGTCCTAAGTTTGAAGACACTAAGAGGTACATGAGCTTGATTGGAAAACTTATCTATCTTACAATGACAAGGCCTGACATAACTTTTGCAATTAGTTTACTTAGTCGGTACATGCAAGATCCTTAACAGTGTCATTGGGATGCATGTTATATAAAGTGTTGAGATACTTGAAGGAAACGATTGGTCTCGGTGTCTTATATAAGAAAGGGAGTAGATTGGACATTGTTGGCTATTCTGATGCAGATTGCACTTGTTCGAAGAAGGATAGGAGATCTACCAGTGGCTACTGTGTGTTTGTTGTAGGAAATCTAGTTACATGGAGGAGCAAGAAGCAAGTTGTAGTTGATAGATCGAGTGCAAAAGCCGAATATAGAGATATAGCACATACTGCATGTGAGTTGAAGTGAATTAAGAACCTATTGCGAGAATTGCACGTAAAGTTCAACGAGCCCTTTACCATGTTTTGTGACAACCAAGAAACTACACACATTGCTAAAAATCCTCTATATCATGAGGACAAAACACATTGAAGTGGACTATCATTTTATTAGGGAAGTGATGATGAAAGGTGAAGTATACACTTCATATATTAAGTCTATCGAATAGTTAGGAGAGTTGTTCACTAAGGCATGCACTACCTAATGCAACTTTTTCTTATCTTTGTTCCAAATTAACTAGATATGCAAAATGTGTTTGCTCTAACTTGAGGGGAATGCTAGAAAATATATAAATTTAGTATGGGTTTTTAGTCATTTTACTTTATCTTGTACGAACTATATATTATATCTTGTTACCTTGATAAAGTTTTGATGAAATTTTGTACCTCTCTTTTTAGCTTTTTCGACAAAGCTAAAAAAACAAACGACACCTAAATAGATTTTGATTTTTGAAGTGGAAATCACACATTTGGTTTGCATCTTTGAGTATTTAACACTCAATCCAAGCAAGATAATTTAACAAATTTTTTCTTTACAAACCATAAATTTAATTAATTAATTATAATTATAAAATTATATATTTAATTGTGTTATGAAGAGAACACTTCAAAACTAATAAATTTTATTCTTTTTTATATGAATAAACTTCTTCTTATTCCTTTTGATACATAAAATAAAATCTTTAATCCAATTATTGGTGGTGATTTAGTATATTTGTATTATTATTCTTTCTCTCTCTCAATTAATGGTACAAAGCTACTTAAAAATATTTTCTATTTTTCCCTTTCAACTTTCCTGTAGTCCTTTCACTTGACTTATGTATGTCCTGAAATTAATAAGGAAATAGAAAATTAATTTTCTTATTTTTAATTTTATTATAAAAAGTTAAATGAGTTATGTATGTCCTGAAATTATTAAGGAAATAGAAAGAATGTTAAAAAATCAGTTTTCTTATAAAAAGTGAGAAAATAAACATAACTAAAATTCTTACAGATTTATGTGCTTTTAAATTATATAATCTTTGCATGAAATAGAAAGAAAAAAAAGTGATGTGAGTCTACAGTGGAATAAAAAGCAATGTATTGATTTTATATCATTTTTTTCTCTCCATCTTTTTTCCTTTTCATTTTCACTTGAAGTTTATGGGAAACATTAAATTTTTTCGATACATATGGTTAAATATATAATATTTGCATGAAATAGGGAAAAAGAAGAAGTGAAATGAGCTAACTTAACTCTATTAATGTTAAATATATTTAATATTCTTATTTATTTTTTCTTTACTCAATTTGTTTCTCTCTTATTATTTTTCTCTTCTCATCCTCCCATAAAGTTTGCAGGAAACATTACATTTACTGGATATATATATGTATGTACAGTGAATTTCTTAATTTAGTTTTAAGAAAAGAATAATTATAAACTACAAGTAGCTTCTTCAGGCTCCACTTTTTGTTCATCTGATACCTACTACATAACTTTAGCCTACTAAATATTGTTTTAACCAACTTAATTAAAATAAAATAAAGAAATTAAAGAAGCATATATATATATATATATATATATATATATATATATATATATATAGGAGTATTGCAATTAATTTTGGAAGATTATATAGGATGTAAATAAAGAATCTGATGAAAAACCTATCAATGATGAACACCTGCAAGTAGTATACTGGAAGACACAATAGGCAGCAAGGAAACCTATCTTTGTACCCATTAAGCCCTAATCTGTGAAAAGTCTCTATCTTACTGAACAGACCCCAAAGGGACAGTGTCAGGTTGGCCTAAAATGCATTTAGCCTCTATCTTTATATATATATATATATATATATATATATATATATATATATATATATATATATATATTTCATGCCTCCTTTAATTTTTCTCTCCTCCACAGGAGTGTCTTTTCCATTATTATTCTTCTGTGAGATAAATGAATCATACACCTTCAATTCAATTCTAACTCAACATAAATACACTTCTCTGGTCTATTATTTTCAAGTACCTACAAGTCTACAAATCTTCAGACAGCTGTTCCTTCTCTTTTTTTTTTCTTTTTTTCTTTTTTGTGATCATTGTACGTCAAGAATTACCCAGCAAAAATGATATGTCATGCATGAAAATCACCAAATTTTGAGACTTTTCATCTTGAGTTACATGGGTTTTGACCATGCATAGGAGGTAATGTTCTTATAAGCTGGTTGCAGACAGCATGCAACTTATTCTATAAAATTAAATATAAACTTGCATGATATTTGAGAGAAAAAGTAGGGTAATACATCAAAATGTTTCTTCATAACTATTTTATTTTCCATTTTCTAAACACATAAAATAAAAGATCTACTAGAGATGTTCAGAAAACCCTAGCTAAGAGAGTTCATAGAAAAAGAAGAAAATATTGGTTTTATAGTGACTACATGTTATTGATTCTCAACTGAAGGTACTCAAGAGTCGAGACAAATGATTCATAAAAAGAACAGATTAATTACAACATTCAGTGAGTGTGTACAATGCAGATAATGGGTTTTGTTTAAATAGAGTTGCATGACAAAAAAGTATGGAGAATAGGGTAGAATCTAGTTTCTAAGCAAGAGGTACGGCCTAAAAATAAACACATTGAAAGAGAGAGAGAAGGGAGGAGGGGGTGGACCCCACATAGCCGTACTTAGGAGGGGTGTGGTATTAATATTTAGCAGGCTGAGGATGATGAATGCAGAGGGGAATGTTCTGTAGATTAGGGCTGAAATTGATATCATTACCAAACCCAAAAAGAAAAAACGAATCAGAAAAAAAAAATAGAAAGAAAAGTAAAAAATCCAATTGATTTGTTGTGATGACTGAGAAGATCTCCAAAGCTAGGGTGGTCCCTTCTCTTTTGCCCTGACCAGACAACCCCCTCCCCATTGTCCTTTTTTTTGACCTGCTTTGACCGTATTTATATTCTCTGTTAACGAACCAGAGATGGAGAGAGAGTGGATGGTTGTGTGTATTCACTATTCATCTCTCTCTCTCTCTACCTCTTTCTTTCTCTCTCTATGTGGTCCTCTATTTTGCATGAGATTCCCTACCCACCTATAATCATAATCTCCTGCTGCACTCACATTACTTTCTCCACAATCCATATACTTCTCAAGAAGCCCCCGTCCACCCGAAAGATTAAATAAACAAAGGGAAACCAGTTTCTTCTTCATTGATTATAACCTTTTATGTATTTAATTCATAAAGCAGTTCATTGTATACTCACATGACTGAACTCAAGAAAAAAGAAACCCTATCAGACTGAAGAAGAAGAAGAAAAAAAGAGACTTACATATTTACTTGCATATGACCACCACTGGCCTATGCTTAACCTCATTTATTTAATATTTTTTTTAAAATTCTTTCTTAATAGGAAGTGCTCTTGGTGAGTTCAAATAACATTTCTAGTACCTCTTTTATTCCTGAAGCCTTCTAATCAAATGGGGTTTTTTGTTTTTAAAAGCAGTTTGTAGTGTTTTGTGAAACACAAAAAAGCTGCTCAATGCTACCAAAAAAATGATGGGGGAAGATTATAACATGGACTAAGGCATATGTACTCTTTGATTTATCCAAACACACATGAATTCATGAGATCAGTATCTTAATCTAATGACTTTTGTCCTTCGGAACTTGTTTCAGTAGATGATAAAAGAAAATTTCAGAAACAGTTCAAAGCATTTTAGCACACGCATGATCAGAAAGACCTAGCCCAGTTAGATTTGCAGAGATTAAACACAAACCCATGTCAGAAATCAACTAAAATATTCAATATTCATATCCAAGGGTAATAGATTGCAAGGATAATTAAATTAAAGAAAGGTGTAAATGAAGAAGAATCAAGAGGATATAAATGACCAAAGGTAAAATGAAATGGGGTTTAAATAACATTTCTAGTAATACCCTCTGCGATTCCTGAAGCCTTCTAATCAAATGGGGGTTTTTTTTTTTTTGTTTTTAAAAGCAGTTTGTAGTGTTTTATGAAACACTAAAAAGCTGCTCAATGCTACAAAAGAAATGACGGGGGATCATAACATGAACTAAGGCATATGTGCTCTTTGATTTATCCATACCTATATACATGAATTCATGAGATCAATAAATATCTCAATCTAATGACTTTTGTCCTTTGTTCCACCAGATGATAAAAGAAAATTTCGGAAACAGTTCGAATCATTTTAGCACAGGCATTATAACAAAGAGCGTGGATGGATTTGCAGAGATTAAACACAAACCCATGTCAGAAATCAACTAAAGTCACAGATACTGTTAGCTAAATACTCTACAAGGGGAAGAAGATGCAAGCTAGGAACACTACTTGGAAAGCATTGAAAAAAATTTCAATATTCATATCCAAGAGAATTTATAGAAAGTGATAATGGGTATGGAAAGGATAATTAAATTAAAGAAAGGTGGGAGAAGGGTGTGCAATTGAAGAAGAATGAAGAGGGGATAAAATGACCAAAGAAAAAATGAATTATCCAAGAGAGTAGTAGTAGTATGAGTAGAAGGCCGTTGGGGAAGGTGTGAGTGAGTTGTGATTTTTATGGTGGTCTGATTCATAGGAGTCTGGGGGGAGCATGATTGCTGAGCTGCCTCGTCACACGTGTAGTCACTTGATTATGGTTTGATGGAAAATACATGACATGAGATGGGTTTTTAATACAACACACCGGTTTTCTAGAAATAATTAGCCTCTGGCATATTATATTCTCTCTCTCTCTCTACAGCACACCGGTTTTCTAGAAATAATTAGCCTCTGGCATATTATGTTCTCTCTCTCTCTGCACCAAAGAGAAAACATCACATCACCGAAACCCTAAAAACCATGAGAGGGGAAGAAGGAGAAGATTGAAGAGAGAGATCACCTGATTTCTGAAATTACAATGCTGTCCCTGGGATTATATGCTTCGAAAATGGCGGAAATGCCCTTTGGGTACCTGAAAAAATAATGAAACAACACAGATATGGGGAGGGGCATATGCATGGCTCCTCATACGCCATCCACGAAGGCCATCGATGTGCCGGTGGGCTCTGCAAATGGCATACAGGGAGCCAGGCATATATTCTTATAGATATAAGAAATATACATGTTTATGCATCTATGTATGTATGTATGTATGCATGCATGGATGATAAGACATAACAATCAGCATGCTCAATTTCCCTAGTCTGAATTCATGAACGAATTCATTGTGGAGAAGAAAGAAGATGCCCGAGAAGTTAAAAGGATGGATCTTGGGAGAATTGATAAATAAATTTGTGATTGAAAAGAAAGAAGATGCCTGAGAAGTTAGAGGATGCATCTTGAGATTGATGGGTGGGGAGGGAGGGAGGAAGAAGAAGAGAGGGAGCAGTAGAAGAGAGAGGCGGAGGTAGGGTTGGTATTTATGGAAGGAGTAAGGGGGGGGTGGGTGGGTCAAATCATAGAAAGGGGGGCAAATGAAGACCGAGGGAGCAGGGGTTGAAAAAAAACCAGTGGGTAACCCTAGGGCAGGTATGCTAATTTTGGTGGGGTTGTGTGTAGTTGTGAGAGGGAAAGGAGGAGGAGGATGTGGGGTTGTAGTTGCACCCCCACCCCTCTCTCTGCTGCCCACTAAATATAGACACACACCCAAAGGGAGAGGAGAGAGAGAGAAAATGGAAATGGTTATGGGTTTGGGGTTGAGAGGTTTGGTTGGGTTACTAACCACGCAATTTCCTAAGCTCTCCCCTGTGGTGTTTGAAATCTCCTTTTCTGGGTCGTAAAGCAAAGGTTGCTTTTCTCTTCTGAAGCTCTATTTGTCTGCAAGTGTTTGGAACACATGGATTCTTCATCTCTCTCTACTCCCTTTTATATATATTATTATTATGATACATATATATATATATATATATATATATATAGATATATATATTAATATAAAGAAGGAAAGCAAAGAATAATAACACCAAGGCCATAATTTTTCTCTTTCTCTTTCTTTCTTTTTTTTTCACTTACTTCCTCCCTTTTCTTTATTTATTTATTTATTTATTTCTCTCTCCCACACTACTACATATTATATTACCATTTTGATTTTGCTTAACCATGAGAGATTCTCTCATTCAAGTATTCAACCCCCTTTTTGTTCACACCCTTTAGAATGATCTGTCCCACTTTATCACCTAATCCATCTTGTACAATTATCTCTCCATACAATAGATAGATAGTAGCATGGTAAATCATGCATTCACACTTAGAACTTTGTTATGTTTCAATCTTTACCCATCATCTTCGTCTTCATCAACAACAACAACAACAAACTGCAACACCCAGCTTTTATCCATAACCCCATTTGAAAATCTCTCTCCTCTCTCCCTCTCTCTCCTCAGCATCAGCAGCACAGTGAATAGCCTCATTTGTACACGAACAGGTAACCCAAATGCTACAATAATACTTGTATCCTTATGTGATTTTTCTTCGTATGGTCAATGTCTACATGAGAATCTTTTGCTGTCACAATAAAGCCACCAATAGAATTTTAGGGTTGACATCAATTACAACAGGTAGTCGTCAGGCTGGTCATCTGCATTTATTTTCTCCATCGCTTAACATTTTATCCTCCCCCCATCACATTTTACAATTACAGCATAAGAAAGTAAAAAAAATGTGACATAGGATTTGTTAATTCTTTGAATCCACAATTCATGCTTGCTTAACATTGGTGCTCCTTTCTTAAAAGAATCCATTACATTTTGAAAAGGGGGGGTCATGGTTTTGAATATGTATCATTATTTTGATCAACATGCACTGCTTTTTTCTCTCTCCCCCCTCCTTTTTCTTTAATTATTATTTCCACTTTATTGGATGAATCTGTCCCTTCAAATACTATAAAGATGAATTGTAGTGGTCTTGTGATGTTGGGGGTGGTGACCCATTGCTCCAAATTGTATATCTAGTTCAACACTATATGCATGACCTAATTAATGGTACAATATTGTTTGCCAAGCTATATAGCTAGCTGCCTTTTATCTCATCATCATGTCAAGGGCCATGCAAGGATTCTCTCCCACCCCATCAGGGTAAAGTCTGTCAAAGCTCATCTTTTGATGGATTTTTAAAATACCACAATTCCAACCCCATTTGATGATTTTCAATAAATCCCTTTTTTGAAGACCTGAAAAATCTTTTGTATATTTGACAAAATCACCTACTAACCTTTAAAAGAAAACAAAACAGAATGGGTTCAAAGTAAAGTACATGATCAAAGTCAAAGAATAAAGTGATGCGTGAGGACAAAGGCATACATCTACACCAATCCAACCATCTAAATCAAACAATCAAGAAACTAGTGGAGGCAACATGGGTTAGTTAAGCTTGGAAGTTGAAGTAAAATATGACGATAACTAACCTATTTTAACATCATTTCAACCTAATTCACGCATGGGAAGAAGACTAGGACAAGGGCATTTCTTTCTGTCGGTTACTTTCATCAACATGATGGGATTTTGAGAAGTCTCTTTGTTTCATGAAAGCAAAAGCCATAAGCAAATTTAATTAACTATTATTACTATGGACGATACTAGGTTTAATGTATGAAAAAGAAGCTACCAAAATAGTTTTCTTGAGGCATATGCACTGTAACCACATAATTAAAAGCAAACTGAATAGAAGATAAGGATGTTTGAAGTTCTTTAACTTTGGCTGACATAAACCCGTTTCGGGTCAAAAGAACCCTTATAACTTTAAAATATTTTTACATACTTAGGAGAAACTCATATTGATACGCTGTTAATTAAAAATGTTTTCTCTTATCATATGTGGGATATTATATCTTGGTTTTAAATTAACAAAAGCCTAATTAACCTTTCTTTCTCTTGAAACAACTCCCACCCTCAATGAAAATATGTACATCTGGAGCAATGTTCATTTAGAAATTTGATGATATTCGGTATCTATAATAAGCTTTATATCTGGTTTATCATTATTATTATTATTATTTCCATTACAACCCATAAGAACAAATTGAGCTGATGTTGCAATTGCAACTTTTGAGAAAAAAATGTGAAAGGTTTGGTAGAACAAGCTAGCATCTTCTTACAAAATGATAGCGACTTCTATTTGTCATGATTAGAACCATTCATATGATCAAACTGGGGTTTGTGGAGGAAAGAAATGTCCCAAAAATGCTATAGGAATTGAAAAGTATTTGGCTCCAAGACAGGAACAATTTCTGATAAATGGGAAGGCCAACTCATCATCTCAATGGCAATATTCTTTTAACCTAAAAGTAATGCCAAAAATAATCATAAAATTAGGTTTGTGATCTTATTGATTGACGAAAAAAAAATGTCATTTAATGGATAATCTCTTGCCTTTATTTAGACTAGAAATGAAAAAGATCAAGGGGGGATGTATGAGTAGAATATTGACCTAATGAATTAAAGCATTCAAACAGCTCAATTTTTCCATATGGTTAAAAGCATTGTGGTGGGTTGGGGTAGTTAGGGTTTCCTACTCAGAGATATTAGCTCATCACATAAGTAACCCACCTATTAAAAGGCTAAGATTAACAAATTCAAGCTTAATCTGATCAAAACAGGTCTCAATCATAACATGGCATACATTCCATCTAATGTTCTTTAGCTTTATGGTACTTGTAAGATAATACTCATGAATTAGTGGTGGTCCAAACCCCCCTCTTTTTTTTTTCTTTTTTTGTGTTTGTCCTTTTACCAACCCAAGTAAAATTGGGTGTTGTTTTCTCAATGAAGCATTTGAAGAACTATTTCAATGCTTTTTTTTCTTTCTTTCTTTTTTTGGGGTGGGGTTGTGTATGAGTGGCTGTGGGGAGAATGTCATATTGATAATGGGGAGGAGACCTAAATTATGCAACCTTTTAAAAGCTGGCCTTCAAACTCTGTGACTGATCCCGCAATGTCCACATTCTGGTCTGCCATGCATTTATAAAACATAGCTAGATTACATTTTTCTTTTAAGTTTTTCATGCAATCAACAGTATCATGTCTTGACAACATCTTATTCTTATACCAAAGTCTTAGAATTTGCTCAATCTCAATCATGATGTTGTATTGTTGTCAATCCTGTTCATTGCGTCTTATTTGTGTATCTTTAATGATTGGATGCGTGAAACCCTAATCCAATTGACTCCCTTTCATTTTGATCATTTACATCACATGAAAGTTGATCAATCAATAAAGAAAAAAAAACCTTGTTTTAGGCTCCATTTGAAACCTAAGTAAAATGATTTTCTCATGTTTGGTTTCACCATGAAAAATACAAAAAAATATCAAACATAAACAAAATTTTACATATTTTTAAAATTTTTAATCCTTATATAATATAAATAAATAAATAAAATGAGTTTAAATAAACATATGAAATTAATTTACCTCATTAAAGCCTTTTTTTTATTTTCATTCAAACTTTCTTTCCTTACATTTTTCCTCTCTATTTTCTTATTTCCTTAGTACTTTCCTGCTTCCAAACCAAGCCTTACTCATCATGAAACGCTATTTGAAGAGTAGCAGGTAATTTTCTTGAACAACATTAATGGCAGTGTCAAACCCTTACTGTTAGGAGTAAGTGTAATTACTAACACAAAAAAACTTTCATATGCTTAATCCTTACATTAGAGGGAAACAAATAAAATGAGTTTGAATAAACATATGAAATTAATTTATTACGTTTGCCTCTTTTAATTTTCTTCGTTTCTTTTCTTACATTTTTTTCTCTCTATTTTCTTTATTTCCTTAGTACTTCCCCGCTTCCAAACCAAGCCTTACTCATCATGAAACGATATTTGAATTGTAGCAGGTAATTTTCTTGGACAACATTAATGGTAGTGTCAAACCCTTACTCTTAGGAGTAAGTGTAATTACTAACACAAAAAAACTTTCATATGCTTAATTCTTATACATTAGAGATAAACAAATAAAATGAGTTTGAATAAACATATGAAATTAATTTACTACGTTTAAGCCTTTTTTTTAATTTTCATTCAAACTTTCTTTTCTTACATTTTTTTCTCTCTATTTTCTTTATTTCCTTAGTACTACCCCGCTTCCAAACCAAGCCTTACTCATTATGAAACGATATTTGAAGAGTAGCAGGTAATTTTCTTGGACAACATTAATGGCAGTGTCAAACCATTACTGTTAGGAGTGAGTGTAATTAGTAACACACAAAAAATCTTTCATATGCTTAATCCTTATATAATAGAGAAAAACAAATAAAATGAGTTTGAATAAACATATGAAATTAATTTACTACGTTGAAGCCTTTTTTTTATTTTCATTCAAACTTTCTTCCCTTGCATTTTTCCTCTCTATTTTCTTTATTTCCTTAGTACTTTCCTGCTTTCAAACCAAGTCTTGCTCATCATAAAACGATATTTGAAGAGTAGCAGGTAATTTTCTTGGGCAACATTAATGGCAGTGTCAAACCCTTACTGTGAGGAGTAAGTGTAAATACTAACACACAAAAAAACTTTCATATGCATACATATTTGTGGTCATGATCACTTCATATGATATGGTAAGCCGGAAATGATTGAAATTTTGTTAAAGGGTACAACTAGAAATAGCTATGGCTGCAGTATAACGTGTTAATGGATTAAAGCCAGGAGAATTTGTGGTCCGGATTCTAAGGTCAGAAATTAATGGACCGTTTTGGACAGATATGCTGTGATCGATCATGAACCCAAACTGAACCCCATCCACTGCCACAATCTGCATGCTACCTGAAATATTTAAATTTGAAGAGTTAGAAATAAGGCAGACACTGTGATGGGGTCACAAATGTTGGGACAAAATGGTCCATCTACATACTTCCTCACTGCATAAAACCAACACTAAGGTTAAAAATATATGTATGTATATGGTGCGTTGATGATGTGAACTACTATCTTGCATTGGGTAAAATAAAGAAAATAAAAAGATGATGAATATTCAAATGAAATGGGGAGATCACCCATTTGCCCACTTGAACAGTAACAAATATATTATGTTTTCACAGAGAGAGAGAGAGAGAGAGAGAATAGGGTTGGTCTGATGGGAGCCAATCGGCCTTCCATGTCTAGAAAAGGCTGCAAAGTGGGAAAAATAAAAATAAAAAATGGAAAAGAAAAGAAGAAGGAAGAAAGAAATATTGGTTTGTGTAGTTGCAGAAAATGGTAAATGGAAAAAAAAATGAAAGGGGGATAAGGAAAGTGGGAGATGTAATTAAAAATGGGAAAAAGTTTTATCGTGTAGAGTGTTGGAAGGAACAAGTGTGGGAATCCTTTTGTGTCAGAAAGGGGTGTTTTGGAGTTGGAGTTGTGCCAACCCTTATGTTGTTTGTTTTCATGCGTCTCCCGGTTAGATTCTACTCCAACCCCCTCTCTCTCTCTCTAATTCCTTCTCCTTCTTCTTCTCCTCCTCCTCCTGATGCTGCAGCTCCTCCTCCTCCTCCTACCACTGATCATCCCAGTACCACCACCCTTACATGTCCATAAAGAAAAAAAAAATAAAAAAGAAAAAAAAGTACACCACCACCCTTCTTCTCTACTCTCTTCTGATCATTATCACCACTCCAATCTTACAACTACATACATGTCAATGCTCATTTTCATATATTCATATTCAGGCATGTAAATAGATTATAGAGAGAGAGAGATGATGGCTTTAATATGAATCTATGATGATGAAGAGGTGGTGGGTGTGGTTGATGCAGCAGCAGCAGCAACACATGTGCGTGCTGCTGCTGCAGTACATTCACAAACACAAACACCAACGCCCAACACACATAACCCACTAGTCTTGTTAAATTTTTTTGTTTTCTCTCTCTCTCTCTCTACTGATAGTATTCCCCCATCCACTTTTACTCAACTCGTCCTCGAATTTTTACCCAACCTTCACGCATGGTATTTGTACCATCCCCAGATGCATACGCTGCTCCCCTTTTGAGAAAAAATAAATATTCCGCCGCTTCTCTTAGTCAGCTCCCCTCCCCCTTCCCAACTTGTTAAATTCCTCCTAGGGTTTCAATTCCAAAAACCCTAGTTTCTTTCTTACTTTTTCTTTCTTTTTTTTTCTTAAAAAAAGAAATGATTCTTAGATATATATATATTCCATGCTTCCATGCTTATATGCTTTTTGAGATGGCCATCTGGGTGTGAAAGTTGTGGTGATAATATGAAAAAGTGTAGAAAAAAAAAATTTTGTTTTGTCTCTTCATAGGTTGATGTTCAGTGTTGAAAGATTTATTTTATTTTATATATATATAATTATCAAAGAGACCAGAGACCAAAGGGAGGATGGATGAGTGGAGACATTGGAACAAGAGGAATTTTGAAGGAAAAAGTGTACTCTCTCTCTATATAGCTGTCACATAGAGGCAGAGAAGAAATCATTACATTATACATACTTGTTGTCATTTGGCAGACAATGTAAAGAGAGAGTACTGCTTATTCAGTAATTCAAATGTTTTCCTTCTTTAGAGAGTGGGACATCCCCATATTATTTTTAAATGTCGCAGGCTTATTCATTTTGTTAACTGCACTGGACAAACATCTGTGAACTATTGCATTCTAGTATATTCATAAATTTACCCAAACTAGAAAAATAAAAAAATAATTACACCACCACTCCCCCACCACCCTCCTCCTCTTCCCCTTACTCAGGTAATTTGTGCTTATAATTATTAAGATAATACCTATCATTTATTAAATAATATCTGAATATTCTCATACTTATCTCAAACAAACGTAATTATTTTTTATAAAATTATAATAAATAATGTATTTTGCATCATTTAAGTCACCTTTATAATTAGTCCAAAACCAATACGGGAAACACAAGTTTCCCTAACTTCTATACTTCAAATTTCCACAGCTAGAACCCTCTCCCTCTATCTTGATTCCTAAGCTTCAACTAGTAGAATTAGTACTCTTTCAAAGTAAAAGCCTATTTTGCAGGGCTGCTTGACCATATGGGCCTTGACTGACCCACAAAATGCTTCTCTCTGACACAACTTCTAGGAGGGTAGCTAAACCTGACATGGATATCTTACCCTAAAATCATTTAGGGATTAACCGTGTTCAATAATTGCATGGGAGTGATAAGATTTTTGAGTTATTAATTATTTATGTGGGTGTGAAAATATTGATATGCATCTTAAATTTAAATCAAATTTTAACATTGGAATTTCGAGGGTTTGAAAAATCAAAGCCAAGTATAAGTTATGGCAAGAAAATAATGATTTGGGTCATTGGGTGGGTGTTTGGTAAGTGGGAATTTGACTGAGAAAAGAAGAGGGGGAGGGAAAATCGGAAGAGGTTGAGAGATGCCAGCTCATAACAGTAAACCTTTGAATGATTTGACGGGCCCAGGCTGGAAAAAGAAGTAAGATTCGTCTCCTACTGTAGAACTTTAAAATGGACCCATTGATGGATAGATTAGATGGATAGGGCCTGCCCCCTTGAGGATGTCTCCAAACATCTCCTACCAACCACCTCTTATCATGGATGCAATTGCTCGTTTCTTTGCCCCCCCTCACCTCTCCCTAACCCTAACTGTACTACTACTACTACATCTAATAACATTGCTCCCTTCCCTTCCCTTCCCAAATAAATAAATAAAAAGTCCATTGTACGTAATTATTACCTTAGTGAACTTTGACATTATCTAAAAAAAAAATGGGTACTATAGTACTTAATAATGTTTCCAATTTTTTTAGATAATAACCAAGATATATTAAGATATTATTCGTATATGACATACTCTTTATCAATTTAGTTTTCGTTATTTATCAAATTTTTTTTAAACGAATAGATTTGAACTTAGTTTTAAGTCTCTTATTCATAATTTTTCAAATAAATTGAAATATAAATCCCATAAATTAGTTTTCTCCTTTGTGATAATCTAGGTTGTTCAAGCTAGCTTTTGTGCACCTCTACAAATCTTAGAATACCCTAAAATTAATGATCCCGTAAACTTATAATGTCCTTAAAAAGACTTAAATTGATACTAATAACTATTGGGTATACCCAAGACTTTATATACCAATCGTGTTATGTACCCTCATGTTAAAATTATAAATGGATATTAAAACCCTGTCATATGTGACCCAAAGAATCTTCTTTGATTGAACAATTGCATTCCTCCCTCGGAGCTCTGTATGATCAAGTTTGGGCAGACAAAATTTGCCTCCATTTGCATCTCGTGTATTGGGTTTGAATGCATATGTTGATTTTATTTTTTTTAAATATGAAAATTGGATTGGAATCAGATTTTGATTCTGTTTATGGATCCAAAGGAGTGATAGGTTTGCTTAGTTTATTTGTCTTGTGATGTTTCTTGTCAATATGACCCATGACTAGAATGAGATTCAAATACATGACAGTTTATAATTTACGAGTTTTGGATTAAAATACTATTTTTTTTAAATATATATATAAAAATAGTTTGTATTTCAAACTATTAACCAATCTAATGCGTTTGGGCCATATAGGCGATGACTAGGATGATGCCGCTGTCTTGAACAACGGCTTCATCAATTTTTTTAAAGTCATTGTCACTGTCATGAACAACGACTTCATCAATTTTTTAAAATTAAATTGTCGTTGTTGATAACAGAGGCTTCATCGTTTTTTTTTTAAAATTCAATTGTCATTGTCCTGAACAGCAGCATTATCGCGTATTTTATATGTGCGTCCCCTTCTTCCTCCCCAATTTCTCCAATTTCTCTCATGTTCTTCACCTACTCCCCTGCCAAAGACCGATTAGGGCTTGGAAATCAAGTGATTTTTGTTCCATATTTTCTCTTATAGTAGTCATTCGACTCCACATTAGGTAACCCTCCTACATTTGACTGTTTTTTGTTGAAAATTTCTTACATTGCTGTTTTTGTTGATAATGTGGTGATAAATCTTTAGGTTTAGTTCCCATTTTAATATGTGGTGTAACACCCCAAATTATACCATGATAATTTATTACATGTTTAGATTATAATATAAGTAAAACTTGCATTTTTCGAAAATTTAAGTATCAAGGTTAAAATGGTAAAATTTGACATTAAAGACCCAAAGGTCATAATTCAAGAAGATAATATATTATTATAAGAATTGGATAAGTTGATGTGTAAATGGAATGAAATTGAAGGACTAAAATGCAAAATGAGAAATGAAAGTCCAAATTGTGATAAGCCAAACGTGGCCTTATGCCCAAAAATTGGGATAAGACCAAACATGGTCTTAGAGATGAGGGCGCTTTCTCATTTGGTTAGAGCATTTACGGTTTGGGAGAGGAGCAAGAAGTTTGGGGTTGAGTTATCCATTTCTTGGTTTCCAATTGTTCAAGCAAAGAAAAGGAAAGTTACAGTTATAAGAAACTGTGTTTGGAACTCTCATATTTGTTAGTATGGAACTCATGTATGAAAATTTCTCATTTGATCTTAGGAAATTAACTTAACTCCCTCTTTGTCTATGTTTGGGTTAGGAAAACCTTAACTCATAATAAAGGTATTTCTGGTTTGTTTAAGTCAGTTTTGTAGTTTTGTTTTGAAATTGTTGGATTTGGTTAAAAGATTTCTGGTGAAAATGGCCAAAACTGGCCATTTATGTTTCTACTCGACACCCCTACGCCTAGGTAGTGGTCCTTACGCCATGATCCGAGATCCTCCCCGAAAGGCTGTTACACCTAGGCGTAGCACCTTCTACGCCAAAGAACTCCTCTACCCAGTGCGAGCTACGCTCTAGTTTTGTTCTTTCTTCTAAGCACTTCAGGATTTGTTACTCTTTTGTTTGGACTTTCAATGGAAGATAATTAGGCATAAAATTGGATTAATTAGGGATCCTAACAAGAGAATGATAGGGTTTGTACAAGTATAAAAGTTTTATGAAAAATGTTCTCACTCGAGGCGGCCGTCATCGCCGCATTGTTTCGCTCTTTAATTGCTAATGTGATTAAGAACAATATAACAAGGTCAGTAATATATATAATTGTATGCATGTCGGATGACCGGATAGTGAATGAGTAGGCACGTCTGTTTAGTGCGACGAAACTCTTGCATTATGCTACGACACCTCTGTTACGTGGGCAAGCACGACTCTGTTCAGTGCGATGACACTCCTTCTAGTGCGACGACACTTTTGTTACGTGAGCAGGCACATCTCTATTCAGTGCAACGACACTCTTGCATTGTGTTACGACACCTCTATTATGTAGGTAGGCATGTCTCTGTTCAGTACTGTATCGTACCTTTGGGTACCTATTGTGTTGTGTCCTTCTCAATCATTGTTACTGGTTTATACATGCAAACATTTATATGATAAGAATCTAAATAATGAACAATAAGAAAGCATAAGAAATCAGTTATGTTCTGTAATGTACCTACGAGTACTTTTTGTACAATATCTCTGTTCTGAACTCCTACGGGAGATATGAAAACTCTGTTATAAGAAAAATGTTATATGTATCCTGTAACTGTGGACCACTTTAAGTGGTCTTATCTGTTATCTGTTTCCCACTAAGCTATAAGCTTGGCACAAGTGTTTCATCCGTGTAGGTATTGAAGAGGACATCTGAGGCATTCCGCATACAACAGGGTCAACACAACAATAGGAGTCCACCTGATCTAGGTTTTTGACTCTGGTTTGTAATAAATATAATATTTTTTTGTAATAGTGGAATTTTTTTATGTACAAGTAAATAGGACTCAAGAGTATATGTACAATAACATTTATGCACCACTACGGTGGTAGTTCTATAATTTTATGTAATTATGAAAGTATGATTGAAATAGGCCCACTAATGTCAGAAAATCAATTAAAGGAGTCTCAATCCCGTGCCGTGTCCCCTTTCTTCACCTAGGCGGGGGAAGGGGCGTGACATATGGTGATAATCTTTTGTTGGTGTTGTGTGTTTTGTTGAGAATGTGGTGATTAAATGTGTATTTTCTTGATAAACAAACATATGGAAGCGAATGCCTTGTTTGTTTAGGTCATAGTTTCTAGGAATGTCACATTTTTTTATTTATTTTTGGGTTGTCCTATTTGGAATTTTGTCCCCTCTGGATATTAATCAGAAGGTTTTATGTGAGCAAAAAATGAACATAAATTAAAGGTTTTATGAGGTGTATTTCTTGATTTTATTCTTGGGTAGTAATTGTTCTGGTTTTATGCGTCTGCAATTTCATATTTCGTAGTTACCAAGTATAGTTTTATCCATTAATTTGGGTTTTTTTTTTCAAATATGTATTTGATTGATATTTTTGTATTTAAAAAGTACTACTTTTTGTCAAAACTCCTAAAATGTATCTTTTTTGAAAAGTAGTTGACAAGAATTGATTCTAAAAATGAAGTTAAAGGTCTAGTTGGATATAGTTTTGAAATTTGTTTTTTGTTCTGAAAAACAAGGAGAACATTTTTTTTCCTTTTAATTTTTTGTTTGAAAAACATGTGGTTTCCCTTTCTTTTTATTGTTATGAAAATTATGGGGAGTACAAAAAACAATAAATTTAAAGAACAATAACAATTTTCAAAAAACACCAAAGGCCTATTTGGTTTTTGTTTTTGAAAACTTTTATTGTTTTCGGTGTTTTTAAACAAAATGGAATCAAATGTGTTCTCCCTGTTTTTGTTGTTCTCTTTGTTTTTGAGAATAAATAACATTTTTAAAAAATAAAAACCAAACAAGAACTGATCAGACCCTAACACATTTATTCATGCCTTTAAAAGATAAGTTGATATATATATATAGGGAGAGGAGTCTCATATTTAAGTCTCGATGAGTGACACGATTATATCATACTAAACTGTCAGCTTGTCAATGGTTAATATATTTTGTAAATGATTTATAAACTTTAAAGAAAATATGTTTTTTAAAAAATTCTTAAAGAATAGCATGCTTCGATTCAAAGTTAAGTGATATAATTCATGAAGATGAGGAATGAAACGAGAGGTGTTGAATGATTATGTGAATTGTAATCACCTTTTAATAGGAAAAAGACAAGGCAATCTTGTTGCTTTTTGACAAGAGGAACACCAATAATCCCACTTATATGTTCGGTGGTACCCCATTCTCATATTTACTTATTTCTAAAAAATAATTAATTATATTAAAAATAAGGACAAGTTTGACACTGTTTCTTATAACAACGTTTTATCTAATAGCGTTTCTATAAAAAATGTTTTTATAGGAATTCGAAAAAGTAATTCTATATGTATTTTTTGTAACATGTCACATAGGTATAAAAAAGCTTTTATATAATTAAAATAGGATATCTTAATAAATAAAATATTTTATTAAAAAATATATAAATACATATAAAAATTAGTAAAACCTAAAATAACTATTTTTATGATTATACAAAATTTAAAACTATTTATTGAAATTTGAATGGGGTAATAAAATATATAAATATTTATATTTATAAAAATAAAAAATAATTATATTTACGATTATAAAAATATTAAATCTGAAGTGTTTTGGATTTTCAAGGATTTAACCTTTTACGATTTTGGATAATTATAAAATAATTATCGTAATATGATTTAATGGTTAATGAAATTATTAGATTTAGCTAGTTTCCATAGTAAGCTTTCTTGTGAATTTTTTTTTTCTAGACCTAAAAACACTTTTAAGTGTTTTTAAGACAAAAAAAAAATGCATCTGGTAATATTTTCAAAAGCACTTTTGAAAGTTAAAAAAAAAACTTGGAGTGTTTTTTTGAAAAGTTTTTGGATATTCCTAAAAGACCTAATTTTTTATCCTTAAACGGTTGAGCAAACATGTCAATGGCCATGCGACCATTTTACTATTGAGCAAAATCTATGAACGGGTAACCAATGATCTCAGCTAACAGGTTGTATATTTTTTACCTTTACCATAAACCCACGCGATTGACCCAATCTCCAACTATATATAATAGTCTAAATATGCTACAGAGCATTTGAATACAGTGATTACAATAACATTGGTTATCGACAGATCATCATCTATTGATTATAACTACGAACGGTTAAATGATAATGATATTGATCTCGTATATTTAACGACGATACTTAGAGAGGCATTATACCTTCTCATTTATTCCAGATATTATATAATATACGATCAAACATATGTCAAATATGTGGGGAACAAAGTTGTTATTGTGCCTTTGGATGTACCAGTTGAATGCATGTTTGAACAATTAGGTGATATGATATACTCAATGACAACCATTGACAAACAAATGTTCAAATTAGTCAATCGTAGTGAGATCCCAAAAAGTGGAAATAGGTTCCAAATATTTTCCAATATGCGGGATGACAAGAATGTAAAAATCACGTTGAACTTAATAACATAACCGATATGAAGAAAATTGAATTGTATATTTAGGGCATTCGAGTCAAACCACAAGTGAATCAATATGTGGGTGCCTATACAAATTTATTGGTTCGAGAAAATGATAATGTTGAAGAATTTGACTATGGTTGTGGGCCTAGTAGCGATCCAACACCAGATACTGATAGATGTGGAGTATATGGAGATGATGAAGATTATGAATATGAAGAAGCTAATGATGAATCTGATGAAGATGTTGATGATGAATCTAATGGAGACTTAGATGTTAAAGATGATAGACATGTATCATCCTTCCATACTTTCAACTAAGTTTTGGAGAATGAGCAAAGGATATATGTCTATGCGCATGCAACATCTTATAATGTATCAAATAACCTAGATGTTGAGGAACCAGATGAGTCATCCCCTGTTCATTATCACTTACGACCATCACCTCAATTTGAACTTGACTTTGGTAATGCTATTTCAAGTGATTGAACTCCATGGGTGAAGCATACTACCGGATACTCAAGTGGAGAATTTGCAACTGTCCAAGTTTTTAATTCCAAATCTACTTTGCAAGAGGCTGCAAAGATTTACTCAATTAAAGCACACCAAGAGTTTTTGGTTGTTGCATTCTCAAAAAAAATTACTAGTTTTAAGATGTAAGAAGACTGAGGAATGTCAATGTCCATGGAAGCTTCATGCCATGCTTATGAAAGATACTTGTTTATTTGTTATCAAAAAATATAAAGGACCGCATACTTGTGTTAATCCTTGTTTGAATCGGGACAATCATCCATTGGACTCAAACTTTATTGTTGCTCATATAAAGGCAATTAAGGCACGATTCACTTTGTCTGTAACTGCTATTCAATCTAGTGTGATGGAGAAATGGGGATATGAAATTTCATACAAAAAGGCGTTGGATGAAAATCATAAAGCACTTAATTAGAAACTTATTTGGTGACTTTTCTCAATCATATACAGAGCTGCCACGTTTGTTCTTAGCCTTAGAGCAAGCAAATCCTATATGTGTTGTAATTTGGAAAACATTTTATAGTAATATGCTAAACACTGAGATATTTCAACCCGTGTTTTGGTCATTCAAGCCATCTATTGAAGGGTTCAAACATTGTCATCCCGTACTAATTTTTGATGGTACATATTTATATGGGAAGTATAAAGGCACATTAATGATTGCTAAGGAGTGTAATGGAAATAATCAGTTATTTCCATTTGCATTTTCTATTACAAAAGGCGAGAATATTGATAGTCAGATGGTTCTTGCATAAACATCGTAAATGTAGTAACTCAACGGACATGAATTTGTGTTATATCTGACAGGCATCCAGGTATTATGGCAGCAATGAGCGATCCTCATCTTGGCTGGGCTGCATCATCTACCTATCACAGGATTTGCATGCGTCATCTTGCAAGCAATTTTATGACCCGCTTCAAAGATAAACTCTTGAAGAATTTGGTATGTAGAGCAGCTTTAGAGACTACACAAACGCAAATCTCACAGGCACATGGCTACTAATTGGGAGAATTAATCTCAGTGCGCATTAATGGTTAGAGGCGATCCCTATTGAGATATGGGCACTTTCACATGATGGAGGTCGAAGATAATGACTATAAACATGTCTGAGGTATTTAACAGTGTTCTTAAAGGAACTCGTAACTTACCAATCACTGCATTAGTTCAGTTGACCTTTTTCCGCCTTAATAGTTACTTTGTTGCAAGAAGGAACAAGGAAGCAACAGATTGGCATCTGTACAAGATACCCTTATGTTGATGCTCAGATTAAGGCCCGTGTGGTTAATGCTGGATCAATGGAAATTGTTCTTCACGATCACATTCAGGAACGATTTCATGTCAAATCAAGAAGTGGTCGAACATAACGCCTCAACTTTCATGACCAAAAATGCACATGAGGTAAGACACTTATATGTGGATTTCCATGTAGCCATATCATAGCAGCATGTCAGCATCGATGTGTTGATTTTTGATTATTTGTTCAAGGCTACTACACTACGTAGTCATACTATGGTACTTGGACAAGCTTGTTTCATCCCATATTCAATGAAGATGAGTGGCTCTTTATGATAGTTCTACAATTGTACCTCATGAGTCCATGAAATGCATAGTTAGTGGACGTTTTAAATCAACTCATTTGCATAATGAAATGGACGTTAGGAAGGGGAAAACTACTATCACATGTGGGTTGTGCAAATAGTCGGGTCACAATCGGCGGTCTTGTAAGAATAGAAATCAAGTTCAGCGAAAGATGTGAAGTAACTCAATTTTTTTTTGTAAGGAAATTTGCCTTGTATGTTTGTAGTTGCTTTGTATAAGACTTATGTACGAATATTTATTTCTTGGATTATAAAAGACTTGTGTACCTTATTTAAGTAAATGAGACATCATTCTTGTACGTGGTTTTCTTGTTTATTGCCTTAGTAATTACTAATTGCATTCATGACTATGATACTATTATCTCAATGTTTTTTGTTAATAATTATACTATCTTTGTGTTATCTATTACATATATGGAGTTTATAGGGCTTCATGATGCAGATCCTTCAGATCTATCTATCTTGGTATTGCAGGACAAACACAGGTCACACTTAGGAGATACAGAGCATGTATGTATTTTATTAAATGTCAAATACTATTACAAATTGTTGGTGTAATTTATATATAATCAATTATAAAATTGATTTCTTTGTTACTTGTAGTTCCAGGAGGTACTCCACAATTGGCAGCAGCTGAAAGCCTTCATTAGTATGTGGAGGATGGATCTACGTATTCGCCCATATGTGATCCGCGTGGGATTCTATGGTATATACTGCTTGGGTCACATCATGATCAATTGGCCACTCATCACTTGTCTCGTCGAGAAATGGTAGCCTGAGACACACACGTTTCATGTACTCGTCGGAGAGATGACAATCATGTTACAGGATGTTGCTATCATTCTTGGGCTCCATGTCCACGGACCAACAGTGACTAGGACATGTGTATTCGATGTGGCGGAGTGGGGAGCTGCTCAATGTCACCCCACTCACTGAGCGCTCCTGAGGATCCTCACATGCCCCGATTCCCGCCCGAATCTGAGCATTTAATCCGAACCGAAGTTCTGGTGCGAAGACTATATACTGGGACTCTTTACTTTTTTTTTTTTTTTTTATAACTGGATCAAATTATCATATACATATCAAAAGAACTACCACCGGAGTGGTGTCCATCAAATCTATACACATATACTGAGTCCCATTTACAAATACAAAACCTGCATTTCTACATTTACAACTGTAGCGCAGACCCATGTAGTGAACCCCTACTGGGCAGGCCGCCCACCAGGCGAAAGCTTTCTGACATCTTCTTCTGTACCTACACTGATTAAAACCCGTGCTAAGGTTTATGCGAGTTGGAAACATATCTTATAACTTATACCGACACATGCATTTATACCGAATCGTAATAAACATATACAAAAAACAGATGACAAAATCTCAAGAATTCATATAATCTACATGTATAACAAGTCATATCATATTCAGAGCAAACTTATACATATACAATGACAAGGCATCCAATTCGTCCCTTTTACATGTATCATGACTTTCTCAAGTTTTCAGGTCGTGTTCCTATTCATGTCATTGACATAATTCTATCTACTTGTACCTTGTGACTTTTAACAGAATTCTTACATCTCCCATAGGAGTATAGAGCCTATACAGAGATACCCGTATATACAGTCAGAGCGGAGCTGAATTCCTTTCTCTCTTGTTGTTCATTATTCAAATTTACATGGTTTATGTTCCATGGCTTTATTATACAAATCGGAACATATACTTATGCGAAGGTACCCGTAGGTTCATACTGGTTCATATCTCCCGAAGGACACATTCTTATTCATATTCTTCGTATACGGTACTGAACCTATACATATACTTAGACGGAGGTACTTATCCACATACTCATATTTCTATCTATCTTATATTTATCTCGTATCTCCCGAGGGAGTTACAGAGTTTATGATATACAGAGGGACCTCAGGTACTACAAAGTTTTTACACTGGCGCCATAGGCTTATACTTATACTACTGAGATTACACTTGTTTGAAGTACCCGTAGGTACTAGCAGAGAGATATTACACAAAGGTACCGTATTGCGGAACTTAACTTATACGGAAGTACCCTAAGTACTACAAAACTTATAATCGGTACTTCGTATCTTATACTCTGTACTAATGAAGCATATCCTGGTCTTACGGAATCTTATACTTGTGTTACGTAGCTCTACCTTTGTATTTAAGGATCTTATTCTGTATTTCTATCTTATACTTAGCTATGTATATATACTCCGTTTCATGACCATACTGTATTACTTAGACTTATTCTGTATTTCGGATCTTATACGTAAATTACAGAACATATACTTGTCTTACTTGATCTATACTAGTGTTATAGAACTTCTATTCTAGAGTTCGATCTTATACTTGCACATTTACACATCCTTTTGTACTGATTTACAATGGAGCTATTCTCTGTATTTGATACTTAAAAAATTCGTGAGGTAATATATAATATTTCTACTGGTACAAAAGTACTCCGTAGGGTACTACAGAACATATTCATTATACAGAGGTACCCATAGGTACTATTGACTTATACTCATATTACGTAACTTATACTTATTTTACCGATACTAAGCATTCAGAGGTAATTACAGAGATTTTACTTCAGCACAAAAGTACCGTAGGTACTACATGAAAGAGATGATGAGGTACCCGGGAGGTACATTTAAGATCTTTACCCTATTCATTCTTTACTTTATTCTTTATTCGTAGTCTTATCATATAACCGTTTGACTACTGTAATTCAATCATAAGAAATGAGTAAGGACGCAGCACGTGGCACCAAGGTACACATGCAGATCAGATGCTAGGCATAAAGCAAAAGGAGTTTGAGCACTCAATGTGAGTGCCGTAGCACAAAGCAGGAGTGCCGGAGCACTAAACAGGAGTGCCGTAACACTAATCAGGAGTACCAAAGGCTGATCGTGGAGTGCCGCAAAGACTAATCGAGCACCAAGTACTAATCATGATGTCCACTCATTCATTCTTTGGTCCTAGGTAATCATATGATCATATGTCTTTCAGAACTCATAATGTATCTTAATCACATTCTGTGTTCATGACATATTGTTTTTCATGTTCATGTTCATGTTTTAGTTCATTTTCATATTTCATTATCATATTCATGTTTCATGAATACAACTATACATATTGCATTTCCTATATTTTTCCTTTTACTATTACATATGGCATTTCATATACTTGTACAGTATGATGCCTATGTATTCAGACATCATTCATGTATTCCTGTCCCTCTATGAATCTATTTTACTTAGAAATTGGAATCATTCCAATTGGATCATCCAAACTAAAGTTATGACATTTTCATGCCAAACTAGTTAATTTACCGATATTACATTAGGGACAGTTTGTAATACTCATTTTCCAGTGTCTTAATTCCATATTTGACACTGATTCTTTGTACTTCTTTAAAGTTAAGGTGCTAAGGGTTCTCCTCCAACTGGAATCACCCAAATCGGAGCACTGGAACTCAAGTTATGTCCTAAACAACCGGGACTACTCTATAGTCAAAATCGGAACAGATCACTGAACATACTTCACTGGAATGAATTAAAATACATAGAATCGTGAATTTGAAGGTGATCTTATCAGGATGTTGCCCTCTAGTTTATTTTAACCAGAAACTGAATCACCAAATGGATTCATAAATGAGCAAGTTATGACAAAATACGAACGCCGGGTCAAAATAGAAAACAGCACTACTTATACCGTACAACTCCTCAATTGCACTCTAGAGCTCTACTTCGCCCGTAATGTGTTTTTCTTTCCTTTTTTCCATACGCTGACACTCCAAATCAACTCAATACTCCATATACACATCAAAACCACTCCAAACCATCTTGTAATCTTCTATTTCACGTAAACCATCTTTCAATACTTATCTTATGCACTCTATTGAACTCAAACATGTTTTCTATTCATCTCTTATACAAGGCCTAGGGTTTTACTCAACCCAACTTCAAGAAATCTAGGGTTCTTATCAAAACCTAGAACAAGAACAATCATGTCCATGCTTTACATAACCCTTAGAACCCAAAAACACATGTAATGGGACTTCTAGGTCTTCTCATTACAAAACCCTAGAAAAACAAAGGGATTTGTGATGATTTCCATACAAGAACTCATTCTAGGGTTAGGTTTCCTACAACCCACAACCCACAAACATGTATCTATACAAGAAATCCATGTGATCCATACAAAATCCATATGATCCATACTAGAATCCATACTCAAGGTTAGTTTCCATACCTTTTTGGCTCCTCCCTCTTCTTCCTCTTCTTCTCCTTCCTCTTCCTCTTCTCTTACGTGGGAGCCCTAACTCCCCTTTTCAAAGTGAGAAAATTTCTAAGAGACCAATTTGTCTCCTCTTATCCACTCCCTTAAGGCCACGCTTGGAAAGCCATTTTGGCTTATTTTCATTTTTGCAATTTAGCCCCTTTAACTCATTATTATTTTCAATCTAACTTATACATATTATACTTTTGGCATCCATCTTTCTCAAATTCCATAATTGCATATAAACTTATTGATTTATGCCTTTTATGTCCTCAATTGGTAAAATGACCACTTTAATTCCTGCCCCACATTCATTTCCGAGTCTCATGAGTTTCCAAAATTCCATTTAGTTTATAATATGCACCTAAACAAGTCCAAAACCCGCCTGGATACATTTCGGGATGTTAAGGCATCCGCGATTCCATACGCAAGGGTTATCCGACTGGGCTATCTACCCTAATGACGCTGACGAGGTCACTCTTAGAGCTGAAAGAGATAATGTGGGTTTCACCTTAGCGCTGATGGGATCCTTCTTGTTTGCAAACAAGAAGGGAGTTCATGTGTAACGCCCCAAAAATACCCTAGAATTTTTATAATAAAAATTATTATATATGCCGGGTATAAATTGAGCCAACTTGGTTATTTTCTGGGAATTGTTAAATGAATGTTGATTAAATGATTTAAGGAAATAAAGACTTGAAGACCAAAAAGGAGAAATGGAATTTGTGTGTAGGCCAAACATGGCCTTACACTTAAAGGGGATTTAAAGACCAAAAGTGGCCTAAGGGAGCTCATTTGGAACAAATCCCGTTTTGGAGAGAAAGAGAGGAGAAAAGGGGGAGAAGAGGCTAGGGCTTGGGAAAGATCAAGTTCTAGGTGGGATTTCTTCCCACTTCTTGCTTTTAAGAGATCAAACAGCCTACAAGAGAAGATTTGAAGAGATTCAAGGTATGAACACAAACCCTAACTTCACCCTTTTGTGATTTTGATTTTAGGGAAAAGTCCTAACTCAAGAAAAAGGGGTTTTTATTGATTCTAACCCACTTTTGGAGTTGTTTAAGTTGGATTCCATAGTAGGCTATGATATACATGAGTTTAGAGGAAGTTATTTGAAGCCAGGTGAGAAATGGCAACCGCCATTTCGAGCAAAACCCGCACATTGGCAATCAGATCGTAGTGGGTACTCTGCATCTATGGACAAAGACTAATGGTACGGCATCGTGAGGTTAGTGGTACCGGTACCCACTTACTGAACAGGGTTGGCAATTTGTAGCCAATCAAGGTGGTACTGCACCGTTGTTTCCTAAGAAATTTCTAATTTTTGTACCCTTGCATTGTTAAGTCCCATATTCGTACACCAATTGTTTAACCCTAATAAATTATTAATGGGGGTTCAAATAAGAATGAAACTAAGTGAAAAACATACCGTACCTCGCCGTCTCAGCAAAGCGAAATTCGTTAAGCTTGAGTAATGTTGGTTTACTAAATGTGATGTGTGATTTGCTAAGAACCGATGAGGATCACCTAACCTAGGACCGAGATTGACGACAAGGAAAAAAGAAAGAGATAGATTGGTTTGTTTTATCTTCTCTTATTCTCGTTTCAAGATTTGAAATATTTATTATAAATGTATAAGAAAAACATATTGATTTGTTTTAATTGATTTGAGATAATTGATTATGAAATGTTTGCATATGAAAATTGCATGACTATTGAAAATGAATTGTTTATACGTATGGCTATATTAATATATTTTACATAAAGGATTTGAACGCCCTTAATAGAATGTTAACTGTTTAATTCGCATTAAGGATAGATTGGTATACCAATAAGGGTCGAGACAGTATCGGTAGTGTTCACGAATTGATTTTTAGTAACCAGTCGCAGCCCAACGGGACCGAACTGTGTTATAAAGCAAAGGTTTTTATACCGGCCTGCAGCCCAGCGGGACCGTGCCAGTGATTCCGATATCCTGTATACCGAAAACATAGGTTAAATTTGTTAAAGGTAGAACTGAATTGAATTTGAGATTGTTGACATATTGGTATTGAAAAACATGATTGCAAATTGAAATGAAAAGAGCATTGTGAAATGCATTATTTGGTTATAAATGATTTATTGCATATTAAAGCGTTTATTCGGTGATGATCAAATTAACCATAAATGATCAGATATGAAATAAGTATATGTATTGTATTGACATTGATCATCCAAAAAGATTTGAAAGTTTTGTTTAGTAAGATTGCATGATTTGACTTAAACTGAAACAGAAGAATGGAATTGTATAGACCACTAAGCATGAAAATGCTTAGCGTGTTGTTTTATCAATGCGCAGGTACCGAGTGAACAGGGATGAAAGGCAAGATCGAGGAGCTTCGAGTCATAAAGAAAGAATTGCGGAGTATGCTCCGACATATGCATTCACTCCATTGTTTTTGAAATTTGATATTTTGTAAAAACAATTTGAACTCTGAACATCCATTTTGTAAATCATTTTGAAAAGGCATGTAATGCCTTTATTGTAAATGTGTTTTGTTAAATGTAAATGTTTATGGGCCTACCGAATTGAAATCGCTTCCGCAAATATTTGAAAGTGTTTATACGAAATGGAATGTCGACCTAAACAGTTATTTTGTTTTTGTATATGTTTTGGTAAATGAACTCGGCTAGCAACCCGGACTAGGTTCGAATCTGCCAATTGGATCGTCGAACGGGTGCTACATTTGCGGAACAGAGCCTAGGTTTAAAGTGTTCTATAAAATGATTTTGAAATTGTTTGTATATGATTTTGAAAATTTCATGACATGCATCGTATTTGAATATAAAGGATGACATGACTCGACGCGGATCTTGTCGTGTCTTAATAGATAAGCATGAATCCGCTCAGCTCCCTAAGGTCGAGATGACTGTGGAATCATCAAATAGTCCTCATGAAGCGTGGAAGGTGGGCAAGGGTCCCATGCTCCACCAATGAATGAACCTAACCTCGCAGAGGTGTTATTGATATCCTCCACAGATAGCTCGACACCGCAGAATGAGCAAAGACAACCAAATCAGAAGTTACTACTTCGCTGGTCACCATCGAGAGAATGGCAAGGCACTCGACCGATAGATTTTCCGGAAGGAAAGAGTGACGAGCCTTCTATGATAGAATCGTTCAAAGGATCGAGCGAACGTTAGTGCAAAATGCATTGTACACCGATAAGAGTTTGGAATATGACCCCTACTACAGGAAGAGGGGCTTATCGCTGGTGGGTTTCGTGGATCGGACCGTGATCATCGAGAGTTACATGGAAGCTCTTTTCTCGATGAGTTCAAGAAGCATTATGTGGGTCACATTTATCTGAGCAACATGAGATGCGAGTTTCATAATCTGAAGCAAAAATAGAAGAGTGTAACCGAATATCAAAGAGAGTTCACTCGATTGAGTAAGTATGCTCCCGAGATAACGAAAGGTGCGAGTGAAGAAAAAGTGTCGTGAGGTTCAAAGATGATGACCTTAATGACCATATTCGGAGCCCATGTCACAAGATTTTTCCATGAGGATTTCTCCAAAATTGTGACATGTGCATTGAATGTGGAAAGAGCAAAGAAAGAGAAAAAGAGAGAGTAGGTGCATAAAAGACAGGGAAAGAAAATCCTGGGCCGCCCAAATATAACAACAACAAAGGAAGAAATTCAAAAGACCACAGGGTTCCATTCAGCCTATAGCTCAGGGATCAGCTCAAGCTACTGGTAGGAATACTACTTTACCGGCACCATCAGCTGCGAGTGCACAAGAAGGTGCTTCTAGAGAACAGACTGCTCCTCATTGCTCCTATTATGGGAAGAATCATAAAAGGGAATGTTGGAGACTTACAGGTGCTTGTTTGATTTGTGGATCCAACGAGCATAGAGCGAGAGATTGTTCTAGAGCTCGTTCATTTATAGCACCCCAGACTGGGGGTACAACTTCAATGGCACGGAAAGGCAATAAGAATGTTGCATCACCAAGCATTCCGAGGCTAGTAACTCGTGACCGAGGGTAGACAGATGATAAAGTTCCAAATTAGAGCATATGCAATGAAGGCAGCGGGAAGATACCGACGCTCCAATGTGATAGCTCAGAATTTCCAAATCTTTGATACTACTGTACATGCATTGATTGACCCCGGGTCAACCCACTCATATATTTGTACTGACATACCTAGTTTGGGAAATTTACCAAGGCGTGAAACCGAGTATGACATCTTGGTGACGAACCCGCTCTAACATAGTGTTATTATGAATAGGGTGTATAGAGATTGCCCCATCCGAATACGAGAGTATGAGTTTCTTGGGGATTTGATTGAATTATCCTTTAAGGAGTTTGATGTGATTTTGGAGATGGATTGGTTGTCCCGACACCAAATGATGGTGGATTGTAGAATGAAAAGAGTGACCTTAAGGACACCGAATGTGTAACGCCCCAAAAATACCCTAGAATTTTATAATAAAAATTATTATATATTCCAGGTATAAATTGAGTGTTGGGTATTTTCTGGGAATTGTTAAATGAATATTGCATAAATAATTATATGGCTATGAGCCAAATGCAAATATAATATACTAAATGAGAATTGATTACACCCGAAAATTTACCGAAGTGAAAATGGCAAATTTGGAAATGTGAAAAACACCTAAGTAATAATTGAAATAAGTTTATATGTCTATGTAAATATGGGGATTTATGCAAATAGGAATAAGTGTGAGCTATATTGCCATTTAGGAGAACTTAACCCAAAAATGCATTTTATAGCCAAACAAGGCCTTGAGGAAATGAGATATTTAAAAACCAAATAGTAGAAAAATGAGAAATGAGACTAAGTGTGGAAGGCCAAACATGGCCTTACACTTAAATGAGTGATATAAAAGCCAAAAAGGTGGTCTTAGAGCTCATTTGAGCAAATCCCCTTTTTGGGAGAAGAAGAGAGGAGAAAAGGGAGAAAAGCTAGGGTTTTGCAAGAGATCAAGTTTGGGCTCGCTTCCCATCTCTTGCTCCTAAGAGATCAAACAACTTGGAAGAGAAGATTTGAAGAGGTTGAGGTAAGAAATAAACCCAAATCCCTTTGTTCTTGTGTTTTAGTTAAGGAAAACCCCAAATGTGGATAAAAAGAGTTTTGTTTTGGTTGTAAATGAGTTTTGGGATTGTGTTGAGGTTGTTTTGTATTGTTGGTTGGGATTGGTTTGGATTGGTTTTGTGTAGTGTTTGTAAAAAGGGAAAATGTTGAGTTTTCAAAGAAAATGTCAAAATTTTGTAAAAAACCCCTGTTCTTGTTTTGGCTATAGATTGTTATAATCATCCAAATGAAGTGATTTAAATTGGTAAAGAACCATAAGAGATAGGGCTACAAATGTATAGAAGGGACCAGGAGCAAATTGTAGCTCTAAGGCTCCCAAAAGCTAGCTTAAAGGTGAGCTCGGGTAGCTAACTGGTTATGCTCTGTTTTGGATATTGTTATAGTGTTATGGCCATAAGTTGAGTTTCATTCATCCAAATTGAGTGATTCAAATTGGAGTAGTATGCAGATTGTAACCCCAAAGTGCCCAGAAATTTGTCAAAGTTGAGCTATGTGTAAGAATAATCTGATCTGCTTTGCAAATTGAAGTAGTATGGATGTAAAATGCAATAACCTGAGTTCTATTGATCCAAATTGGATGATTCCAATTGGAGAAGAAACCTTAGAACCATATATTCAAATGATTAGAAGGAACCATTACCAATTTATGGAGTTAAGACCCCTAAAATTGAGAAAAACAGTAGGTAACCGAGTGAGTTTGGCATACCGACCAGTTTGGAATAAAGATGCCATAACTTGTGTTTGGGTGATCCAAATGAGATGGATCTCGAAATTCCTAATAAAAAATAGGACTCCATAGAGCTATAATTTTCTAGAAGGATGTAAGGAGCAAAACATGTCTCAATTCGTCCCTGCGTAAAAATAAGGCAAGTGAAGGTGTATTGGGTAGACATCAACCTTAACCAAAACTTAGAATGCACAAATGATTTTTCTTGGTTATTCTTTTGATTGGGGAAATATGTGTGATGGATTAGGTTAACGAGGAAAGCCCGAGTTGAGGTTGAGAGGATTCCGAGACAGAATTGAATACCCACAATCTTTTTGGTTTGTTCTAAGCCCTTTTCCTCCTATTTTAAGTATTGGTTTGTTCTCCATATATCTTTAACTACATTTTAAGTATTGTTTGTGAAATGCTTATTTATGAAAGCTACATATTGATTTGAACTGATTGGTTATGAAAGTTTGTCAAATATTTGCATGTATGCATTATTTGAACTATAAATGAAAACAATATGTTTGTTCTATCTACTCCTATTCTTGTTTCAAGATTTGAAATGTTTGTTCTAAATGTATTAGAAAAGCATATCGGTTTGTTTTGATTGATTTGAGACAGTTGATTTGCATATGAAAATTTCATGATTATTGAAAATGAATGGTTTGTACAAACATACATATTATACCGTATTTTTCTATGAGTGATTTAAAAGCCCTTAATAGAATGATTAACCGTTAATTCACATAAATGATAGATTGGTATACCAATAGGGGTCAAATTAGCAGTACTGCAAATGAATGTATTGATGTGTCACTCCGATCCGTAGCCCAACGGGACAGTATCGGTAGTGTTCACGAATTGATTTAATAACCGGGCCACACTAAATGAAAGTACTCGTGTTATAAACAAATGTTTTATAATCGGCCTCGCAGCCCCAGCGGGATCGGTGCTGTGCTGATTCCGATATCCTATATACCGAAACATAGGTTAAATTAGTTAAGGGCGAATCGAAATGACTTTTGGTGATTTTTGGATATATTGGAATTGAAATGCATGATTGCAAATCAAATGATAAGAAAGTTATGAAATGCATGATTTGTTATTTGAATGATTTATTGCATAAGAAAGTGCATATTTGGAATGATCAATGAACCGTAAATGGATGTATATGAAATAAATATATGTATTGTATTTGCATGGATCATTCAAAAAGATTCAAAAGCATTGTTTAGAAAAAAATTTGCATGATTTGACTTAAACTGAAATGGAAGAGGAGAATCAGATAGAACCACTAAGCATGAAAATGCAGTACCAAGTGATATAGTGATCAAAACCTCAGATCCAAGATCGAGGAGCCGGTGGCCATGCAAGAAGGGAATTGCGGACTATGCTCCAACTTGTGCATTCATGCCATGTTTTTTTTTTTTTAACTTTGATATTTTGTAAAAACATTTTCAACTCTAAATATCTATTTTGTAAATCATTTTGAAAATACATAGAATGCCTTCATTGTAAATGCATTTTGTTAAATGTAAATGTTTATGGGCTTGCCCTAAATTGAAATCGCTTCCGCAAATATTTGAGAATGAAATATACATAAACGGATTTGCCATTTGCTTCGCGGCGCCCTTGGCTCGGCTTGACTTGCCAATGTGGTCGCTCTGCCTGGGGCCAGCGTAATGACAATGAGGTTATGACGCACAGGTCAAATCACTCTATATGATATCCGCAGCCACTACGAGAAAAATGGTGCGGAAAGGATGTGAAGCCTACTTGGCTTATGTGATTGATACGGAAAAGGCAAGGCCTAGTGTATCTGATATCCCTATCGTTAGTGACTTTTCAAGCATGTTTCCGGAACAGTTGCTAGGATTGCCTCCACCGAGGGAGATTGAGTTTGCTATTAACGTTGTACTCGCGCCATGTCGGGCATCCATTACAATCGCATCAAATGGCCCGCTTCGAAGTTAAAGGAATTGATATCAAGTAGCTTGCAAGAACTACTAGAAAAAGGGTTTATTCGACCAGCTGCATCACTACAGGGGGAGCCCTGCCTTTTTGTTAAGAAGAAAGATGGTACACTTCTACTTAATGATAATTTTATAGGCAATTGAATTGTCAATCGTGAAAGAATAAGTATTCGTTACCCAGATTGATGATTTGTTCGAATTAACCGAAAAGGAGCAAAGGGTCTTTCAAAGACGATTTGGCGAATCGGTATCACTGCTGAGAATTTAAAGATGTGGGATGTGCATGACGTTTAGGAACGCGATATGGACATTATGAGTTCCCTTGTAATGCCATCATTTGATAAATGCCCAATGGCTTTCATGACCTAATGAACTGCGTTTTCGACCGCACGTGGGATCAATTTGTCGTAGTGTTCATAGACTACATACTTGTGTATTCAAAGGATCGAAAGCAGATCACTTCACACACACTTTTGGGTAGTGTTGTAGATTTTGAATAGAGTGCATTTGTATGAAACCGAAAGCAAGTATGAGTTTTGGTTGAATGTAGTTTCATTTCGGGCACATTGTATCGAAAGAAGGAACCCGGTGATCTAAAGAAAATAGAAGTGGTTGTTGGAATGGAAGCCACCAAGAGTCGTTATAGAAATGCGAGCTTCCTCGGGACTTAGGTTACTATGTTTCGTTAAAGGGCTCGACATGGATTGGCACTCCGATGAAGAGATTGCTCCAAAAAATAGTATGACAAAAGGAAATGTCAAAGAAGTTTTGATATCGCTGAACATATATTCTTAACTGAGGCCCGTGCTATCACCTCACCCGCAGAAAGAATATGTGATCTTTAGTGATGTCACTAAATAGACTTGATGTGTCCTAATAAGAGGTAAAGTGGTAGCCTATGTTTCAAGACAGTTGAAGCCGCATGAAAAGAACTACCCTACGCATGATTTAGAATTAGCCGCAATTGTATTTGCGCTGAAAATTTGGAGACATTATTTGTATGGAGAATGAAGCTTCGATTGCTACTGCTGTAGCATTGGTGTCCATGGTCAAATTCGTAAGATCATAAGACGTACCCATGTGGTTGGGCCCAAAAGATGTGACATCAAAGAAGAAATGTGGTTAGAACCAAGATCGCTGACGGGGCGTTCAAGATGATATTGTGGCTATAAAATCAACAGTAGGTTAGGGAGAACAAAATAGACTGAGACGTGTATAAAACACTGTCCTTGTGAATTGACCTCAGATACGCTTCCGAGTAGAAGATGAGTTCCGAAATTAGGATGGTGAAATGACCTGAGCTGTGGGCGGGGGGGCAGTTCCATCCCCGCACCCGCTTAAAAACTCCGTCCATCCCCGATCCACCTCAAGGGAGAGACTTTTCATCTCCATCCTCGCCCACATCAGATGGGAAGTGGCAAAATAAAAAATGGGCCACAAACAGGAAATACTCTTGATCCCCATCCCCATCCCCACTTCCCCCGTACCCGTTTCCCAAGCCCAAGCCCAAGCCCAAGCCCAAACCCAAAGCCCAAGCTCAAGTCCAAGCTTGTAAATAAATTCAATATTTTAAATAATCCAACAACATTCTAAATAATCTAACACAACACAATGTAGTACAATATATTTGAACAAAGACAAAACAACAAATGCGTCCAAAATACTACTTCACTCTGATATAATTCAAATATAACACAAACAGCACAAGGGTAAATCATCTTAATCAACTCAATCATCTCTCAACACCGCTTCACACCAACTCAATCATCCCTTAACACCATCAGTGGTGGTAGAATCTACTCTTTCAACATCAATTTATCATGGAAAAGAAAAAATAATTAGATTCTTCCAAAGAGTAAAATTTTCAACTAAAATGATATACCTCATCATCAATATCAAGATCCTCCAATACTCTGGTAGCTCTCGTGCCCGTTGAAGTAGATGAATCAAAAAAATTAATGCATTAATATAAATAATGCACATTATGATGCATATACAAATAATATTTCATCACCAAGGTTTTCTCAAAGACATAAATCAACTTTGAGAGCACATTAAAGCTTCTACTGTAGTTGGAAGAAGTCTATTGCGATGTGGACTGATCACCCTCCCACTTGTGCTAAAAGCAGATTCCGAGGCAACGGTAGAAACAGGAATAGCAAAAAGATCTTTAGCAATCATTTGGAGGAGGGGATACTTGGGACCACTTGTCTTCCAAAAAGACAGTACATCAAAATCAAGTTCTTGGCATCATACCATCTTCTAAATAACAATCTAACTCAGACCTCCCATGTGCTTTTGTTATGTCTCTGCTTGTATAAACTTATCAAATTAGAGAGATCATCAATTAATGGAGAGTTGGAATCAATATCTAATTGAAGGAGGTGGTGAGAAGGTTGTGGTTCATAATCATTTCCATGCCTCGCTTCATATTCTCGCTGAACCTCCAAAGAAAGCTCCTTAACCCTGCCACTTCATTTAAAGCTTCTACACTCCATACATTCAGCTATGCGTAATACTAAAAAATTCTCAACTTATACCGTGGATCTAAAACAATGGCTATTCCCATAACACCATGAATCACACTCCAATATTTGTTAAACTTTTCCAACATATTTAAGGCCATATCTTTTATCACGTCTTTGGGACTTTGAAGCCACTTAGATATTTCTACTCTTATCCCACAAATAGTTGGAAAGTATACATCGCGTAGGATACTTAGTACCTGAAAACAATTTGCTGCAGTATGAAACAAATTCGAATTCTTCACAAATCTCTCTGCCACCTCCCAATCATCTTCTTCGATTGACAAATCTCAGAATGTGTGAATCTCGACATTTCAAGCGAGCAAACATTATCTCTATAAATCAAACTAGTTTGAAGCATGAGAAAAGTAGAATTCCATCAGCCTAACATCAAGAGCAAGTTTCTTGTTACGGAATATGTATTTATGAGTTGCCTTCAACTTTTTGCACTTTCGGGAGATGCCGTCTAATAAGCAACACTTATCACGAATTCTTTCAATACCATCTCCAATCACATTCAAACCATCTTGACAATTAAGTTGAGAATATGTGCACAAATAACGCATATGGGAACAAACCGACCATGCAATATTAATGAACCAAATGGAAGTTTATCGATCAAAATAGCCACAATTGCATCATTAGTAGTACAATTATCCACAGTCAAAGTTATCAACTTTCTATCAAGGTTCCAATCGAAAAAGCACTCCATCAAACACTCCACAAGCACTTCCTTGGTATGTGGATAAGGCACATATAAAAATCTAAAGATAATAAATAACACATGTTAATGGAAGATCATTACTACCTTATAATAAATAACACATGCTAATGAAAGATTGTTAGTACCTATAATTCACTTTTGCAATGTCCAAGAATTGTCAATAAAGTGTGGTGATTGCCATGTATCCCTTCTTTGATTGTTCGAGGTCCATGTCTATAGTGATAGCAACTCTACTTTTGTTTTTCCAACAACTTCATTGTCTTCTCCTTTCGCTTTGTAAATTAAGGATATCATTTTTTGAGAGTGTCATGGGATACCATTTTTTGGAAATATCAAGTTGAAGAGTGTGACACATTTTTGAAACCCGTGATGCTCAACCATACTAAGAGGAGATTCATGCAATACAATCATATTGGCAAGATCCCTCCTCCCTCCTCTTGAACAAATCGCGCTCCATTGTTTCTGTGATCCTTCTTAATTGGCTTGATACCACAAACATTGCTTCAAATTTTATATTTTTTTTCTCTGACAACTTTTTAAGATGGTCATGTAAGTGGCTAGTTCCACTCTAGCACCACCCAACAAGCATTTTCTACATTCATCGAGAGATCAAATTTTATCTTCCCATCAATTGTTTTCCTCAAATGATTCCACACAATTGATCTATGCCTATCCTGCTTCTCACCAAGAGTCATTTGGAGTTGAGTCAGATTGATTTTCATCAATAGATATTGGAAGTTGGTTACTTTCACCCGGTGTTGCTGAAGTTTCAGGAGTTGACATATTATTTCTCATTGCTTCTCCTTCCATTGTTTGTAATCAACTACATGTAAAATGTTGGAATTTTATAAATATTTATATTGACATATGACAATCTAAAATGTACTAGAAGATATCACATGGTAGAATATGAAAAAGGCGAGAGATACTGGCCACAACCCAAGTTTTTTTTAATTTTTTTTTCTTTTTTAACAAGAAGAGTGAACCACCAGAAGTGTCATCTATTAACCATCAATAGAAACAAAATCGTCGAAGATATTGATTATAAAAAAACATGTAGTGGAAAAAATAAAGAATACACTCAAACTCCTCACAAAGATCCATGATCTAAGCATTTTTCTGCAATCGAAATCCCTTCAATTAAATTTATAAAAGAACTACCTTATCAATTTCTTTTAGTATACTTTAAAATAAGCATTATTCAAATCGATGAACTATTATAAATTTCTATCTATCCATTTTCCAAGTAATTGATAAATAACTCAACCCATTAAGAACCTAGAAACTCTTAACTCGAACACTCTTAGTGACTTCCAAACACCACTCTTTGCTTGGTAGGTTGTGCAAGATTAATACCAAAGAATATTGATTTAAAAATTCGTGAGTATTTTGAAATAAATCGAATCTATTCATATGCAAACCTTTGAACATTTAAAATTCAAAATGTATATCCTGGGACTTTAAATTGAAAATCCTGACAACTGAATGTCTTATTCTTATAGTTTTTTTCCCCAAACCTTCTCAAATTTCCAAAGGTTAAAGATCCTATGATACAACGGTATTAACGATGTTACAAGCAAAGATAATACATGACAATGAACTTTCTTGTTTATTAGGGAAGAAAATTGAAATTTCCTCATACTTTTTATCAATTCAGCTCAATCAATGACTAGAAATATATAAATAAAAAACAAACCAAAGAAGAAGCCCATATACGATGCAATAATGTGTATTTTGTGATGTCAAGTTTTTTTTTTTTTTTTTTGTTGGATTTTTTGAGGAAAGATGGTAAATTAATAAAAATTTGTGTAGGTTGATGGCATCATCTATCTCTATATCTACAACACAACACGTATAAACTCTCGAAGATTTGTGATTGATTATTTGAACAACCCACAAAGACCGTCAATGAAACCAACTGCACTCGAGAATGAAGGGTCTGCTCTGCTGAAGCCCAAGACTCCCATTGATACCATCAGTCAAGCTTTATATAGGGGCAACAATACATATATATACCAAATACAAACGTATATAACTAGCTAAAATCCAAAACCCATATACCCAAATACAAACCTATATATGTTTTACTTATACGATCTACCTAAGGACAAAATAGAGAGTAAAGATATAAAAACTAAGGGGAAAAAAAGGGCTGAGAGAATATAGGAAGATGGAGATTCGGGTCGAGAGAAACTCCCTGTAGTGCAAATGATCAACGAGGAGCTCACTGTGACTATGAGGAGCCGAGGAGGCAAAAGAGCTCTGGTGTGTGTTTAATTGCATGAGAGAGAGATGGAGGCAAGGTGGAGGGCTTTAAGAGTAGGTAGGCTACGAGTTGTGTAATAAATTAGGGTTTGAGTATATATATATATATATATATATATATATATATATATATATATATATATATATATATATATATATATATATATATATATTTATTTATTTATTTATTTATTTATTTAACTGTAACGGACTGGAAGGGCGGGCGGGTACAAGGTAAGAGTAAGTCCATCCCCGCCTCCATCCCCGCACGGGTTTATACGAGTATCCCCGTATACGTCCACCGTCCAATATGTATAGTCCATCCTCGGTCCAAACGGGGCGGGTTTGGACGAATACCCACTTTCCCCCGGTCCACTGCCATCCCTATCTGGAACAGGAACAACAGAGTGAGAAGAAGAACAAGATTCAAAGTTCTAAAAGAAAGGAGGTTGAATGAGTATTTCTCAAACTTAGAACCCATTTGAATTTATAGGGAAAATTATGGTCGTTGACCATTAAGAGGATTTAATTAGGTTAGGGAAAACAAAAAACAGATCGGTGCACAGATAAACACTCAAGCTCTGTGAATTTGATTCCTAGATACACAGCTTCTTCAGCTGAAAATGAGCTCCTAACAGAACAACAAAGTGAAAAGAATAATGAGATTCAAAGTTACAGAAGAAAGGAGGCTGGTGAGTATTTCTCAAACTTGTGTTCCATTTGAATTTATAGGCAAAATTATGGTTGTTGGCATTAAGAGGATTTAATTAAAAAAACATATGAATTAAAATGCAAAACTTAATTGTAAGAATTAAAGTTAAATTGCATTTAATTAAATGCAAAACACAAAAAAATCATGTTTTTATTTAGGCATGCAAACCAAATTAATCGGGAGCAAACCAATGTTCCCGCTTTTATTCATGCGTAAGGAGGGGCAAGTACCGATCTACACCGACCCTAGCTGTACTCCATTTCTCAGGTGCGCGATGCTTCTCATTTCTCGTGTTTCACAGATGTGCTCATAATTGTGTTTTATTATATAAACTTATAAAAGATTCTTGTTTTTTTTCTATATGGGACAACACCTTTATGAAAACTATTGTTTACTAACAAAATAGTCCATTACATCACAATTATAATAAGAAGATTTTCCATTAAATAGTTGGACAAATTTCATATTGTCAGTAAGCTTCACAATTACATTACGTAATGTTCAAAATCAAGAGGACTAATGTTTCAAGGCTACTTAACCTTCACAACCAAAATATTCCATGTTCGTTACATCACAATAGAAAACAAAGAACATTACATAATGCTAAGGGTTAAAAAGGATGGTTTGGATGAAAATGCCAAGGGTTGGGAGGAACGTCCGGCTCAAGACTAAGGTTGCGTTTGTTTTTTTCACTTAAAGATGAATATAACTTTTTTTGAGCTTAATGCTGAATAGTACTTAATAAAGACAAGATGTTGCTTGTTTTTTAACACAGTAGCCGTAGCAGGACGACAAATGTAATTATTTGTGCCCCTCGTCTCCGCCGCTCTTACCTAAGACATGTTTAACGACTTTAATCGGTTTTTAATGAGTTTGAGTTTATTTTCTCAAATCCGATACACGGGTCTGTGTATTGTTACTTTATAAAACCCGAGAAAATTAGAAATTTTCAAAATGACAAATGTTAATAAAATAATAAATCACATAGCGCCTGCGGTTTAGAAAATTCTCAGACCTGATAATGAAACGGATTGTGCCGTTAAATTCGTCTCGCGAAATCTAGTGACCCAAAAAAGTTTCGTCGAATTCTGAAACAAATGGAAATTTTTTCGATTTTTTGGGTGATATGTTGTCAATGACTCTAAGGATAAGATTTTTTTTCGATTTCTGCGTAAACTTTAATCTCGAATGAAGCAATATGAACCATATATCCAAAATAATAATAAGCCCCGCCCGATTATATTTTAAAATATTTTTTATTATTTATTTTTATACTTTAATATAAATAATAATTATTATTATAATGTTTTTTAATAAATAATTTATAAAAATTCATAATATTTTTTATTTATGAAAATATTAATTTTAATATAATAAAAATAAAAAGCAAATATAAAAAAATTAAATTTAGTAAAAACAAAATTAAACGTAAACGGGAAGAGTTTGAGAATTTTCATCTCCGCCCGCCCTCGTTTAATTTTTTAAACGGCATGTTTCAGAATTGAAAAATAACGAAATGGTCGTGGAGCTTAGACTCGTCATCCCAAAACCTCCCGTTGTCATTCCTGGTGACAGATATTGCTAGCTCTTTCTTTTATCGATTAACGACAGCTTTTTCTTATTTTCGTGAGTAACGACTTTTTTCCTCGACCGTAAAAGCCCAAATATTTTCAATTTTTCTATTAAGAACTTTTTAAAAAATTTCAAAGAATAAGCTTACGGTAAATTTAAACAATTAACGCCGAAGTCTATTCGCCAAAGATTAAAACAGTAAACAAACGCCACCTAACACGAGGCGCTTCTCGCCATGGTTGCGACTTCTTCCTCGTTTTATGCCTATGACTATAGAAATGATTGAATATGGTATTCTTAATTGTAGAAAAAAAAATTAAATGAAGTGACACCTCTTGCAATTATTTCACTAACATATATACGTGGCTCATCGATTGAACATGGTATATTCAGAACAGTGACCCATTGACCGTTGGTCCAATCCGGTTCTAAAAAATCATGAAGACTCATAAATGCAAAATAAATTAGGCCATGGCATATTACACAAGAAAGCTCCCTAAACACCACATAAAGCCGATTCTTGTCCTTTTTAACAAGGATTGAACAATATAGTCAAATTCTATCTATATTTAAGTAACAACATAAACTTTTAGTTGACTTTAAAAACTGAGATTCAACATTGATGTAACATGCTTAAAACACTAAAATAACATGTCGAAAACACAAATAAAACAGGGATCCACTTAATATAACTTTGCTTCCCATGCATACCTCAACACGAATAATCCCAAAATTTTCATATATTAACATTACGTAATCAATTTCTATGCATATTACATTGCTTATTTAAAAATGATATTTTACCAATGAAAATCACACATTACACAACAAAACTCCTTGAACACCACTTAAAACCGTTTCTTGACTCTTTTAACAAGGATTGAACAACATAGTAATATTCTAACCATGTTCTAATAACAAAAAAATTTTAGCTAACTTTAAAAACGGAATTTGACCATAATGTAACATCCTTAAACCACTAATATAACATACGTATAATATTAATAGAACATGGTAATTTTTAATGTAACCCCGATTTCCAAATTTACCTAACCATGAAAAAAAAAACCCTAAATTTGCTCCCATTAACCTCGCAATTAAATTTTCCTTCATATTTCATGGTTGATTCTCCTTTCAAAACAAGTTATTAACCATCAAAAACACTTTTTTCACCATCAACTTCTATAAACACCATCCAAGATTAAAAAAATGCCCTAACCATCTTTACATTTTGATGGAAAAACAATGAAATGAGAACCCATAAACGATTTCAAACGACTTCATTTCTTCAAAGAATATGGAAGTGGACAAAGACGTGATTTTTTAGGACTTGTGAGCGGCCATCTTCTCCCAAGCATACAACGATCGAAAATGCTGTTGAAATCCTCAAATTTTCAAGATTTTTGAAGAAAATAAGAGATGAGATGTTTAGAGGCTTGAATTCCTCCTCATTCTTTTGATGTTTAGTTTTTTTTTTTCTGTTTTTTTTATTATTAGTTGAGGCTAATGTGGCAACTTTCTCTGTCTCCTAGGTGACAATCACGGCCCCAATTGAGGGGTATTTTTGTCTATAGAATAATGGTTACTATTACATTACATGTTTTTGTTATTTTGTTAACAGCATAACATGTTTGGCTTGTTTTAAAAACTGAACTTCTATTTTCCTTCTTTTTATCTCCTCATGCCATGTTAACACAATTCCCCATTACTTTTAAGGATGAAGAATGTTTCATAGAGCCAACTTAAATTTTTTGTTATTCCCATTAATATTTGGCGGTAAATTTATTTGTCCAAGAGAAAAATATTTGATATGTAAGGTAAAGATGGGTTTTTTTTTTTTTTTTTGAAAAACAGTAGAGATGGTTTTTATTTTCACTTGTTTGATTTAAATTAGAATATTTACTTTGGATCAAGGACTGGGTCCATAAGATTTTGTTCCATTTGAGGCCCAAGTTTAGTGATTGTCTGACAATCTGTTGTTTAAGATCCAATGACTTGAAGTAGGTCTGAACCAAGAGGACTGGCTGACGTAAGCCGCCCATTTTTCTTAAATGCCAAATAAATCTCTCTGGGTAACTCAGAGTGCTTAATCTTTAATTATGAATTTTTTTAGTTTAAAATCAACAATTCCAAAAGTTGTTTGCAAAAGTAACTTTAAAAATATCATATTTTTGATAAAAATATTTCTGAAAATATAAAGATAAATTCTTCGCATGATAATTAGATCTCTCATGGTCATTTTGTCTCATCCTCACATTATAACTAAAGTCTTAGAGGTATTTTTGTCTAACAATATATCTTTTTATACCTTTTTTTGAATTTCAAAGGAAAAAATTAGATTTACAAATATTTTATCGTTCAATCCTTTTTAAACGGTTAACCCATAATAATATGAGTCTAACCCGAATTAAGAAATAGTCCACTCAATTTTAAACCAATTTGACCTCTAATTCGAGTTGGTTGAATTAAGAAGAATACTTGATAAAACCAATTTAAAATTTTTTATTTCCATTAATATTAAGTGACAAATTTATTTGTCCATGTGAAAAATAGATGACAATGGAGGTAAAAGATATATTTGATTGAAAGTTAAATTAATATACTTAATGATTAAAGTTAAATTATTAGATATTTGTTATATTTTCTTAACGAGCACCCTCATTTTTTTTTTTACCGCAACAAACACCCTTATTTAGTCCATTGCAAAGAGTCAAAACCATTTTTCTTCTATCAATTTGAAATTTATTATCCTTACCCAAGAAATTAAAGTAATATTTTTATTTCAATTTAACAATGAAAAATGAATGAAAAGTGTATAACATTTATCCACATCCTAGAGTAAAAAGGGAGGGAGTAAGTGAGGCATGGTACAATGTTTAAGGATTGACGGAGTACATAGAAGAATAAGATTCTAGTTTTCATGAGAAGATATTACCACCAAGGATAAAAATATATGTTTTTACTTCGATATATTCAAGATTTCTGATTTTACTTGATATATCGATATATCTGTGATTTATAAATTATTCAAAATTTAAATATATATTCAATTTATATATCAAAATTAGTTTAAAGGTATATGAAATGAAAACCTTTCATTTTCTCCCTTTCCTGTCTTGGTTTTCTCCAATTTTTTATAATAATTAATTATAGCAATTATTAAAGAAAACATAAGAATTACAACCGTCTCTTGATCTTCTTTTATTTTCTATAAATAATTAATGATAAGAATTATTTACATATACAAAGAAATTTATATTAATTATTAAGAAAAGACTTTTCATATTTTCTCTCACATCTCTTCATCTACTATTTATTTGCTCTATAATGAGACACCCACTTTAAAAATTGTTTTTTTTTTTTTGAAAAATTTCTCAAAAAATCATAAATGGAACCGATATATCGGTCAAATTGATTTATTTTTTTTTGCATTTTTCTACACAACTGCAACTTTTACCGATTTTGATTCCGATATGTCGGGCCATAACCGATATATCGCCGATATTTGATGATTTTTTCCGATTTTTCCCTCAAAAGACTTTCGTTTGCAAAAATCGTGTCGAAAAGGCCCAAAATCCGAAATATTGATGATATATCGAAGATATATGATGACATTTTTGTCCATGATTACCACAAGGTTGTAATGGTAAGTGAATATATATAATAAAAAAAAGAGTAAAAAGGGAGCGACAAAAAATGCGATTATTAACCGTCACCAATTTATGAAAAGAAGGATTTTGAGTAAACCATTGCCAATGTTTATTGCTCAATGGAAGTCAAACGATATTAGTCGGTAGTACTACCTATTTTTTATACTCCAAGAAATACAACTAAGCAGATCTCACATCATTGCGACTATGTAAAACGGATAATAGAATTATTTGATGAAATATAGAGAATGAACAATAAGATCATCTTGTACCCATTATGTGTCATAAGGCATATATTAAAAATAAATATAATAATTTAATTATATTAAGGAGCATGTTAGGTGTGCTTTAGGTTAGTTTTTATTAGTGCAAAACATAGCGTATTTCATGATTTTGATGCTAACCAAGCACTCTTCTTACTTATTTTCATGCATAACCCCCTCTCTTTGTGTATTTTGTAGAAACGAAGAAAACGAGACGAAAATCAAGCAAATTAGGCAAGAATTGAAGAATCTATGCATGGAAGAAGCCATGGTCGTGACCATAGAGCGAAAATATGAAGAAACTGTGGAGCAGAGATTCGGCATAGTCACGACCACAAAAGACTGTCTTTAGCATAGTTCGACATGGTCGCGACCATAGCACCACCCTATAGCGACTGAGAGATAGCACATTTAGTGTGGTCGCAACCTGCAACAACTGTATTTTACATGTAGTGTGGTTGTGACCACAAGGCATTTATGGTCGCGACCACTAGATGATTTGGCCTAAAATTTTTCCATTTTTTAGGTCTGTTTTGGCCCATTTTTTGAGGTGTATTTAAAGGCTGCTTACACACATTTCTAGGGTTTGAACTTTGAGGGAGGAGGCTCCCTCTTCTAGGGTTTTTCCATCTTGAACCTTAGTTCCATCTTTTAGGTTAGGTTTTCTTTAGATTTCTTAGATTTATGTTTGTTTTGTGAATGCTTTGATTTCTAATCAATTATTACAGGGAAGCATGACCTTGTGGAGTGTGGATTTCAACTTTGATCTCAAATTTGAAGATATTTACAGCTTGATCTCTATTTTGTATCTCTATCCCTAATCCTTCTTAAATTTCTACAGTTTTGCGTTAATTATTAACATGAATTTGTGGGTTTTGATGGCTGAAATGTTAGGCTAGGTATTCTATAGGGTTGGTTATCAAATTTGATGTTAGATTAATCTAATCTTTAGTTTGGTTGGATGTTTTATGCTTGATTTGTTGTATTTGGTGTTAATACTTGGAATACTAAGGTTTTGGTTAATTGATACATGGTGAGAATTTGATCTTCAATCCTTTTACAAGGGTATCCTTGGTGACGTTTGGATTACGCCTAAAATCTAGTTCTGATTCTCTTAAGGTGTGAATCAATTAATCGGAATTCTAATTAACCTAGTTAAATAATTTTAGGGAATTAGAAATGTCTAGTACTAAATGGATTTCACTAAAAGGGGACACCAAACACATTAAGTGAGAATTGCAAGGATGTAACTGTGACCAATCCGAGCTTAGTCTGGGTAGCTCCATTGCAAGAACGTAATTGTGACCCATAGAGCTCTGGAGGAAAAATGCCTTCGAAAAGTATCGCCCTATCGACCTAGATGGACATAATTGTGAATAGGTGGATAGTGCGAGAAAATACAAAGGGGAACACAAAAGTGGGATCCTTGTACTGTATCCTTGGACCAACGCAAGTTGTAATTCATTCAGCCCGTGCCTCATCTAGATGAATCCTTAAACACCATTAAAGATAACCAACTCTAGCTCCTCTCTAAGTCGTTCTCTCCCGGTTTGGAAATTAAGGATAAGAAAGGGAGTGAAAATTTGATAGCAGACCACTTATCAAGATTGGAAAAGCCTACCGAAGAGAAAAGAGGAACTAAAATAAAAGAAAATTTCCCTGATGAATAGCTTTTCCAGGTGTTAGTCCAAATACCCTGGTATGCTAATATTGTTAATTACTTAGCTTGTGGAATCATGCCACTAGAATTCAGCTACCAATAGAAAAGAAAATTGAGAACTGATGTTAGAGTTTATATATGGGATAACCCACTGTTGTTTAGAAGAGGGCAGATTAGATCATCAGAAGATGTGTACTAGAAGCTGAACAAATTGAAATTTTGATGTACTCCAGACGATCAACATACTATGATTAATTTTGTAGAGACAGAACAACCCAAAAAACTCTAAAGTCAAGTTTCTACTAGCCTACTCTATTTAGAGATTTTTATGAATGAGTTAAACATTATGGCGAATGCCAGAGAATGGGCAACATAAATAGAAGAAATGAGATGCCTGTTACAATCAGTAAAGATTTTACCATGGTGGGAGACTCACGACGTTTTCCCACCTCTCTATTTTGAAACCTATACATTCTCCTTGCTGTGGATTATGTATCAAAATGGGTGGAAGCTATAGCTTGTCCCAAAATTAATGCCAACACAGTGGTGGGGTTTCTTCAAAGAAATATCTTGAGCAGATTTTGAGCCCCCAAGGACAATCATTAGTGATAAAGGAAGCCATTTTGCAAACAAAATGTTTGCAAAACTTTTGAGCAGATATGGAGTCAGACATGTTATGGGATTGACTTATCACCCTCAGTCAAATGAGCAAGCTGAGATATCCAATAGAGAGATCAAGAATACACTCGAGAAGACTGTTAATGCAAGCAGAAAAGACTGGTCAATAAAGCTTGATGATGCATGTGGGCGTATAGATCTGCTTATAAGTCCCCTATTGGAATGTCCTCATACAGGATTGTATTTGGAAAGCATTGTTATCTACCTCTAGAGCTTGAATATAAAGCAATGTGGGTGATCAAAAAGCTAAACTTTGCAAGAGACAGAACAACTTAGAAAATTCTCCAGTCAAGTTTTTACTGGCCTACTCTATTTAGAGATTGTTCTAAATGGGTTAAACATTGTGATAGATGCCAGAGAATAGGCAACATAAACATAAGAAATGAGATGCCTCTACAAGGAATCCCGGTGGTGCAGATTTTTTATGTATGGGGGATAGACTTCATGGGACTTTTCCCACCCTCATTTGGAAACCTATACATTCTCCTTGCTGTGGATTATGTATCCAAATGGGTGAAAACTATAGTTTGTCCGAGAAATGATGCCAACACAGTGGTAGGGTTTCTTCAAAGAAATATCTTGAGTAGTTTTGGAGCCCCAAGGACAATCATTAGTAATGAAGGAAGCCATTTTGCAAACAAAATGTTTGTAAAACTTTTGAGAAGATATGGAGTTAGACATGTTATGGGATTGGCTTATCACTCTCAGTCAAATGGGCAAGTTGAGATATACAATAGAGAGATCAAGAATATACTTGAGAAAACAGTCAAGGCAAGCAAAAAAGACCGGTCAGCAAAGCTTGATGATGCAGTGTGGGCTTGTAGAACTACTTATAAGTCCCCTATTGGAATGTCCCCATACAGGATTGTATTTGGAAATCACTATCATCTACCTCTAGAGCTTGAATATAAAGCAATGTAGGTGATCAAAAAGCTAAACCTTGATTTCCAAGCTGTAAAATAAAAGAGATTCCTCCAATTAATTGAATTAGAAGAGCTAAGAAAAGAAGCCAATGATAATGTAAGAATCTACAAAGATAAGACCAAGAAATGGCATGACTAGAGGATACAAAGAAGAGAGTTCAAAATAGGAGATTCAGTCCTCTTGTACAACTCAAGGCTCAAACTTTTTCTAGGAAAACTCAAGTCAAGATGGAGTGGTCCTTACACAGTAGTTGCAGTTACCCCTTTTGGAGTAGTAACATTGAAAACCAATTATGGAGATGAGTTCAAAGTGAATGGTCATAGACTGAAACATTACATTGGAAGAATTTAGCAATACTGGGGCCTCGATTTGAAAAGATCTAAAAGAATTGCCGAAATAGAACACATGGCAAGAATGTCTAGCTGTTATTTAAAATTACAAACACTGAGGCATCCCAAGCAATTTTTATTACTTAACAATTTTATTTTGTTTTATTCAGTGTGTTTTGAATAGTTTGGTTGGTAGAGTAGTTTTGTTAGAGTTTATTTGCAACTTATGTAGTCAAATTTTGTTAAATTTCAAGACAATGAAGCTGCAAAGAGATATGAAGTTCAATGGAAAGCACTTCAAACCCAAATCAGTGATGCGAGTTGACTATAAAGGGGAGTCTTTTTCCTTGGCTTATTGTTTGAAAATGAAGTACATACTAAGTTTGGGGGAGTATATATTTTTTTGATCTAGAAATTACATGGTAGTTTCAATGTCCTTTGCTAGTTTTCTAGTTTGAATGAAAAATTGCGCAAAGACAAAAGAATATTTGCTGAATTTTGAAGTGAATTAAATAGAGAAATTATTTTTGTAGCCCATGCTTGATTTGAGATGCTTAATTCTTGTTAGATTTGTATTCACAAGCATGTTTGAATTTACTGAAAGGAATAAGAGGGGGGAAACAAGCAAAAAATCTTAAAGAGGAGAACACTTATAAATGTCACAACAATAATTCCAATGTCGCGACATCGGCTCCAAAAAGTTCCTCAATGTCGCGACATAGGCTCCAAAAAGTTCCTCAATGTCGCGACATCAACACTTGATGTCGTGACATGAAAATTCCAATGTCGCAACATTAAGTTGAGTCAATTAGAAATCCTGAGCAATGTTACGACATAACATTTTCAATGTCGCGACATCAAGGCAATGTTGCAACATTACAATCTCAATGTTGCGACATTGAGGTGGGTCACTAAGTACTTGGGCCCAAATGATGAATAAGGAAGTCAAGCTTAGCTTCTATGAAGGCAAGTCTATATTTTCTTGAATATTCCTCCATAAGTACCTACAAATAAGAAGAAAAATAAAGAAAATAAAGTACAAAAATACTAATAGGAAAAAAAATTAGCTAAGAAACAAATCACAACAAAAAATAAAATAAAAATAAAAATTGCCTAATTAGCAAATCTCTCGTTCTTCAAAATCTCAACTTCCAATGAGAGAAAGTGAAACTCGCCAATCCCCGGTAACGGTGCAAAAAACTTGTAATGACCAAATTTTCGACACAGCTACCAAAGACTAAACTAAGTCCTTGGCAACGACGCCAAAAACTTATTGACCAATTTTTCGACACGGCTACCAAAGACTAACTAAAGTCCCTAGTAACAACGCCAAAAACTTGTAAGGACCAAATTTCTGACACGGCTACCAAAGACTAAACTAAGTCCCCGACAATGGTGCCAAAAACTTGTTGACCAATTTTTTGACACAGCTACCAAAGACTAGCTAAAGTCCTCGGCAACAGCACTAAAAACTTGTAAGGACCAAATTTCCGACATGGCTACCAAAGACTAAACTAAGTCCTTGACAATGGCGCAAAAAAATTGTTGACCAATTTTCCGACACGGCTACCAAAGACTAACTAAAATCCTCGGCAACAATGCCAAAAGGTTGTAAAGACTAAATGATGTATTATATATGAAAATATAGCCAAGGGAATGAATGTGGTAAATACTCAAAAATTTATTTGAAACAAAAGTAGATACTTAAAAACTTAAATGAAAAGTATTTGTTAACACTCAACCCTTTCTTGAAGTGCACAGTTATAAGGCACAAAGGAATCTAGAAGTTCAGATATCGTACTCACGAGGATTGGAGGTTCTCTCTAATTGGAATTTGAGCACCCCGATTAAAAGGGCTCTTCACTATTTAGGCGACCAAATAGGATGTGGAATAAAATCAATTTAATTGAAATAAAAACTGATTTAAAACTAATCCTAAAATCTAACAAACAAACAAATACTTAATTCTAAAATGTATGAAGTGAAGTACCAGGGATGGCGATAATCATTTAACAATCAATTTTCATTTCCTTGAAAGCGCAACATTTATGAGTTGAATGCTGGATTTGTCCAAGAGCAATGTAGTATAGCTTGGATTTCTCTATACACCATACATTTTACTAATTAGAGATCCATGTTCCTTTCAAAGACATGAGTCTAATCAGTTACTTTTATAGTATAATCATTTTTCTAAGATCTGGTTATTTTTCATTTTCAGTACTTGATGAGTCTTAAACTCATCTATTTTTAATCCATTTTTCTAGAAATTTTCTAGATATTTATGATTCGTTTTTATGTTGAATTATGGAATATTCACTAACTTTTTGTTTTGCAGGTTTTAAATGAAAAAGAGATCATTCAAGCAAGAAAAGAGGAAAATTGGCTAAGGCAAAATTCTTTGTCGGGACACAATTTCCGAATGTCATGACAGAATCCCAATAGAACCAGCAAGAGTTATGTCGCAACAAGGATCAAGTTGAACTCAAGCAATAAATGAAGACTATCGCGCCATAATTTTAGATAGACTGACTGATTTCTGTCACGACAATGGATTTTTATGTCGCGACAAAGCTAGAGAAGTTCATAAAGAAGAATGTCGCGACATTCCTCACTCTGTCTCGACATTGATCAAGAACATGGCAGTGAAACTCATGTCGTGACATCTCATAACTCTGTCGCGACATAAAGATTTGAAGATTGCAGAAAGGCTCTATTGCAATAAAAGACAACTATGTCACGACCCAAAATCCACAGTCAGCTTTGAAGGGCAAGAAGAGTCTGTTGCAACAGAGAAGTTTTATGTCGTGATAGAAAATAGAAAAACAATGAGACAGATCAAGACAAAGTGCCTGCGATAGAAGACCAAGGAAGATTATATGTCACGACATAAGAAAACTATGTCGCGATACAACATTCAGAGTCAGCTATGAAGGATAAGAAGACTTTGTCACAACAGAGAATTTTTAAGTTGTGACAAACACAACATGAGGTTGAAGTGAACTTTATTGTGACAAAGACGGCTACTGTTGCGATAGAAGTTAAAGAATTACAAGAAACTTATGTTGCGACACAATAAAGAAAACAAGGCATAAATCTATGTCATGACAATAAAAATTGCTGAGTAAGAGATATCTGTCATGACAGAGAAGTTTTATGTCGCGACAGAAAATGGAAGAGACATGAGACCAACCAAGACAAGTAAGTCGCGGATAAATACTCACTCTTGCAACAAATGCGAGCCAAAAGAGTCGTGTTCAGTTGATTATGTTATGACAAAGAAAAAGGCTGTCGTGGGATAACAAAACCCAGTAATCAGAGAAACTCGCCGCGACAATGTTTTACTTTGATTTATAAAGGATGAAAACTGAAGAAGAATGTCGCAACACTCTTTACTATGTCGCGACAATGAATGAAGAACTCAAGGCAAAATTTTGTCACAACAACTGGAAGCTAGGTTGCGACATAAAAGAAAGCAGAAGACTCAAAAAAACTCGATATAAAATTTATGTCACGACATAAAGCAAATAAGAAGAAAGGGAAACTCATTCCCGCATGAAGAATTTGTTGTCGCGACTACTATTCAAGTATTCAAGCTGCAAGGGATCCAAGAATTGTCGCAACACAAGACACTCTAGTTGCGACATAAATCAAAAAACCTCAGCAGAACTATGTCGCAACATTGCCAAATTATGTCGCGATATAATTCAAGAAGAAAGCATAAAAGTATGTCGCAATAGAAACTGCATACCACGACAAGATGCTGGACGACAGAGATGAAACGGCGTCGTGACAAAACTTGGCGTTGGCGCATAAAGTTAAATACCAGCTAATTTTTTGGGGATCTATAATTTGTGCCTAAAAGTGCGGCCCATCATTTGAAAATCTATAAATTGACGCATCTAGAACACTATGTGTAGCTTCCGCCAAACCAGAAACTTTTGGGTAGCTGGAGACTCTTGTATATTATTATTTTTTATTTTTCTTTTCTTTTGTTTTTAAAGTAGCATTTTAGCTAGTTTTATTTTTATTTTTTATTGAACAGTAATCTGGTATGAAGTTTCGAGCTGGGTTCTCTATAAAATTTTGTTTTTCATTACTGTCTGATTAAATGAATTTGGAAATTTTCAGGAGTTCATTTATTTCAGTTCGTTTGCAATTTCAGTGAATTTACTTGATCAGTTAGTCATTGTTATTTGTGATCCCGCTTTGAAAAATTGAGTTCCATCTTGGAATGGATCGATGCTGATTATTATTTTCTACTCAACTTGAAAGAAGATCATAGTTTGAATGTTTGGATTTATTTAATTGGTATTGTTCTTGAAGCTAGTTGTTCAGAATATTAGTAGCTTATACCCATAAAATGATTGTATCTTGCTCTGATTTCCAAGAAGCCCTCTGAGTGACACGGAGATGAAGATTCTTGAGAGTATGGAGCAGTTACTTGGGGGTATGATAGACTAATATTATGGAGCAACCGAACTTTAAAAAATCACTTAGATAGATCACTGACTTACTCATAATGTGAGGATAGTTGGATGATGTATCAATTTAATTGATCAGAGGTTTCTCCTCAATCTGATGAGAGGATTTTGATCCCGTGTTAGCATAGATCTAATCAAGGAGATAGAGAATCTTATCAAATTAGATGGATGAGTTATCAATTAGATTGAGAATAAACATCCCGTCTATAAGTAAGAAGTCTTCAGTCCAAAGAAATGGGTATGAAGTACTGAAAAGGAAAATACCCAGATCTTAGAAAGAGGTTTCTATTCTACAAGTAACTGATTAGACCCATGTGTCCGAAAGGAATACGGAACTCTAATTAGTGAAATGTATGGCGGCGGAGAAATCCAAACTATACTCATGCCTTTGCATCTTGATGTCATTTCAAACTAATGGTCGAACTATGTTATAAAATGACGCAGAATTCATAATTATACACTGATATATATTTCCCAAAGGTTACTTACTCAAAGAACTTTCAAATCCATTTATTTGAATTCTTTTCATGTAGTTTTAGAGTTTTATCTAGTTTTTACTTTTGCTTAAGTTTAGAAACAAACTATTTTTAACTTTGGAGTTCAAATAGTAAGGATCTTGAGTAGATGAGGTACTTGATCTTTAGATTTATCATCAATCCTCTTGGGAATGATATATGGACTTAAATCTATTTTATTACTTGTATGACCTGTACACTTGTAGTGATTTAGATCAAAATCAATTTTAATGGGTCCCTTTTTCAAAAAGGGCTAAACACATATTTTTATCAAAATTTAGCTAATCAAGTTTATGGCATTCCAGTTGGGGACTGAAAAGTCTTTGGATGGAATTGTTAATTACTTCATCAAATTTGGTCTATGTTTGAAAATCAGTCAATCAGTACTTCACACCCAAATCTTAGGACTGAAGAATTCTTACCCCTATAGACAGGATTATGCAAGCCTTTTCCAATCTAATTGGTATCTCGTCCTTCAAATCTAATAAAATTTTATATATCCTTGATTAGATCTTTGCTAACACGGGATCAAGATCCTTTCATCGGACTAAGGAGAAACCTCTAATCAACTAAATTGATACATCATCCAACTATTCTCACACTATGAGTAAATTAGTAATTTATTGAAGTAATCTTTTAGAGTTCATTAATTCCATAATATTAGTCTAACATACCCCTAAGTTACTGTTCTTTACTCTCACTCTATGTCACTCAGAGGGCCTCCTGGAAATCAAAGTAAAGATACAGCTCTTTCTGGGTATAAGCTATTAATATTCCGAACAACTAATTATACGGAACTAGACACTATATAAATAAGCTCCTCAAACCCACAAAATAACCGAGAATCCGTGAATCAATGTTCAATAACTAATCCCCACCCCTAGAGGGTGTTTAATGTTCCATTACTGGCTTCCAATCATCACCAATCAAACAAGTAAGAAAATGAAGAAAGAAATCAAGAGATAAGGAGTGAGAAAAATCCTGATTTTAGTTTCAATCTTTGTCTGAATAGTAATGAAATCTGATTCTTTGATGTACAACACCGAAATCTCTTCAATACAAATAAAAATATGCTCTAAAACTACTCTAAGATCTACTAAAAATCAAAATCTACAGCAAAACTAAGAAATTGGGCAATTTAGAGAGAACCCTGGGCGAGCGTGTTCTCCTAATCTCCCCATTGCCCTAAAACCCTGGGGTAAAACGAGTATTTATAATCCTAAGATGGAAATGGTCTTGAAAACAATCCAAAATATCACTTGGGCTTTTCTCCGTTTTTCCCCAAAGACTATCCCGACACATTTTTTTGAGTTGTGACATCAGCATTTTTGAGTCGCGATGTCAGCATTTTGGAGGCCCATCACTTTTTCGCGACAAAGTTTACTTTGTCGCGACAAAGTTTGTCTGAAACTTTGTTGCGACAAAGTAAGACTTTGTTGCTGGCTTTGTCGCGACAGTTTGTGCTCAGCAACTTGTTTTTCTTCTTCAACTTGTTGGGGCAATAACTTCTTCATTTTAACTCGGAATTAGGAGTGTGAGGTGTCGTTGGAAAGATCTTTGAATGTAGAATACAACCATGAGTAGAGTTGATACATTTGATGCTCTAGATGATACATAAAAATTCATCTTCCTATTGACGTGCTATGAGACATCCTCTCTTTTTGGAACTATGTTACATCTTTTCTTACTAAATCACTTATTTTCCATCAAAAATCCTGTAAAACCAAGTTTAGAAGAAATGTTATGAGTTTTACATAAATATGGATATAAAATGTTCAAAATAGCATATGAAATGAACTCAAAACATAGATGAGTTTTACACTCATCACCAAGCCACAATGAAAAACCTTAACCCTTCTTTACAATATGAACTTGCAACAAAAAACGCTAAATTTGCCCAAAACTGCAAGGTAAGTGCAGCAAAAATGAACAAAATGACAAGTTTGGGGGAGTAAAATTTTGAAAAAGAGAAAAGAATGAGAACTAAGGATGGGAAAGAAAAAGAAGTGAGAAAAAGATGTACAAAAGAGGTGCACAACAGGAATTGAGAAGCTGAAAAATATGTGCAGTTTCAAAGAGAAGTGAGTTTTGCCTTGTAGCTTGCTTCCCTTGAGCAATTAAGTCCTTAGGGGTGTTCTACACCTAGTACCCTAATGCCAACTGGTATGGGAGTTGTTGACCCAAAGCTTGTTAAGGGGTAATAGAAAGCTTAAGAATGCAACACATTGCACCATTCCAAACCTTGAACAAAATGACAGGAAAATAGCTTTTGAACTAAGAACTTGAAATTGAAACAAAAAGTGGAGAAAGAAAAAACCACAGTGGGAAATATGAAGAAAGATGCACCAAATCAAGTTTGGGGGTGCTCTTGAAAAAGTTTGGATTAGACATGAAAGGATGAGCAATTTGAAGGCAAAATGCTAAGAAAATATTTGTAGCTTGGGTGAATTTGAACCTAAAATGTCCAGTTATCTACCCAAATACCCTAGCTATACATTACAAGCTTAAAAGACTTTTTGATCATGAGGGTTGTATCATGTCTACATTAGTGGAGAATGATATGGCCAACAAGCTTATGGGACCTAAGTAATTCTAAGATAATACCATTATGCATAGTAAGTCTCATAAGGCTAACTAATCTGCAAATTAGTCATAAAGGGAAGACTAACACACTCACTAGGTCAAGAACTATAATCGTTTACTAACTATGAATTATATGTTATATTGAATGATCTAAATTGAAATTTTTTTATAATCCTAAAATTGAAGCTTAATTAGAATTGATATCCATGGCGAAATCTTCACGAGGCCAAATTGCTTGTTGTTGAAAAGATGATTAAATGAAAAAATGTCCTTAAATATATATATATATATACATACATATATATATATATATATACTTATATATATATATATGCCTGCTATATATATAGATTTTTTTTTTTTTTGAGGGACAATTAAAATAATATTTTCTTTGTTTGAGGACAAAACAAAACTTTAAGTTTTAGGAATTCGAATGAGTCTAAAAACTCATCTATTTTTAAGTCCATTTCATATATATTTTTGAGCTTAAAGTTCAATTTAATATAAAATGTGAGTATTCAAGCGGTTATGTTTTGTAGGAATTTAAAGAAAAGAAGCAAGAATCAGCAAAAATTAAGTAGAAATGAGCATTGTACTGCAAAACGATGAAGAATGTCATGACATCAACTCAATGTCGAGACATTGGATTATCAATGTCGTGACATCGTGAGGAAAGTAACATGAAATTTACTTCAATGTCGCGACATCGCTACGACATCGGTTGAAGTGGGTAGAGCAGAAAAATCCAATATCACAACATCACCGTGACATCGCCACGACATCGGTTGAAGTGGGTAGAGTAGAACGTGACATCAAAAATGGCTTAAACAATGAAGATCTCAACATACAATGTCGCGACATCACAACTTTGATGTCGCGACATCATATTTAGGTAGTCAAGCACTCTCAAACAACCAATGTTGCGATATCAGAACTTAATGTTGTGACATCAAAAAATACAGAAGCTTTGAAGTTCTTAACATGCAATGTCGTAACATCATATTAAAGCAGCTAAGGGTGAAACTTAATGGACCGATGTTGCGACCTCTCCATGATATAGCTGCGACATTAGCCGAAAGGAAAAGAAAAGAAGATCCAACAATGTCACAACATCATCACAACATTGTCATGACATTGACCAGTCACTCAAAAATTCAAAATTGCCCAACAGACGTTCAATGTCATGACACCAAATTTGATCCACGACATAGTAGTTTCGATGTCGCGACATCACAGCGACATTGCCACTACATCAACACTAGGGCATAATTTTTATTGGGCTTTTCAAAAGCCGTGATATTCGCCTCGTTTTCATGGCCCAAGACCTGAGCCTCTAAATAGGAACTCCTTAGGAGGAAAGGGGAGCTTCTAGCCGTTGTTTATCTAGTTTTGTGCTTTTTGGAAGAGCTGAAGTCTCATTGTATATAATTTTCTTTTTATTACATTTTAGTTTTGTTTCTAGATTTATTTTTCTTTCTTTTAAGATTAGAGTAGTAGATCTGAGTTGATTCCAAGCTGGTTTGATTGTAAATCGAGCTTCATTTATGTTTGAACTTTAATGAAATCTAGAAATTTTCCTGGAATTCGTTTTACTTCAGTTTTGATCAAAATTTCTATGAATTTGTTTGATCAACTAGTCATTATCATTGATGATCCAAATATGGAAGGTTAAGCTCCCTTTGGGAAGAGTTTGTTGTTTTGATTATAGTTTGTAGTATTTTAATGTTGTTTTAGGAATGACAACTGGGATGATTTAATTGGTATTGCTATTACAATGAGCTGTTCGGAATATTAGTGTTCTATACCCAAAACAAGCTATATATGTACTCTGATTTCTAGGATCCCCTTGAGTGACATAGGGATGGACAACCTGAGAGTAAAAAGCAGTCACTTAGGGGTATATTGAATTGATATTAATTGAACTAATGAATTATAAAGATCACTTTGATACATCACTGGTGAAGATCTAGCCTCTGACTTCAAGGTCCCTTCTACAGGTGACGGCCGAGAAGTGTGTTCTCAAAGAGATAAGATCTCTTGATCCTATCGATTTAATCTTTAGAAGTTTCACCTCAATTAAGTAAAATAATCTCAATCCCGTGTTAGCTATGATTCTAATCAAGTAGAGAGAGCATTTTGCATTATCCTGTCTATGGGAGTAAGCAATTTCCAATCCTAAGAGATGACTAAGAAGTATTGAGAAGGAAAAACAGTCAGATCTTAAAGAATATCAAGTCATAAAAGTAGTTTTTTAGACCCATTGACCTGGTTTAGGAATATGGCTAGCTAAAGAGTGAAATGTCTTAGTAATACAGAGCATTTCGAGAGCTACGCTACCTTGCTCTTGGACAATTCTAGAGTTCATGTCACTGTAGCTGTATTTTTTCTTGAGAACTTTTCAAATTTGATAATGCGCCCTAAAAGGAATACCTTAAATAGACACTTTCTTTGTCTATTACAAGGTGTAAAAATAAATTAAATTATATTTTTTTAAGTTTAAATGACTTAAACAAAAAATGATAAAAATCAGAATTTTCACACATTAGCCAAAATAAATTTAGTAAAATTGTCGAATGGGGACAAGGTCTAAGTAAAGGGAAGTGTAATGTTAAAAATGTGAATTAAATGAAATGAGAGTGAAATGAAGTGTTAAAATGGAAAAAATGAGAAATGAGAATTAATGGAGTAGCGAACATGGCCTTACTTGATATGATAGGGATTAAAGATAGAATTTGCATTGTAGAAAACCATTTTCATTTAGGCATTCGGTTTTGAGAAAGAGAGAGTTAAGGCTTGTAGAAAGGGCTTTGGTGATTTTTCTACAGTAACAAAGTTTAAGAGATCAAAGGAAGAATATGTTTGTGTGAAGAATCAAAGATTAGAGGTATATGGCTTCCAGGCCTGGCTTTTATTTTCTTGTGTTGGGTTGAGCCGAAAGCCCCCAAATTTTGGATGAAAGTGTTTTTATTAGTTTGTAAAAGCAAGTTTTAGGGGTTTCCTAAGTTGTGTTTGGTTGTTTTGATTGGTTTGGATTGGTTTGGGAAATTTTTTGTATAAAAATGGTTAGGTTTCAAGGAGTTCTTTGTAATTTTTTTCAAAAACCTTGTTCTAGTTTGGCCTGAGTTAGAGACCTTATTCCCAATCAAACGAATTGATTCTAATTGGTAAGTAACCATAGAGATCTATAGCTACAAAAATATATATGAGGAGCATGAGAGACAAAATTGCTAAGCTCTAGGAAACAAGTCATGGGTTTAAAGGTAGTTTTGGGTAGGCTCAGCTGCGGGTGTCTTTCTTGTTTTTAGATTGTAAGTTGTGGTGTTTTGGCCATAAGTTGAGTTTCACTCATCCAAACTGAGTGATTCAAAATTCTAGGTAAACTAAACTTATAGAGAAATAATTTACTTGAAGGAATTGTATGCAATTTGTAACCTGAATTAAATCTATCAAGAATAGGCGTAATGCAGAGATTACATTTTGCAAATTATAGTAGTCTAGATGGAAGAATGCAATAGCAAAGTTTGGTGAGTCAAATTGGATGATTCAATTGGAGAAACTTCTAGAACCATAGATTCAAATGAGTAGAAGGAACCATTACCAATATATGGATTGAGCTCACGAAGTCGAAAATAACATTAGGTAATCAAGTGAGTTGGGCATATCGACTAGTTTGGCATTCGAAAATGTGCGTAACGAGGTTTGGTGATCAAATGAGATGACTCCAATTCATAATGAAAATAGACTCATAGAGATATCATTTCCTTGTAGAAAGCATGAGAAAAATATGGCTCATGTGTCCCTAGAAAATTTTGCAATTGAAAGAGTATTGGGTAGACATCAACCCTAACCAAAAATCCTAGAATGCACAACTGATTTTTCTTTCTTGGGTTGTTCTTTAATCGTGACATAATTGTGATGGATTAGGGGTTGGTGACAAGGAATCTTGATGCAAGAATGGGATTCCGAGGATAGGAATCGAAGAGTGACAACCTTTTGAATTGTTCTTGATCTCTCTCTTTACATTGGAATTTGTGAAAGTTTGATCTGCGACTCTTGCTTTCGTTATTTGAAAGTGATTGAAAAATTATGAAGTATATTAAAAATAATTTATGATAAATTGCATATTTGGCTGTTTTAAATTGATTTGGAACAACCTAGATTGAAATAAATTGTATATGAAAATTTATGGCGTTAAATAAATGTGTATCGAATGTATATACAACTGTAGCATTATGACGAATGATTTGAAGAAGTAACCCAAAAAGAATGTTAGCAGATTAAAAATTCAAGTTAAGGTTGATTGATATCTTAATAAAAGTCAAAATTAGCGATCTTGCTTCCGAATGTAATGAAGTGACACTGGATGGTAGCAGCGGAAGCGTGTGCTCGTAATTCCGCAGTGATTTTAATAACCAGTCGGCAACCCGAGGCGGGACCATCACGTGGTATAAAGCGGATTTTTATCACGCGGCCCCTCACGTAGCGGGTTATACCCGATGGTCATTATCACATTGCATTGAAAGCGCGGAGTTCAAAATTCGATAGAGCAAAATGATGAGATTGGAAAAGTGCATGAAATTGTGATTGAATGATTTGTGCATATGAAATTGAATTACTTGAAATGACCAATGAATTGTAATTGAATGTAAATGAAATGAATATATATATATATATGTATTGTACTGCATTAGTCATTAGGAAAAATGTACAAAAGCATTGTTTTATAAACATTGCATGAATTGATTTAAACTGAAATGAAAAGAGAATTGTATAGAACCACTAAGTTTGAAAATGTTTAGCGTTGTTTTTGTCATCACGTGGTATCGAGTGAACAAGTGCGGACAGGCCGGGATTTAGAGTCCTTTGTCAGCTTATGCAATGTCAGTAAGATCAAACCAGCCATTCATGGAAATGGTTTATTATTTTGTATAACTCGATTTTTATTTTGTAAACGTTTTGATATTGAAAACTCAAATATATTTTGTAGTGTTGATTGAAAATGGCATACTAATGCCATATTGTACAAACTGTAGGGTTTATCCTCAAAATCAATGAACCTCTGTAAATGTTTTGATGCATATTATTATATATTCTACGGAGTATAAAAGAAGAAGAAGGAAGAAAAACTTAAAAAGCGTATTTGTATTCGTATCGGTGTATTTGGACTTTACATTTATTTTAGTATCAAAGCCGCAAATGCTTATGAAACTTCTGATGACAGAAAAGATATTTGTATTTGTATTTGTGTTTGAATATATCTTAAAAGTAAAAGTAAACCGGTGGCGCATCAAGCGCTCTGAGATAAATAAAGTATAATTTCTTTCCCCGATGTTATTTCGGTCTAGTAAGCTCTACAATCATTTTAAATTTCTTTCACTTTTCATCAATTTATTTTTAGAAAGTTTAATTTATCCTCTAAAATAGAGGTTCAAATAATGATATCTGGACTTATAATCCACTTTATTACTTGTATGACCTATGCACTTACAGAGATATGAGACCATAACCAATTTTAATTGAAAATTATTACACACACAACAGAAAACAGCTTTTATATACTTAGCCTTTATATAATTTAGTGGAACATGATTTTTTGGCACCTCTTTAGGGTGAATAATTATTGGTAAGTGAATGAAATTTGGCACACACCTGTGATCAAATATTTGAATTAAGCAAGTTTTGGCGTCGATTCAGGGAGGTGAATAAAGTTCTTGGTAAAGTGTTAGAAATTTAGCACATGCATTAAGTAAATTTGATCATAGCGGCCCCAGAAGTATGTGAAAAAAAGTCCTTAAATACTCCTCGAAAAGTGGGTTGAAACGAGCCAAAAAATGGAAATAAATTGGGCCAAATCGTCACATGGTCACAACCATAAAGGGCTTATGGTTGCAACCACATAGAAAGTTGAATACAAAATTGCTGCAGGATTATAGTCACGACCACATTGATAGTGTTTGATGGCTTGAGGTTACGTATTGGCGATAAATCGAACTTTCTTTTGCATGGAAGCCCCGACACGTGACTTTGTAGTCACGACCATAAATCTATGCGGTCGCGGCCACAACTTCTTCCTTGCGCGACACCGATTCTTTACTTGAGTGCTTGCTTTTAGTCTCATTTTCTTCGTTTCTACAAAATACACAAATATAGGGGTTAGGCACGAAAATGAGTACGAAGGAACAGATTAACATAAAAATCATAGATTATATATGTTTACTAATAGAAGCTAACCTAAAGCACCATAACAAATTCCCACAAACTTAGTATTTTGTCCTCGAAGCAAAGCGATTTCACACTTTTTCTTATTCTGACTAAAAATATGTTGAAACGTAATAAAATTGGATAATAAAATGATAATTTACCTTAAGGATCTTGTCTTCATGCAACACAAAGAAAACTTCAAGATAGCCTTTTTCAAAAATAATGGATTTGTTCATAAGTTAGAACCTACCTAAACTGAGTTCTCAGAATTATTGTGTGGCAGTCTTCCCATACAGCCAATTGGTCCAGGATGGAATTAGATGAGTATGTGTGGAATGGGATCTCTTACTCACATGGTGAGTGTGTAAGACTCCATAGGCTTGTTAGGCATATCACTCTCTATTAATGTAGGCAATGCACAACACTTAGGATCAACTAGGTGCTGTTAACTTATAAGTGTATAGCTTGTTGGGTAGTTAAATGAGCATTTGAGCTTGATTTACGCAAAAAAACACATTTTCACTGTTACATGTTGTTCATCCTTTAACATAACACATTCTTTTCAATTCAGATTCCTCTTAAGCTTCCCAAGTGTGACTTATTGCAGCGCTGCTTTTTCATCAGCTCCTAAACTTGCATGGATTTTCACCATCTTCACAAGAACACCGAGCTTTATTTTCATGGATTACAAGGCGTAAGGAGTAGTCGCGATGTTCAACCTCTTCGCTTTCTACCTACACATCTTTCAGCATTTTAGGTTATAGCAACTCTGAACCAGTTGGCGCCCAGGGTGCAATGTTGGCTACCCACTTGGAGTTCAGTATTAGAAACTGGCAAGTGGGGCTCTTTCAGCAGTCTTTCCCTGCTCTTATTTATTCTTTTTTTCCTTTCTATACTTTCTGTACTGCACTTTTCTTTCTTCCACCTAGTAACGTCTTTGGATGCTCTGGCTTTTCACTCCGGCAAAACTCTCGTTCACACTACAGCGTATTCAAGATATAACATTGAAGGCAACATGTTAGGGTAAACAAGTGCTCTTTGATTGAAGAGTATTCAACAAAAAAGGGTTAAGGAGCTCATTCTTGGTTTTTCTACAAGGAAATGGCTAAAAATGGCTCAAATTTTGTGACTATGAATATTTGCACAAAAGGGTTAGCTAGAAAAGCTTAACCGATCCAAGGATGGCCTATATCATTTCTAATTGTCGTGTTCCCTAGGATTTCGCCTCTAGCGATAATTGAACAAGTTCTGGGATCTCAAGGATCAAATGAGATAAGTATTCACCTAATTCTTCTCTAAACAGCTGCCCATTGACTACAAGGGTACATTCTGACTTATACTCAAAGTGACAATGCAGAACTTTTAATCTAATATTGTTGACTGAGTCAAACCATTATGATTTAAGTTAAAATATCTCTTATTTTCTTCATGTGAATGAAAGTTCAATCTATTATCCTCATCGATATCACAATTAACCCAAAACAAGCTCAACCAAAAACAAAAACAACCTAAACAAAATAATAATTACATAAAACTGAAAACATAAAAAAGCAATTAAAAGACACAAGATACTAAAAGTAAACACTAAAAATAGGATATTTGAAGTTGAAAATTTAAAAAACAAAGGGACACCCCCAATACCCCTAAACATAAAATATGCATTTTAATGTATGAAATATGAAAGAATGAGAATAGAGGACTCCTCTAGATGATCAAGTGTGAACATTTGGCTCGGGTTGAAGTTGGTCTTGATGAAAGTCCCTCAATAAGAATCAGCTTCAATGTCCTTTAAAACACAAACAAAAACAAAAACAAACATTAAAAAAAAAATCAAAATACAACACTAACATAACTAAAAACCAACAAAAGTAATAAATGGATAAAAATCTTTATTTTACTTGAGGATTACTCCTAAGAAAATTGCTCAGTTTTTTAGAGTCGGCTGAACTCATTAAGGGTTGAGATCTTGCTTTGACACTCGTATCACGACTACTCCCTCTTCCTAAATTTCTAATCACTCGTGAGGATAAGCTCCTCCACCTCCCTACTATGTGATGTAAGCTTAAAATCCAACTCTTTTGGTGGGGAAAGAGTTGGTCTTTTGTCCCCACATTCTTGATTTTTCCCTCTTGAATGATTGTGGGTTAAACTCATCAAAGGTAGAAAGTGAACTCTTTATCGCAATAAACATTTCTTTTCTTGTCCGTAAGTTGTATGCTTTGGTGGAGTGGTAACACCCCAAATTATACCTAATAGTTTTTATGGCATGTTTAAAGTAAAATGGAGATGATCAAATTGTGTTTCTCGGAAATTTTGGGTTGTGTGAAAAGATTATTTTTACTATCAAAGGACTAGTTGGCACAAGTGATAGAGGTTTATATGCTGAGTGTAGAATTTTGATAATTTGTATGTCGAATGAATAAGAGAAGGACCGTCACAAGGAAGAATAAAGTTGAACCCGATAAGAGAATGCCACATAGTGCCTTCTAAAGGCAAGTCTTCAATTTAGCTAGAAAAGCTTGGCATTTGGATGTTAAGTCTTTAGGGGGGGGTGCGTTGCGAGAGGAAAGAAATGGTTGAGAGCTTGGGAGAGAATTTTCTCTCCATTTAGAAAAGTTGTTGTAATACCCAAAAAATACCACTAGAATTTTATAATAATTTTTTAATATATATTAGGGTATAAAATTCAAGAGCAAAACTTAAGGTTTTTTAGGAAATTTGATAAATTGATAGGTGTGAAAAGTAGGAAATGAAATGTAGAGCATATGATTAAATATTATCTTCTTTAAAATATGTAAGTGGTGAACCAGAAATAAACAGTGAAAAATGCAGAATTGGAAATTTGTAAAATGAGGACCCTAAGGGAATTCGAATGATAGCTTAAATCTTTAATGTGAAATAAATGATAAGTGAATGTGCAAATAAGAAGGGCCCCATTAAGCTTTAAATGAGAAAAATGGAAAACTCAGGTTAAATGAAGAGCCAAACACTTTGGCCTTAAGAGAAATAAAGGGATGTTGGTACATTTGGTCTTAAAGGCACATTGTGCAACGTGTTGGGAAGAGAGCAGAAAGAGAGGCTATGTTTGAGGAAAACGAGGTTTTGGTGGGAGATCATCCCCATTTATAAGTTTCCAAGTGATCAAGGAGGAAGAAGGAAACTAGAGTAGAAAGAGTTAGAGATTTCAAGTAGAGTTAAAGCACTATATTTCTTTAAATGATGTTTGGGGTTCAGAAAAGAGCCTAATCCATCCATGGGTTTTGCTCATGATTCCAGGTTAGGAGGATATTCAGAATGCCTTTGGGAGTGAGATTTCCTAGAGTTCCTTTAGTTTGGGGTGATTTTTTGGAGAAAAAATCGCAAAGGGAAAAACGAGAAAATATGGGCGAAAGCGGTTTCCCTCTACAGCCGCGGCGCAGAGCATATTGTGGCTTAGGTCTGCTCGGCGAACTGACTGCGCGGCCGTCGGGTGCCCTCGTCGCGAGCTCAAGGACGAGGTCTTCGTGGCACCCTCGGATGCCTTCTGACGTGGCTTTGCCATGGCTACAGCAGTCTTCTGTCGCGGCATAGACAACATTCACGGAAATGAGAAAAATTTGCTGAAGATTTTGTTCGAAAGTCTGCGTGATCGTAGGTGTTTAGGAACCCAAATAAATGATTAATGGGGGTTCAATTAAGAATGAAACTAAGTGAAAAACGTACCATACCTCGCCGCCTCGGCGAAGCAATATTTGTTAAGTGTGATTAGTGCTAGTTCACTAAATGTGATGTGTGTGATTTACTAGGGGTCGGTGAGGATCACCTAACCTAGGGCCAAGATTGTGGCCAAGAAAGAGATAGATTGGTTTGTTCTATCTTCTCCTATTATCGTTTCAAGATTTGAAATGTTTTTTCTAAATGCATAAGAAAAACATATTGATTTGTTTTAATTGATTTAAGGCAAATGATTGTGAAATGTTTGCATATGAAAATTACATGATTATTGAAAATGAACTGTTTATACAAATGTACATATTGTATTGCATTTTGCTATAAAGGATTTGAATGTTCTTAATAGAATGTTAATCGTTTATTTCACATCAAGAATAGATTGGTATATCAATATGGGTCAAATTAAGCGATGCTAGCGAGCCGACGTATTGATGTGTGCTCCGATCGGCCGACCAGGAGTGGGGACCGTTATCGGTAGTGTTCACGAATTGATTTTTTTATAACCGGTCCAGCGGCCAGGGGGACCAAGGCGTGTATAAAACAAATGTTTTATCTGCCAGGCTACGTGGGGCAGTTCCGGTGATCCAAGATATCACGTATCTGAAAACATACGAGGGTTAAATTCATTAGTAGAATTGAATTGAATTTGAGATTGTTGACATGCGGTATTGAAAACATGATTGCGGTGAAGTGAAAAAGCCATTTGTGTAATGCGCTGATTTGGTTATAAATGATTTATTGCATATAAAAGTGTATATTTTGAATGATCAATGAACCATAAATGATTGTATGAAATAGTATATGTTTTGTATTGACATTGATCATTGAAAATTCTAAAGTATTGTTTAGTAAAATTGCATAATTTGACAAGGCGAAGCGAGAAGAATGGAATTGTATAGAACCACTAAGCGCAGAAAATGTTTAAGCGTATTGTTTATCAATGCGTGAGTCTGCCAAGTGAGCAGGGATGGCTGAGGATCGAGGGTCGAGTTATAAAGAAAGAGTGCGAAGTATGCTCAGACATATGCATTTCCATTGTTGTTTTTAAAATTGATATTTTGTAAAAACAATTTGAACTTCTGAACATCTATTTTGTAAATCGTGCGGCATGGAATGCCTTCCATTGTAAATGTATTTTGTTAAATGTAAATGTTTATGGGCTTGCCACTAGAGGTGAAATCAAACTTGGCCTTTGTGATGATTTTGATAAAGTGATATAGTAGTGTCGAGCATCCCTCGTGGTTTAGTTCGATTCCACCAGCCAGTCGACGGACTCGGGGGTTGCCCATTTTAGTGGTATCGAGCCTAGGTTTAGGCGTTTAAAAGAGACCACTAAGCTTGATTTTGAAAGAGTTTTGAAAATGGTATTTGACATACATTGCATTTTTCATATAAAGGATAACATGACTGCGAGAAGCGGATCTTGTGGGTATTAATAGGTAAGCATGGATGTGTTCGGGTACCCGCAGGTCGAAGGTGACCCGAAATCGTCGATAGTCACGCTAGTGTGGTAGGTGGGCAAGCATCTCATGCTCCACGAGTAATGAGCAGAGCAAGTGATGGGAGTACTAGCCGGTGCATCCACTCGACGATTAACTCAAGCTTTGCAAAGAATGGCAACGATTCGCGATTGCTCATGGCGATCAACCATTAAGAGAATTGGTAAGGTACCAACTGATTCGTGTGCAAAGTAGGTGTATCGGAATGATGACAAGACATAACCTAAATTCCTCCCCTCGCCATAGCAAAGCTCTTTGCGATATAGTAGCTCTAGGGTCGAACACGGGGATGGGTTTTCTTCGTTTACATGGAGATTCACAGTGAATGCAAAATGGTGGGTCGAATTTGGATTTGGGGTGTTGGTAAAAAAAAGGGAGTTGGTGATTTGCAGATTGAAAATACAATAAGTAAAAAAAAAATGTAAAATAGAATTCCTTGTAGTGTTAGGTCATTGGGGTTTGGGGTCACAGGAGCAGCGAGGGTTCTCTCCGGAGGTGTTTCCTCGCGTTGGGGGAGGATGACTATAGTCATATCCCAAGCCAGGTTCTTCATTTAGCTGTAAAAGCGGTACTAAATAATTATCTTTGAAAAATTGGTATTTACCTCCCATTGTGACAGTGCCGGGCCACGATGGGTCAACATCACATGACTCACTTTTAACAACTATCGTAAATAACTAATAGATATCCCAGTATCTAACAATAAGCATACAATGAACACTAAAGCTTACCAAATGCGGCCATTCACGATGAGCTAGAAGAGATCGGAAACCTAAAAATTGGAGAAAAATAAAAATATCCTTGAATCGCCTTTCACTAACCCGTAGATGATAACTTAACGGATGTCAATGAGAATCTAGCGATAAGCATCCAGTGAACCCGAAACATCAATGCTTATCATTCAAGCGATAGAAGGATTAAAGCCTAGATTTATTGAAACCATAAATGGTAGAAATACCTCAGTTAAAACATGGAAAAACCCCCTCGATTGCTTCGATCCCACATGGTAGCCTTCCACTCAAGGGAAAAGGGTTTTAGCGCTCATCCTCAGGAGTTGTATGTCATGGGTTGTTGAAACTATGAAAGAGTGGAAGTAGAAGAGCAAGGAAAATGAGCAAAGGCGGGGAGGAGGCAGCTTCTCACAGCGAATTATTGCGAGTGATTGATTGTACGAGCTTGAATGAGGGGTTTATATACACTTTCGGAACAAGGGAAATTACAAAAAACCAAAACGAAAACTAATACAAGGGATAAAATGGGAAGAAGCAAAATTTGTAACAATCGGGCAAAAGCGTGAAATAGCGAGAGGGTGAAGCAGTGGTGACAGTGTGACGATGTTGAGACGGAGTGGAACAATGCCTTAGGAAGCAATTTTCACATCGGTACGGCGGCTTCTTTCGCAATTTCTGAAAATTTCGCTGACTGCGGAATTTCATGACTCGATTTTCTTGCATTTTATGCTCTTGCTTTCTTACAGTCTCTCTAATACGCAATGACATTGAGTTTGACTCAAATTCTTCGTGCTTGGATAAACTAAACAAATTTTGCAGCATAAATAGCTTGTAACTATAAAATTCAGCATAAAATGCAATTGGTAGAATCTTGAGGGACCTTAATATGCAAATTAGGTTAGTATATTGATTAAATGCAAAGTGCTCAAAACCTTAAATAAGCAGGGTTAATAACTACTTTTTGAGCAATGCAAACAAATAGACTTTCTTGAAAGAAGGAGGTGAGCCTTTAATGAGCGGAAGAGGTAAAAACAAAGGGGCAGAACAGGTGATAGTGCGGAGTTACATTGTACATCGGATGAGAGTTTAAGGATAATGTGACCTCCTACTACGAGAATGGGAGCTTTTCGTGGTGGGTTTGATTACCCGGGGCACTTTCACCAAAATTATTACATGGGGGTGTAACTTCTTTGGTTGAGTTAAAGCTTTATGTGGAGTCATCTATGCGGCGACATGGGGATGAGGTTTTAAATGTCTGACGAAGACGGATGAGTGTGATCGGGTCTCAGAGAGAGAGTTGCAGTTGAGCAAGTATGCTCCCGGGAATCTTGCTAGTGAGTATGAGGGAAGAAAAGTGTCATGGGATTTCGAAGGCGGCCTTAACAGCCATATTCGAGCCCATGTCACGGGTTTTTCCATGAGGATTTATGCAAAATTGTGACATGTGCATTGAATGTGGAATGAGTAAAGAAAGAGGAAAAATAGAGAAAAGATAAAAGACAGGGAAAGAAAAATCTCGGTCAGTCCAGTTCGCAACAACAGAAAAGGAAGAAATTCAGAGGACCACGGGGTTCCATTCAGCACCATAGCTGGGGTTGCGCAGCGGGGCTATTGGTAGAATCTTACTCTACCAGAGCACCTGCATCGGTTCAGAGTGTACCGAGAGTGCTAGAGACCAAGGCTGCTCCCCTCATTACTCCCCATTGTGGGAAAAATCATAAGGAGGAGAATGTTGGAGACTTCACACAGTGCTTGTTTGATTTGTGGATCAAACGAGAATAGGCGAGAGGTGTTCCACAGAGCTCGTTCATTCATAGCACCAGACGAGGCAGTAGGCTTTCATCGGTACGAAAAGGCGGCCAAGAGTGTTGCATCATTGAGTGTTCCGAGGCAAAGGACATAGACTATGGGAAGACAAGATGCACGTGCTCCAAATAGAGCATATGCAATGAATGCAGTGGAAGATACCAATGCTCCAGATGTGATAGTTGGTAATTTCCAAATCTTTGATACTACTGTACATGCATTGATTGGCTCCGGGTTAACCCACTCGTACATTTGTGTTGACATACCCAGCTTGGGTAAATTACTGAGGAGTGAAACCGAGTATGATATCTTGGTGATGAACCCGCTCGGACATAATGTTATTGAGAATAGAGTGTATAGAGATTGCCCTATCTGAATACAAGAGTATGAGTTTCCTGGGGATTTGATCGAATTATCCTTTAAGGAGTTAGATGTGATTATGGAGATGGACTGGTTGTCCCGACACCAAGTGATGGTGGATTGTAGAATGAAAAGAGTGACCTTGAGAACACCGAATGAGGATGAAGTAACTTTCATCGGCGGGGAGTCAAACCACCTTTCTAATAGTGATATCTATGACGACGACCAACTGCTTAGAATGGTCTTGAAAGGATGTGAAGCCTATTTGGCCCACGTGATTGAAATGGAAGGCAGGGCTGTATGTCAGATATCACATCGTTAATAACTTTCCAGCGTGTTTGGGAAGAGTTGCCAGTTTCTCCCCTGAGAGTGAGTTTGCAATCGACGTTGTACCAAGTGCCACACCAGCATCCATTACACCATACTGAATGGCTCTGTTAGAGTTAAAGGAATTGAAATTGCAGTTGCAAGAACTGCTAGAAAAGGGTTTATTTGACCAAGTGTATCACCATGAGTAGCCCCGGAGTGCTTTTGTTAAGAGAAGAAAGATGATGTGATTTACTTGGCTATGTATTGATTATGGACAACTTAACAGTTGATAGTAAAGAATAAGTATCCGTTACCCAGGATTGATGATTTGTTCGACCAATTGAAAGGTGCAAGTATCTTTTCAAAGATAGATTTGCGATCTAGTTATCATCAGTTGAAAATTAAAGATGTAGATGTGCATAAAACGGCGTTTAGAACGTGTTATGGACATTATGAGTTCCTTGTAATGCCGTTTGGTTTGACAAATGCACCAGCGGCTTTCATGGACCTAATGAATCTTGTTTTCTTACCACATGTGGATCAGTTTACATGGCCGTGAGTGTTCATGAGCGACATTCTTCTTGCTAATATTCAAAATATCGAAAAATTACGACCTGCAAAGGTGTTAGAAACTTTGAGAAAACTTTGAGAAAAGAGAAGTTGTATGTGAAACTGAGCAAGTGTGAGTTTTGGTTGAATGAAGTGTCCTTTCTTGGGCACATTGTATTGAAAGAAGGAATCCGAGTAGATCCAAAGAAAATAGAAGTGGTTGTTGAATGGAAGCCACCAAGAAATGTTACAGAAGTGCGTAGTTTCTGGGGCCAGGCGGGATTTACTCTGAGAAGATTCGTTGCGAGGGGTTTTCTATGACTATGACCACTGTGTGGTGCTTTCCCGGAAAAATGTAAGAGTTTGAGTGGAGTGAAAAGTCATCAAAAGAAGTTTGGCTAAGTTGAAAGTGTTACTAAAGCGGGAGCAGGTTCTTACTCGTAGGCCTACGGTAAAGATTATGTGATCACTAGTGATGCGTCACTAAAGGTTGGATGTGTCCTTATGAGGGGTAAGGTGGGTGCTGTCAGTGAGGCAGTTGAAGCCGCGTCGAAGAACTACCCCACGCATGATTTGGAATTAGCTATAATTGTATTTGCGCTGAAAATTTGGAGACATTATTTAATGCGGAGAAAGGTGTTTCATTTACAGATCATAAGGAATCTTAAGTATTTGCCCACTCACAACAAGAGCTTGGCAAGACAACGAGAATGGATGGAATTGATAAAAGATTATGGCCAGTAGTAGATAATCACGAGGAAGACGATATAGTGGTGGCGCGCTTTGAGTAGAAAAGACGGTCTGGCTTTGGCTTCCGAGCTTTGAATGCCCGTTTGTCATTAACATATGGTGATGCCGTAGTGCGGAAGTGATGTGAGGCCAGGAGATGTTAAGCCCGTTAACTAGAAGCATAAAGAGATGAAAGATTTCTACCATAGTAAGTCGGATTGGAAATGGTAAAGAAACAGAGTTCTGATGGTGAAAGTGGGTTTTGTATTATAAAGATCGAGGTTTGTGTGCAGATGACAATGATTTGAGGGAAAGCCATACTTGAAAATGCACATAGTGGATCTTTTCGTATCCCGTCAGATAGCACGAAAGATGTATCAGGGTTTGAAAAGTATCACGATACAGTGGTTTGGAATGAAGAGATGTATTAGGTTGTAACAGTGTTTGGTGTGTCGAAAAGTAAAAACGAGCATCGGGTTCGCCAGGTTATTATCGAATACAGTGGAATAAGGACCGAATTATCGTGGTTTTTGTGGTTCGGTTACCATTAATGAGGGAGAAAGCATGACTCGATTTAGATTCGTAGTGGTAGGTGGGCGTGGGCTCGCTTCCTGCCGGTGAGGAGGCAGAATATTCACTTGACAAGTTAGTAAAGTTGTATATCGAAATAGTTCGGTGCATGGGATTCCCTATATCCATTATTTTAGGCAGAGATCAGGGTTGCTTGGAGATTTTGGTGAAAGTGCAGAGGCCTTGGAGCACTTGACTTAATTTGATCTGAGCGTTCCACCGCGAGAAGGATGAATGATCGAGAGATAGTGATCCAGATTCTAGAAGACATGTTAAGGAGTTATGTGATCGACTATGAGGGTAGTTGGGATCGACACATTCCTTTAGTTGAATTTGTATTACCTTGGCGGTTTCAATCAGTATTGGAATGGCTCATACGAGGCTTTTATATGGAGAAAATGTAGGACACAGTTTATTATTATTAGTGAATTGGCGAAGAAAGTGATTAGCCAGATTTGATACAAGGGTAAAGAAAAGTGAAAATGATTAGAGAAAGATTGAAAGTGTGCAAATTAGACGGAAATTATATGCTCGACATGAAAGAAAATATATTCGATATGAGATCGATGAAATTTGTTTTGAAGTATCAGAAGGTGGTAAATTTAGAGGCAAGTTGAGCCTATGAATTTATTGGCCCCCTATGAGTGATTGAAAAAGTGGATTCAGCATCTGGTTGGCATTACCTAGATTGGAAGTCCCACCCTCATAAAGTGTTTCATGTATCCATGCTACGGTGGTACCGATCAAACTCATCACATGTAGTCTCTTTGGAGACAATTGAGTTGAGACCGGATTTGACCTATGAAGAAGAGCAAGTGGAAATTTTGGCTCGCGAAGTGAAAGAATTGCGAAACAAGAAGATTCTGTTAGTCAAAGTGTTGTGGAGAAACCATAAGACCGAAGAAGCCACTTAGGAAAGTGAAGAAACAATGTGGCAACAATATCTGCAACTGTTTAATGAAAGAAAATTTTGAGGACAAAATTTTCTTAAGTGGGGAAGAGTTGAAACACCCCAAAAATACCCTAGAATTTTTATAAATTTTTATTATATATTCTGAGTATAAATTGAGCCAAACATGGGTTTCTCCGGGGAAATTTGATAAATTGTTAAATTGTGAAAAGTGAAATGAAAATGTGAGCATATGATTAAATATTATATGCTAAAATGAGAAATTGATTGAACCCGGAAATAAACCCAAGTGAAAAATGGAAATTTTGGAAATTTGTAAAATGAGGACCCTAAGAGATTGAATGATAGTTTAAATGCTAATGTGAAATAAATGATAAGTGAATGTGCAAATAAGGAGACTAGTAAGCTTTAAGTGAGAAAATGGAAAATGGGATTAAATTAAAGAGCCAAACATGGCCTTAAGAGAAATAAAGGATATTAGACCACTTTTGGTCTTAAAAGGCACATTGTGCTAAAAACGTATTTGAGAGGGAAAGTGAGAGAGAAGAAGACCGGGTTGAGGACAAACCAAGGTTTTGGTGGGAGGCATCCCATTTATGGTTTCCAAGTGATCAAGGAGGAAGGAAGCTAGGGCAAGAGTTGAGAGATTTCAAGTAAGAACCAAACCCTAGATTTATTTAAATGATGTTTGGGTTAGAAAAACCCTAATCCATCCATGGGTTTTGCTCATGGTTGGGTTAGGAGGATATTAGAATGCCTTTGGGAGTGATTTCTAGAGTTCATTTGTATTTTGGGTGAGTTTTGGAGAAAAATTGTAAAAAAGGAAAAACCATAAAATCTGGACAAAATAGGTTCCTACACTGTAGCGTAGGGAACCCACGCTGCGGCGTAGACCTATGTTGTAGTGTGGGTTGCCCTCGCTGCTTGGAATGAGGCCGGAGATTGCCAATGGCACTCACCGGGTAAGCTACACCGCAACGGACGCTGCGCGGCGTAGACCTTTGTTAAACGATAAAATTTTTGGATTTTGTTTTGAAAGTCTCGTATTCGTACACCGATTGTTTAGGAACCTAATAAATTATTAATGAGGTTCAATTAGAATATTAAGTGAAAACGTGTACCATACCTCGCCGCCTCGTCGAAGCGATATTCATTAAGTGTGATTAGTGCTAGTTCACTAAATGTGATGTGTGTGATTTGCTAGAGGTCAGTGAGGATCACCTAACCTAGGACCGAGATTGTCGACAAGGTAAAAAGAAAGAGATAGATTGGTTTGTTCTATCTTCTCCTATTCTCGTTTCAAGATTTGAAATGTTTGTTCTAAATGAATAAGAAAAGCATATTGATTTGTTTTAATTGATTTGAGGCAAATGATTGTGAAATGTTTGCATATGAAAATTACATGATTATTGAAAATGAACTGTTTATACAAATGTACATATTGTACTGTATTTTTCTATAAAGGATTTGAACGCCCTTAATAGAATGTTAATTGTTTATTTCACATTAAGGATAGATTGGTATACTAATATGGGTCAAATTAGCAATACTGCGAACAAACGTATTGATGTGTCACTCAGTATTGCAATGTGACAGATATACATGAACCACAGATTCTGATTTCATGAATAGTAAATTTCGTTTTCGATCAGTTAGGTATTTGACTAGAAACAGTCAAATGAATAGTAATTTTTGAAAAACCAAGCCCCGAAAATAAAAATAAAAATTGTCCCACCATGTTTCATAAGATTTTAATGGAAAACGTAATTGTATAAATGGGTTCACTCCACGGATTCACTTTTAAAAAGGTTTAAACGAAATGAAATGTTTTTCGAATCGAGTAAGTCTTAGATCCCTCGAGTTAAGAAAAGGAAACTCGGGTTGGGTCCCTTCAACATGGTATCAGAGCCTAAGGTTTTGAAAATGTTTTGGTGTTTTGAAAAGTCTCCACGTCCTAAAATGATTTAATGTTTTATTTAAAGGTGCACGAGTTATTTTAATAATTTAAATGTCATATGAACTTTATAACATGATATGTTTAAATATTCTGAGAAAATGCGTCGTCGAGAACATCAGGCCCAGAGGAGAGTTCTTGCAGAGTTGTCTGCTCCAACTGAGGAACATATATATGAATCTATTAATGTTCCTATTCCACCTCCTGTTCCTTCATAGCCTTCACAGGCAGGACCATCATGTCCTCCAGAGCTAGCAGAAGTGAATATACCACTTGATCAGATGGCTCAGATTTTAGCCATAGCATTTCGTCAGCCCCGTGAGCCGACAGTGTCCATTGAGAGGGCAAGGAAATTAGGGGCAAGAAATTATGACGGAATAGGGGATCCTGAAAAGGCATGGTCGTGGCTAGAGGGTAATGAGAGGGTGTTCAATGTTATGGGATGCTCCGATGAGCAGATGGTGACATATTCTGCTTTCCTATTGAAAGAAGCCTTGGTTGGTGGAAGGCGATCTGTGAGACGATTTCGAGGAGAGGTGTGGACTCGAGTTTAAAGAGGAGTTTCTAGCGAAATTCTACCCTACGGTTTATAAAGTCAGGAAATTGAAGAATTTTTCAAGCTTGAGCAAGGGACCATGTCAGTGACATATTATGAAAATAAGTTCTCAGAACTAGTGCGACATGTTCCTCTATTTTGTGACCACAAGGTACAAAAAAGTAAGAGGTTTGTAGTGGGCCTAAGAAAAGAGGTCAAGAGCATTTTGGCGTCAGTCTCTCATACTCGTATGGGCCAATTGGTTGAGAGTATATCGGGATAGAGAGGAGTTTGAATTAGCTCCTCAAGAATTGCCTGAAGTTCCTGAGGGCTAAAGAGAGATGGATCTACTTAGACTCAGGGTGGATCTAGTAAAAAGTCAAAGAAGGGAGGAAAACCACCATGGTATATTTATTAAGGCAATTCGATGAGCGTGATCCAGTCATGGTCGGTAAAACCACCGATTGGAACTTCTTTGACCCCAAGACAACAATGTAGTAAGTGTGGAAGGTTTCATAGAGGGGAGTGCATATGGGGTACCGATGTTTGTTACAGATGTTGACAGTCAGGACATTTGGCAAAGGAATGTCCATAGTTAGCCTCCGGTAGTGGGTCAGCTACAGTGGCACCAGTATAGAGGCCATTTTCAGTTGGTAGAGGTTAGGATCAGAGGGGGGCACCCGGTAGAGGTTCTACTCCTTCTAGTAGACCTAGTGTACTAGCAGGTAGAGGTCAGCCACCTAGAGGACCTCCAGGCCAACCTATGACCCAGGCCAAGGTATTTGCGGTTACCCAGCAGGATGCTGATATCGCTCTCGATGTTGTGACAAGTATGATTTCAGTCTTTAACTGTGATGCTCATATTCTTATAGACCCTAGAGCTACACATTCTTTTATTTCTATGTGGTTTATGTCAAATGTTAATGTGGAGTCCCCTGACCTATAGGCGTAGTAGTGGTATCTCTTCTGTGGGGATTCATTTAAGCGAAGAGTGTTTATATGGATAGCAGGGTGATTATTGGAGGCCAGGAGTTTATGGCAGACTTGATATTATTAGACATCCATGACTTTGATGTTATCTTAGGCATGGATTGGCTATCTAGACATCATGCTACAGTGGATTGTTATAGAAAGGGTTGGAGTTACGTAGACCGAGCCCGAGGTTGTGATACATGGGTTCTGAGAGAGGACACTACCTAATAGTATTATGACAGCTATGAAGGCTAGTAAGATGCTCCGGAAGTCATATCAGGGGTACCTTGCTTATGCCATTGAGGTGAGGGATAGTGGTAGTCGACTGGAAGATATTTCGGTAGTCAGAGAATTTCCGAATGTATTTCCAGAGGATCTTCTAGGTATACCTCCAAATAGAGAGATTGATTTTCAGATTGAATTGGCCTCTGGGACAGAACCAATCTCTAAGGCACCTTACAGGATGGCTCCTTTAGAGTTGAAAGAATTGAAGAGATCTGAGATGGAAGAGCTTGAGTAAGGGTTTGTGGTAAGTACCGCCTTGGGGAGCTCACAGTACATTTGTGAAGAAAAAGGATGGAAGTTTGAGATTGTGTATTGATTCTGAGAGTTGAATAAAGTGACAATACAAAATCAATACCAAACTCGCAATTGATGATCTTTTTATCCAATTACGAGGGAAGCGAGGGTATTTTCAGTGATCGAGGTCGGGTTACCATCGATTAAAGATCAGGTCGAGGAGGATGTTCCCAAGACTGACTTTTAGAACCTGGTATGGGCATTATGGGTTCTTAGTCATGCCATGGACTAACTAATGCTTGAGTTGTTTTTATGGATCTTATGAATAGGATATTTTAGCCTTATTTAGATCGGTTGTTATAGTATTCGTGATGACATTTTGATCTATTGACGTGGGAAGATCATGAGGAGCATCGAGGATTGTTTCACAGTTACAAGGAAAATCAGTTGTTTTCCAAATTCAGTAAATGCTAGTTCTAGTTAGATATTGTTGCCTTTCTAGGACATGTGATTTCAGCAGAGGGGATTTCTATTGATCCTCAAAAGATTGAGGCAATTGTGGTAGAGCCACCTCACGAATGTGACGAGGAGATACGGATTTTGCGGGTTTGGCGGTGCACTATCAGTTTGTTGGATTTTCGAAGTCTTGACTCCTTTGACTAAATTGACAAGGAAGGAGGAAAAGTTTGTATGGTCAGAGGCATGTCAGCAAAGCTTCGATGAACTAAAACGAAAATTGACCTCAACCCCAGTTCTTATACTTCCATCAGGGCAGGATGGATATACAGTGTATTGTGATGCATCTAGGCAGGGCTTAGGGCGTGTGTTAATGCAACATGAAAATGTGATAGCATATGCTTCGAGACAATTGAAGAGGCATGACGAAATTATCAGACACACGACTGGGGCGCTGCGTAGATGCTTTGCTCTACGGGATAATAAGGCAATACTTATATGGGGTTCCATGCGGGGTACTACACGGTCCACAAGAGCACCGCAATATTTATTCACACAGAGGAGTTAAATATGAGACGAGAGGATGGGTTGAGCTCATTGGGATTATGAGTGTGCACTATTGAGTACCATCAGGGAAAATTTGTGTGGTAGTGATGTACGATAGGGAAATCTACAGGTTCCATATCTCACTTAAAGGCTGTATACCTCCCTAGACTTGTTGAATTGAAGAAAGAGACTATGGAAAAGGCTCACTCTTTTGCATATGCAATGCATCAGAAATATTCAAAAATGTATCATACCTGAAGACGCTCTTGGTGGAGGGGTATGAAGAAGATGTTGCGAGTTTGTCTCGGGTGTCTCATTTGTCGGCAAGTCAAGGGTGAGCATCAAAGACATGCAGGGCTCTTACAGTCTTCCAATCTCGGTGGAAATGGGAGAAAAATCACGATGGATTTTGTGGTAGGGCCACGTTGCCGGAAGTGGTTATGGCCCTTGATATGGGTGATTGTTGATAGATTGTGAGAAATCAACCTTCCTACCTATGAAAAATAGTGACTCAATTGAAGTTGGCTGAGTTGTATGTAAAGGGTGGCTAAAATTCACGATGCGCCTGTGATGTGTCGACGAGAGATCCACGGTTTACTTCGATTCTGGCCTGCATCTTAGAGAGAGCTTTGGGTACTAGAGTTACATTTGATCTGACTTTCCATCCTCGAGACGAGATGGCGTCTGAAAGAACCATCTGAGACATTGGAAGATATGCTCGGGCTTATGTGTTAGGAGTTTAAGGAAGTTGGGATAGATATCTACAATTAATGGAGTTTGCCTACAACAATAGTTATCAATCAAGCATTGAAATGGCCTTCTGGGGCTATATATGGAAGGAAGTGTAGAGAACTCCATTATATTGAGTTAAGAGGTAGGTGAGAAAATTGTTGGAATCGAGAAATTGTTCAGGTCATGACAGATAATGTTAAGGTTATCAGGGATAGATTAAAGATAGCACAAGATCGACAGAAAAGTTATGCTGATAACCGAATGAGAGATTTGGAATTTCAGGTGGGGGATCAGGTATTTTTGAGGATATCAACCTGGAAAGGGGTGTTGTGATTCGGAAAGAAATGGAAGTTAAGTCCCCGCTATATGGGACCTTATGAGATTGTGGAAAGAATTGGGGAGGTAGCGTATCGGTTGAGGTTGCCACCTGAATTGGCCAGAATACATGTTTCTATGCTTTGAAAGTATATAGCAGATCCTTCACATGTGTTAAGAGATCAACCGGTTAAATTGAAAGAAGACTTGACTTATGAAGAAAGACCAGTTCAAATTATTGATCGAAAGGATCAGGTTCTTCGGAACAAAGTGATTCCTTTAGTGAAGGTGCTATGGATGAATCACGGTAGAGAGGAAGCAACATGGGAACGTGAAGATCAAATGCAAACTCAGTATCCACACCTATTTTAGTCAGGTATGATATTTAAATTTCGAGGACGAAATTTTTATAAGGAAGGGTGAATTGTAAGACCAAGAATTTACAGTTTTCATGAATAGTAAATTTCGTTTTCGATCAGTTAGGTATTTGACTAGAAACAGTCAAATGAATAGAAATTTTCGATAAAACAAGCTCCAAAAATAAATAAAAAATTTGTCCCACCATGTTTCATAAGATTTTAATGGAAAACATAACTGTATAAATGGGTTCGTTCCATGGATTCACTTTTAAAAAGGTTTAAACGAAATGAAATGTTTTTTTTTCGAATCCGTAGGAGTGCCGGGAGGTCCCCCGAGTTAAGAAAAGGAAACTCGGGTTGGGTCCCTTCAGTATCGATAGTGTTCACGAATTGATTTTTAATAACCAGTCAGGAGCCTAGAGGGATCGAACTGTGTTATAAAACAAATGTTTTTATACTAGCCTGCAGCCCAGCGAGACCGTGCTGGTGATCTCGATATCCAGTATACCGAAAACATAGATTAAATTCGTTAAGGACAGAACTGAATTGAATTTGAGATTATTGACATACTGGTATTGAAAAGCATGACTGCAAATTGAAATGATAAGAGCAATGTGAAATGCATGATTTGGTTATAAATGATTTATTGCATATGAAAGTATATATTTTGAATGATCAATGAACCATAAATGATTGTATATGAAATAAGTATATATTTTGTATTGACATTGATCATCCAAAAAGATTTGAAAGTATTGTTTAGTAAAAATTGCATGTTTGACTTAAGCGAAACGAAGAATGGGCCAGGGGTTTGGTTGATTCCTGCTTGCTTGGGTTGGTTGGACTCGGGGGTTGCTACAGTTCTTTGGTTAGTGGAAGAGAATACAAATAGAGGAATCGGGTGCTAGGGTTCCTCCACCATTGTTTAGAGTCAGCGTCAAAGCTTCGCGATGTCGAAGAAAAGATCCGACCATGCATTCATGAAATGGATTTGACCATCTTGTATAAACTCTGATTTTATTTTGTAAATGTTTTAATATTGAAAAGTCTGATATATTTTGTAAATGATCTTATTGAAAAGGGCATATAATGCCATATTGTACAAATGTGGGATTTATCCCAAAATGATGGGCCTACCACAAATGTTTTGATGCATATTATTATATATTCTATAGTATATGAAAAAAAAAAGAAAAGAAAAACATATTTGTATTCGTATCGGTACCGCTGGACTTTACATTTATTTTGGTATCAGAGCTACAGTTAAATTGTTAGAAAAAAATGGGTGTTACAATTAGAGTTGCCCCGTTTGGGTCATACAATATAGTACAGTTTATAAATCACTATCATCTGATGATAGGTAGCCAGTGCATCACGAGTTCTATCCCGTGATCCGTTTCTTTTTGGAATATGCGAGGCATGAAACGAGAGATGAGATGAAAATTTTTGTAATGTTTATAAAGACATAAAACATGGAAATTACATAAGCAAAATGTAATGAAACAAATGTGGGATATAAGACATGAAGCATAACTCCCTTAAGGCTAAAGATTGTGAATGTCATGAATATGCAAATAAATCAATTAATTAGGTGGTATGATTGTGTACCTTATGTTGAAATGTTAGTGATAAATGGTTGAAGTATTGTGTCATATATGGTTAAATGTATATGTATATGTATAGTTAGATGCATTTGTACATGTGTTTGTGAATATCGTTATAGTGGTCGTCCATATTTATGGATCCCACTAAGCTATAAAGCTTAGCACAGGTGTTTATCGATGTAGGAATCGAGGGGGAGGTGATAGTAAAGGACGTCCCACATCTGCAAAGACCAACATAGCATTAGGTGCCCATCAATGATGTTTTGGTTTATTTTCAGATGATGTACATATATTTTTGAAAACAATGAAAAGTTTTGTATATACGTAGTAAGATATGTTGATCCTCAATGGTGGGGGTATGATATTATTTTGTAATATGATAATTTATATATTTATATTTATACTTTTTTTTGTAAGTTTTTGTTTTCAAGATAATTGTTTAGAATGATGTAAGTTAACATGTTTATATTTCTTAGATTTGTGACACCCTTTCCTGACACGGGGTGCTTGGTTGGGGCGTCACAGTTTAGGTGGTATCAGAGCCTAGGTTTAGGCGACCCTAGATAAAGTATAAGATAGAAATGCATATGTAAATGTGTTGGCCTGATGTGGATGTCTTTGTTTTCTGAATAGGATGGACCGTCCCCTAAATCCGGTTGAAGGCAGTGAGTGTTAACCCAAGGGGCAGGGGGTTATCGGCCGATTCCTCTAAATCAATCCCGGAAATTAATAAATCCTAGCAGAGCCAACGGAAACCTTGTTAAAGATATCTCAAGATATGACTCGGGTTTTGGAAAGGTTGATAGCTCCTAAAACTCCAATATATATGATGAGGAGACATGGAGCAGAGGAGTTCCATGGGACAAGCCTGGAGGAATCAGATAAGGCTGAGTTTTGGCTTAAAAGGTTGCAAAGAGTAGTAGAGGAGGTGAGATGCCCTCTTAAGCAAAGAGTAGCATTATAAGCACCCATTTTCGATCCGACCCGATTGGTGGGTCTGAACTGGATTCGGAGGCGCTAGCCGAATTCATTTATCAAACATATTTCATTTAGACATTTAAAAGCCCCCCCTTTTTCTTTTTTTTCAAAAATTATGAAAGCGTTTTCAATCGTTTCGGTAGGCCCATACAATTTACATTTAACCAAAATATATTTACAATGGAGGCATTCCATGCCCATTCAAAATAATATATAAAATCGTTTCAGAGTTTAACTCTTTTGCACTAAGCATTTTCATGCTTAGTGGGTCTATGAAAATTCTCTCTTCATTTCATTTTACATCGAAACATGCAATATTTATAAAACAATGCTTTTGTACAATTGTCAATGACCTATGCAATACAATACATATCTATATATATTTTTTTCAATAAATCAATTACAATTCATTGGTCATCTCAAGCTATGCATTTTCATATGCACTAAATCATTCAAATCTGTCGTGCATTTTTAATTTCATTATCATTTTGCATTTTAGTCCTTGCTCGAATTTAACCTATGATTTTGGTGCGCAGGACAGAATCCAGAGCTACCGATCAGATTGGAGCTGCGAGGCCAATATGTATATATATATATATATATATATATATATATATACATATATATATATATATATATATATATATATATATATATATATATATATATATATATATATATATATATAATACTCGGTTGGTGTACACTACTGATACTGTCCCATTGGGCTACGAATCGGTATGTCATAATAGTATGTTTGTTCGACTCTTATTGGTATACCAATTTATCCTTAACTTGAATTTAATAGTTAACATTCTATTAAGGGCATTCAAATCATTTTTTGGAAAATATAGTATCGTATGTATTTTTTTATACAAACATATCATTTAAATACTCATGAAATTTTCATGTCATTCATTTTACAATCAATCAATTTCTCAAATTTCTTAATTTAAATCAACTTGAAATTCATTTCACAATTTATTTGCATCAAATCAATTTAAAACAATTCAACATGCAATTCAAACATTTTGGAGATAGAGATTCGAAATAATGAGAGAAAGGTGTAGAACAAACCAAAGCTTTGCACTTTGATTTCAATCCTCGGAATCTCGATCTCAATTCGGGTTTTCCTCCTCGTCAGCCCCTATTCCAATACAATTAAAGAACAATATTATTCGTGAGTGCTAGTGATTTTGGTTAGGGTTGATTTTCGGAGCTTAATATCGTATTCTTAAGCTCATTAGCAAATAAGGGCACGATACAAGCCCGATATGGTTGTTAGTTTCCCAAACTTTAATCATCACATAACCAAAATACTAAAAAAATTTCCCTACATTATAATCCTTTTACAACAGTACTCTTGATCAACTAAACCATCCCCAAAGAAAGATTAAGTCAAAAACCTCAAACAACCACTAACACCATATGTAAGAACCATTATTTTCCAGTTTTGTATTCTCTAGACTTTATTACCCAAAAATTATTCAAACGGTCTTCAAAAATTATGAAACTCTCCAGTTTAGTCCTTTATATATCCAATGATATCTCTGAAAATTTTCAATTTAAAATTCCTTCTCTAAGGCCTTCAACCACATAACAAAAAACAGGGTAAAACATGTTGTTTTTTTTTCAGACAACAATACCTTTAAAACGTGTCACCAAAACCAATCCTAATGTTGTCCAAAATTAACTTCAAATATTGATTTGATTATCTTAGACCAAGGCCTAACCAACCCCTAAGCACCCAAAATCAGATTATAAACCAATTGGTACAGTTTTTAACTTTAACATCTAGACTACTCTAATTTGCAAAACAGAATCTGCACATAGCTCCACTTTGACAGATTTCTAGGCACTTTGGGGTTACAAATTGCATACACTTCCTTCAATTATATTATTCTCCTAGAAGTCTAGTTTACCCAGAATTTTGAATGACTCAAATTGGATGAGTGAAACTCATTTTATGGCCAAAACACCACAACTACTCCCAAAACAGGGCATACCCGTGAGCTACTTGAAACTCACCTTTAAGCCCATTTTCGGGAGCCTTAGTGTTGCAATTTGCTCCTGGTCCCTTCCATACATTTTTAGCTATATCTCTTATGGTTATTTACCAATTGGAATCACTTAATTTGGGTGATTATAAGCTTGTCATAAATTTAAGAAATAAGAGTTTGACAAATTTTGACAGCATTTCCTTTGAAAACCCAAACATTTTCCACTTTTTACAAGCCATACATAAAGCCAAATCCAAACCAATGCCAAAACTGCATTTCTGTGGGGTTTTCCCCAACCCAAACACAAGAGAAAAGTAGGGTTTAGTTTCTTATCTTTGAATCTCTTGATTCTTCAACAACAAGCCTTCCTTCTTCTTCTTGATCACTTGGAAACCATAAATGGGAAGATCTCCCACCAAAACCTTGGTCTTCTCTCAACCCTAGCTCTCTTTTCTCTCCCTTTGCTCTCCAAGAATGAAAATGCACAAATGTGCCTTATCTTAGACCACATTTGGTCTTAATCTCATTAATGGTTAAGGCCTTGTTTGGCTTTCAAAATAAGTCCCATTTCTCATTTTTTGACATTTAAGTCTTCTATTTCACTTCATTGAACTCACATTAGCGTTTAAGTTTATTCTATTTTTGGCCCTTAGGTCCTCATTTTACAAATTCCAAATTTTCCCTTTACACTTGGGTAAATTCCGGGTTGTATATATTTTTTTCGTTCTTAGGATTTAAATTCCAAAAAATTTCCATTAACTTTATTTTATACCCTAAACACATAATAATAATAATAAATATATCATAAAAATACTAGGGTATTTTTGGGGCGTTACAAACTTGTGTCGTCTCGCTTTTACAAAGTGAGGCTTATGATTGGTGGAAGCTTGTCTTGGCGTCAAGGTTTGGGGACCCTGTAAATGAGTTTATTTGTAACACCCCGTCGGAGTAAGGGTGCACGGTACATGTAAGCGTAAGGCATATGTGCACCAAGTGCCATTGTAAAGGATAAAATTTTAAAGTTTCAAAGAATTGTGGCACTTTTGCAATTCAGGAAAGTGGAGGGTGAAATTCCAGTATGGAGATTTTAAGGATAATAATAATAATAAATTACCAAAATGATTCAAGGAAGCCTAGAAAATTCTCTAGATCTCGAATGTGAAACGGACGAGTTAGGTCGATCTCTCGAAATCTAGTAACCAATCGTTAATTCCGAGGCAATCGAATATTGCGATTACCCTGGGTGTTCGTCGAAATAATAGTTCAGAAAATCTCGAATGTGATGTTAGATATTCAGTGCATTAATAGTGAATCGGATAAATCATTGATACGAAAGATGGTGATAGAAAGTGCCGTTCCGCAAAAAGCGCGCGACAAGTGATGAATGTAGCCAGTGATGAAATCAGCGAATCAGATTGTTCTCTTCGTTCAGAATTTCATTGTTTGTTTAAATGATGACAGACAGATAAGATTAGATGGAGTCATAAATATCTTAGTATTTTGATCGAAACTTTGGAGTGTGTAGAAAAATTTCCAATGCTTGTGTTATTTCAACGCAAGAGTTGAGTAATTGCTTGAAATTTTCTTAGAGAGCCAGTGAAAGGTCATAAACTTTGTCCCAAAATTTTAGACTAAGTTTAGGAATTTTTAGGAATTTTGGAGACGTGTTTGGACCGGTCGGGGCTGGACCGGAATTTGTTTCGACGGAGTTCAAATTGAAATTTCGAGATTGTAGTCGAGACAAGTGGTAAGTGCCCGGAAATGTTCGGGTATTTTTAGACTCTATGGAAAGTCCCTTGAGTCAAAAGTTTGCTAAAACAGATAGTTTTTATGGGGCATTTAATGTGTATGGACATTTTGGTCAATTTCACATCATATTATCGATGTCCTTATCGAATGGGACTAGCACGTAAAGTTTTGTTAGAATCGAAGTTCGTTCGATATAGTCACTTTGAAAGCTCTGTGTATGTTTATGGTTAAGCAGTTGAACAGGGCATTTTGTACCACTTTGGCCCATGGATTGTGTGGCGTCGAGCATTGAGCGAGAGTCTGGAGTCTTGATGAATTGTAAGAAATTAATTAGAAAAGGTGAGTGAATCAATCCTTTTCTAAAGCAGAAAGTGTTTAAATTACAAGTTTTGTAAAGTGCTTTGAAAATATAGATTTATAAAAGCTTTTTACCTCCCACTTGTTATACTCGCGAGAAAAGTTTTGATTTCAATATTTAAGCTTGATTTGGCACAGTTTAGCAAAACCCCTAGATGGCACGGCTGAGTTTCGGTCGGATGTGTTGGATTGTGCATGGCAAGGTTATGGGATACTATGACTAACACTATATTGCTGGTGTGATTGGGGGTTAGATACAGGAATATATATAGTGAGTCGCCCTCACATTCGGGAATTATATAGTTAGCCCGGCGACCAGTACATGGCGATGAGGTGTTGGTTTCCCGAGTTCCATCAGGGCATTTTGGTTCGAGTTTCCATTATGTTTCTAAAGATCCACTTCCGTGTTCCACTTGGACAAGCGGGTAGTGTTCGAGGTTCACTAAAGATGCCAAGACCGTGGCATCGTCTGAGGTATTTCGAAATGGGCCCGCGGTGGTTGGTACTTGATTTCGGTATAGCACTTTCAAATATTAACCCTGAAGCAGTTTTCCAGCGGCATAAATAGTTTCGAAGCCGATTTGACATAAATAGTTTCATAACGGTTTTGACGGCGAGAAATAGTTTCGGAAGCAGGTTTTGAAATAGTTTTGACCTGAGTTTTCGAAATGGTTTTCATAGCAAAAACTCAGTTTTCTCATAAATAGTTTTACAACCATTTATGTACAGATTTTCATATTGGGAGGTACATCGACGACAGCATTTAGAGCTTATAGTGCTTCATTTGAGCTGTTGGCTCCACGGTTTTATGTTTTTTAAAGCGATTTTTCAGGTGCAGGTGTCGAAGTCGAAAGACCTTTCCAGGATCCTTAGTCCTAGACGCTGTGTTATATATAAATAAGATAAGGTGTAAAGTAAACGTAGTAAAAGTAAAAATGTGACATTTTGTATATGTAAATATCTTTTGTAAAATTTGCATGCATGGTTTGAGAAAAAACGAGTTCGCGTAAAATTATGTTGGATTGATCATATCATATATTTTGATGAGGACCCGGAGGTCCTTTATTGTTGTAGTTGGACATTTTTAAGGAAAACGTGGGAGTGTATATTTTGTTGTTATACGAGGTGATTTTGTTTTGCTTGGGCTTGATACCAGATGCGATCGTTATCTTTGCGGTTTTAGATTAAATCTAAAGGTGTGATTTTGATAGAAAAGTGAAAATTTTTATAACCCACGTTTTCCAAAGACAGTTTCAGCAGTTTTAACGGCTTAGCTTCATGGTAACTTTTCAGTCGAGCGAGCTTGGTTGGGAGGTTATTGTGGAGTTGCCGACAAATTTCCTGTCACTAGGAAGGGGGTTTGTCAAGTTGGTATCAGAGCAGTTTTAGGCGATAGTTCGCCTGTTTTTCGCGCGTTTTCCGTTATTTCCTATAGAATTGTTTTTTATAATGATTTTCCTATTGCAACCTACATTGTTTTTCTAAATCCTTGCATGCATCAAATATTGAAAAGTGTCACTGAATCTTTTAATCATGAAATTCACAGCATTATGTCTGGACGAGGTCGTAGAGGTCGATATAGGACTTCATGCGGGAGCACCACCGAGAGAAATAATCGAGCACACTTACAGATCGGAAAATGCTTCAATGAATCAGCCCGCAGCAGAACCATCAAGGGCCGCAAACCTAGGTGCCAGTACCTTGACGATGGATCGAGGTTATGCAGTTGTTCTGACGGCTACGTCGGTCACGGGATCCTCAGGGAGAAGAGTAGAGGGGCATGATAGAACGCGCTCTAAAATTAGGGGCTAAAACTTATGATGGTACCGACGACCCAGAGGCAGCGTACTTATGGTTAGATAGGGTTAGCTTTCTAGCTTTTATAAGGTGACGTGGACACGAGGTCCTTCCATCGGCACGGTAGAGACACAGGTTTCCCGTGTTTACTAGGATACATCAAAAGCAAGCAAATAGTTTATGAAAAGTTTTTAGAAACTTTTAAAACAAAGCAAGCAACAATTTTATGAAAAGTTTGAGGCTGCACTAAGGTGAAATGGCCAGTTTCGGTTCTAGCTGGGCGGCCAAGCGGTAGAGAGGTGCTCCTAGCTAGTCGACGGACCTAATTCGGTTTAGTAGAAAGAAAGGAGAAATGGGCGCGGTAGAGGCTCGGGACGAGGAGCGACATCCCAGCCAAGGGTCCCATTTCCTATCACCCGGCCGGCCACTAGGAGGTGGTAGATCTTCAGGATCATCTTTTCCATTGTGCACTACATGTCAGAGGAGGCATCTCGGAGAGTGTAGGATGAACATGACAGGATGTTCCATTGCGGGCAGGAAGGTCACTTTATTCGAAATTGTCCCGAATGGTAGCTGCGAGACCTGCGAGGTAGGTACGAGTGCTTGTCACCCCGGGCACTAAGCGGTCTCTGATCGGGGCTGAGTAGGGGTGGTTCGAGCGAGAGGTGGCGGTACAACACACGGTAGGGTCGCTAGTAGGGTGCGGGAGGCAGAGGCAATACCTCAATTGGCTAGATACAGAGTGGTACTCGTACTCGAGGCTCGGTATTTACGGAGTCCTGGCAAGAGGCAGATCGTCACGGGCAGTGATTCTTGGTATGATTTCGGTTACGATCATGATGCATATGCATTGGTGGGCGCCTAGAGCCACTCATTCATTTATTTAGTATAAAACTATGAGAGGCACACGAGATAGAGTCCCAACCTATAGATAATTAGGTATGGTGGTTTCCGTACCCAATGGGGATACTATGATATCCGAAAGGATAGTTCTAGGTAGCAGATTGGTGATCTAGAATAAGGATTTTCCAGCATACTTGATGGTGTTAGGTATCCATGATTTCGATATAATCTTGGGTATGGACTGGTTATCCAGGCATAGAGCCACCTTAGATTGCTATAAGAAAGAAGTAAGATTGGTTCGACTAGAGGAACCGGGTGTGATGTTCGAGAATCGGAAAGTCGCCACAGTCTCATTAATGCCATGACCACCTTGAAAATGCTTCGGAAGGTTGCAGGGTTATTTGGCATTGTAATGGATAGGAGACAAGAGGGACACGGGCGGAAGACATCCCCATAGTCAAGAGTTCCGGATGTCTTTCGGATGATATTTCGAGGTTTACCGGATAGAAATTGAGTTCGTTATTGGGCGATTCGAGGACCGACGAATATCCGTTCCTCCGCATAGAATGGGCGCCCGGCCCAGTTGAAAATTGAAGGCACAATTGGAGGAATTACTTACTAAGCAAAGAGCTTCATCGACCTAGTACCTCAGTAGGGAGCTCCGGTTCTCTTCGTAAGAAAGATGGGAAACTGCGGTTTGTGTATAGACTATGAACCCAGGCTGAATCGGGCGACAATACGCAACCAGTATCCGCTTCCTCGTATAGATGATCTATTTGACCAATTGCATGGATCTCGGGTATATTCTAAGATTGACCTAAGGTCAGGCTACCATCAATTGAGGGTCCGGGAGAATGATGTTTCTAAGACTGCCTTCAGGACGAGATACGGTCACTACGAGTTCCTAGTGATGCCATTGATTGACTAATGCGGAGAATTTGCGTTCATGGATTTGATGAGCAGGGTATTGATCAGTATTTAAGATAAGTTTGTGATCATATTCGTGATGACATTCTAATTGTACTGGCGATTCAGAGGAACATGCAGAGCATCTCCGGACAGTATTGCAGATTCTTAGAGAGCGCCAGTTATACGCTAAGTTTAGTAAGTGCCAGTTTTAGTTGGACAAAGTAGCTTTCTTGGGTCATGTCATTTCGGCAGAAGGTATTAGTGTGGATCCTCAGAAGATCGAAGCTATAGCGAACTGGAAGCCGCCCACAAATGTTTTTGAAATTCGTAGTTTCCTTGGATTGGAAAGTTATTATAGGAATTTTGTTGAGGGATTTTTCGAGAAGATAGCAACCGGATTGACGATCCTATTGAAAAGGATCGAGGAAATTCAGTGGTCGGATACCTGACTATAGTTTTGAGGGTGGCGGTGTGACGGCTCTAGTATTAACACTACCGTCGGAAAGGACGGTTATGTGGGGTATATAGTGATGCCTCCGAGACAAGGGTTAGGGTGTGTTTTGATGCGGGATGGTAAAGTGATGGCTTATGCATCGGGTCGGTTAAGAAACACGAGGCGAGTACCCAGGCCATGATTTAGAACTAGCAGCAGTGGTTTTCGCTCTAAAGATCTGGAGACATTATCTATACGGTGTTCCCTGTTAGATATTCACTGATCATAAGAGCTTGCAATATATATTTACTCAAAAAGAGCTTAACTTAAGGCAGTGCCGGTTGTTGGAGTTGATTAAGGATTATGATTGCACGATAGAGTACCATTCGGGGAAGGCCAATGTAGTGGCTGATGCCTTAAGCCGGAAACCGGAGGGTTCCTATTCTTATCTGCAGACAGTATATCTCCCATTGTTAATAGAGTTGAGATGTTTGGGAGTTCAGTTGCAGGTAGGCGTCTGTGGGGACCTTTGTTGGCATCATTTTATGTTCGTCCTCTTCTCGTGGATCAGATCAAGGAAGGTCAGAAGCAGGTTTCAGAGATGATTAAGTTGAGGGTAGAGATTGATGGTGGTAGGAAACCAGAGTTCTAGATCAGAGACGATGGCGTAATAGTTAGAGGGAGTCGAATGTGTGTACCTGAAATAGGTGAACTAAAAAGGGAAATCCTGGAAGAGGCTCACTCTTCAGCATATGCCATGCACCTGGTAGCACCAAGATGTATCATACTTTGAGGGGCATTATTGGTGGAAGGCGTGAAAAGGAAATTTGCTGATTTAGTATCGGATGCTAACACGTCACTTGGTAAAGCGAGCACCAGCCCGCGAGGAAGATCTGACCCCTTGGAGTTCTGTAGTGGAAGTGGGATATTAAGATTACTATGGATTTTGTTACGGGCTTGAGAACTCGGGAGACAACACGATACCATATGGGTGTGGTAGATAGACTAGCGAAATCGATTTTCTCCAGTTAGTAATGATGACCCGTTGGACAAGTTATTTGATTATATGTGGAGGAGATGGTTAGATTACATGGTGTTCCTATAGCAGATGGTCTCGGGGCCCAGGAGACCACAGATTCACATCCGGATTTTGGTCTAGTTCTGAGGATGCCATGGGGACTCGGTGCACTTTAGCCGACTTTCCATCCTCGGAGCGATGGTCGACCCGGAGAGAACTATTCGAGGCTAGAGGATATGCTTAGAGCATGCGTGATAGAGTTTAAGGGAAGAATTTGGGATGCAGCGTTTATCTCACGTGGAGTTCACTGCAACTGACAGGTTATCAATCCGACATAGGCATGGCTCCATTTGACATTATGGTAGGAAGTGTCGTACTCCCGATATCTTTGGGATGAAGTAGGAGAGAGGAGATTGATAGGCCCAGAGTTAGTATAGATTACCTTAGATAAGATCTAGATTGTCCGAGACAGAATCAAGATAGCCAGGGACAGACAGAAAAGTTATGCGGACAAACGCCGTAGGGATCTACAGTTTAAGGTGTGCGATAGAGTCTTCCTCAAAGTTTCCCCTTGGAAAGGTGTCCTCAGATTTGGAAGGCTGCGCGGAAGGCGAGGCTGGATACATAGGGCCATATGAAGTGTGCCGAAGTGGACCGAGTAGCATATAGATTAGACCTTCACTCCAAGTTGTCTGCAGGTTCATAGCGTTTTCATGTATCCATGCTCCTTGAAATACATTCGGATCCCTCCCATATGCTGAGAGATCGACCCGTTAGAACTAAGGATAATTTGACCTATAAGGAGCGACCAATGCGAGATGGTAGGTCGCCGGAGAAGCGATTTTGCGAGAGGTCAGGTCATTCCTTTAGTCAAAGTTTTATGAGGGAATCATGGGATTAAGGAGGCTACAAGGGAGTCAGAGGCTCAGATGCGCCGTCAGTACCCTCAGTTATTTTCTTAATGAGGTATTTTCATTTCCTTTGAATTTAGTTTGTTCATTTCGAGGACGAAATGTTCTAAAGGAGGGAGGATTTGTAACACCCCGTCCCGATGAGGTGCACGGTACATGTAGCGTAGGCGCATATGTGAACGAGTGTAGTGTAAAGAATAAAATTTTAGAGTTTTGAAAAGAATTGTGGCACTTTTGCAATTAAGGAAAGTGGAGGTGAAATTCCAATTATGGAATTTTAAAGGATAATAATAATAAATTCTCACAAAATGGTTCGAGGAAGCCTAGAAAAATTCTCTAGATCTCGGATGTGAAACGGATTTGCCGTTAAGTCGTCTCGCGAAATCTAATGCTTGAGGAAAGTTTAGTTAAATTCGAGGAGCAGTCTAGAATATTTTATGAATTCTAGGCGACAAGTTTAAGTGAAACTGGCAGGTTAGAAAAATCTCGAAAAATGGCAACTATTTAAAGAATATTCAATTATGATAAATGAAATTGAAACCGGGACAAAATAAATTGTTTCGGGGCTGAAAAGGATCGAGAAATGAAAGAAAAAGGGACATATAGGTCCCACTTGAAGAAAAAAAAAAAGAAGACAAAACGAAACAAAAAGAAAAGGAATAATTGAACAATTAAGCGGAGAGGCGTGGTGAGAGCATCCGAGATAGAGAGGGCGATTTTATTTTATATTTTCTCTTTGTTTCTTTCAGTTCTGGAAATTGGACGTAGTCTTTCATGGAGGCCGAGAAGGCAAAGTTGGACTCTGAAGAGAGCTCACCTTTATAAGAGTACCAATATCTTGCCTTTGTCCAAACTTTAAAAGGTAGAAAATTTGTCTACTTGTGTTATTTCAAGCCTAAAAGGTTAGGTAATGGCTTGAAATTTTCTTGGCCATTGAAAGGTCATAAACTTTAATCCCCAAAATTTTTTTAGACTAAGTTTAGGAATTTTAGGAATTTTGGAATGTGTTTGAACGGTCGAGTACAGACCGGGGCTTGTTTTTGGCGGTTCAGATTGAAATTTCAGGATTGTAGTGGAACCGTGGGACAAATTTTCAGAAATGTTTGAATTATTTTAGAGTGATTAGTGCCCAAAAAGTGCTATTTTGGGCCTATAGAATGGGTTTGGTACTTTTGCACTAATCATGTCAATTAAGCCAATTGATGTGTGCGGGTCCACTTAGTACCCGATGCCATTTCAAGTTTGTTTTTAGGTAATTTTGCAGGTCTTTGCGTACCTCAGCCATTTATGCTGAAGATTTGCGGTGTTTTCAACCATCAAAAATGAAGGAATTTGAAGTGGATTCTGAAGGAAAGTGGGATGCAGTGGCAAAAAGGAAGATGCAGTGAGCAATGCAGTGAAGCAGGAGCAATCCCAGGGATTTCGCTATGATTGCGAAAATTTCGCTGGGATTGCGAAAATTCGCAATCATAGCGAAAATTTGTAATCCCCAGCGAAGTGGGAAATTTCGCTAGCTAGCGAGATTTACGTACCCTAGCGAAATTAACCAGTTTAAGCTATCTCCACATAATTTTAAAGCTAAGCTAGCGAAATTTCGCTAGCCTAACTGAGCTCCTTGTTGATGGCGAAATTCTCAATTTAAATGCTCTCTGTGGGAATTTCGCTAGGCTAGCGAGGGATTTTCGCTAGACTAAGCGAAATTTTAGGCTATGCTAGCTGAAATCTCTACGCATAGCGAGAGTGTTTATTTTGTGATTTGTATGTTTGATCTCAGCATTACGTTTTGGTGTATTATAGTACAGCATATGTAATCTCATATTTTGGGTATTTTGGTAGTTTCACACTTTGGGTTGTACTATATAAGCCCCGACTTGTAACCTAAGCAGGCGGGAGCTTAACTTTTCATTTTATAAGTTTCGCGGCTTTCATTTTAGGGTTTCATTTGCTCTCTTCTCTCTCTTCTTTCTTTCATTTTCTAGGCTGCCAAACACCCCCCTTTAGGATGACAACTCAAGGGATGCTTGGCTAAGCCTCATAGCCTTGAAGAGGAGGGTTGCTAGCTTGGTTTTGGGGCTACTACAGGTTGTCCTCTTGTTTTAAATGTCACAGTCTTGCATTTATGGTTCTATACCTTCAAACTAGGGTTTAATGCCATTTAATGTTGTTCCTTTGGTCAATACTTGCCATGCTTTAGGGTTGATGCATACTTAATGCTAGATGCCGCGATATCTGCTAGATGCCATTCACGAGCCATTGGGGGGAGGCTAGGAGTTGAGTGTTAGGTTTTTAAACTGAATGGGACTTTGAATGCATAATACTTGTCTTGACTCAAATAGGAGTGGTTCTAGGGTTAGGTTTTATAGCTAAACAAAGATCCGGTTTTGGCTTTGACTATAGGTCATTTGCCCTAATGCGAGGAAATAACCAGGACATGTACACATGTTATCAAGTTAGTGACCCAGAAGCCTTCAAGGTTACCATTACACTTTCATTTAAGCTATTACGATTCGACTAGTGAACAGCTTGACCTCTACTGTTTTAACAAAATCGAAAATCAAACTAAAAAAGCCTCACCAATTTTCAAACACTAGCTACAAATCATTCGTGGGATGAAAACCCATCCCGTGTTGATACTGAACCACCTCCTGCGATGGCAAGCTACGGCGATGGGAGGAACAGATATAGAATTTTGTTGATTCGCATCACCTGCAAAGTGGCACGAATAAAATGGCGTCGTTGCCAGGGACGATGCCAAACTACGTATGATGAGTTGATGTGTACTTGTAATCCACATTACGAGTGTTGGTGACCTTTCAGTCCTTTTTGAATCAGTGCGAGGCGCAAGTTTTCATCTTGACGATCCTTTACTGCTTGTTTTATTTCTTCTGATCGAGTTTTTGTTTTATCTAACACGCTTTGCCCAGCTTTGTTGTGTTCTTTGTTACATTTCATTTTGTTTAGAGGTGTTTATGCGGCATTAGGACGAGAGGAGGAACATCAGATGAAGCGCAAAGAGTGAGTGCAGTTGAACAAAGTTTGTGAAATCGGTGTGCATAGTGACCAAATGGATCCTCTACGAAGACGACAAAGTCAACAAACGCTTCCATGAATCAAGCGACATACGGTCGATGAGGAACACGTACACCCTCACAGAAGTTAGTGCCCCCTCTGCATCATACCTCCTACTTGAAGATCATTAGCGGTGAGACCCTACCTAATTGCCCTGCTTCCCACATTTCATGGTATGGAAAATGAAATCCATATTCACACATACGGGTTTTGAGGTATCTACCTTGAAGGTATAACTGACATGGATTGCTGTTTGAAAGCATTTCCGCGACACTCAAGAATGAAAGCCAAGATTTGGATCAATTCACTGAGGCCGAGAACGATTAGAAGTTGAGGTGATCTTCGGCTGAATTACGAAGAAATTCTTGGTCTGCAAAGACCAACGGTTTGAAGAGCGAGATCTACACTTACTCGACCTATGTGATGAAATTCTGCAATCTTGGGAGATTCATGGATACCATCGGTGTTGTCCACATCATGGTTCGTGTCTGGATGTTAGTGAATCATTTCTATAATAGTATGTCCCCCTACCATGATAATTACTTCAGAAACCATGTGGAGGTGATTTCGAGCAAAAGCAGGGATGAGGCCATGGATTTCTTGAATTATATTCAGCTTCCAAAAGGGTTGGGATGAGGCAAGCAGAGGTGGAGAAAATGAGGCCCTCGGCACACACCAAAGGGAGAATTTTTACACTTTCAGAGGATATGGAAATGAAAGCAAAAATCTCAGCCTAACTAGGAAGGTGGAGGAGCTAGAAGGAAAGAGCTCCATGAAGTGCGACGTGGCCAAAATGCACGAGGCAACCCATTCATCGATTGCCAACCCTCTTTGTTAATCCAGGAGAACATCATCCGACTGCCCCATCAGTGAAGGATTTGATGTCAGAATATGAAAATGTTGTAGGTCAATACAAGCCACAACCTAATGCCCCATATGGTAATACCTACAATTACAATTGGAAAAATCACCTAACTTTATTCTGAAACCTAATCCCCACACTTTTATGTACTGGTGCCAAACAACAGTTTGGTTCCTCATCTCAACCACAGCCACCATCGTCCACTTCTCCAGTTGAACAAGCCATCTTGAATTTGAGCAAGGTGGTAGGCAATTTTGTGGAAGAGCAAAAAGGGATCAATGCACAATTGGCACAAAGGATTGACACTGTAGAAAGTACACTGAACAAAAGAATAGATGGGCTTGAGCAATCTTAATCAGAAAATAGACAACTTGCAGTATTCAATCACTAAGATCAACAATATACTGGAGGTACAGGAGAGAGGAAGGTTCCCTTCCCAAACATTGCCAAATCCAAAAGGAGTGCATGAGATAGGTTCATCCAGCAATTCAGGAATGGATGAGGTGGTATAATCACCACAGGAGTGGAAAAGAGGAAATAGAGCAACCGGTGCCCAGGAGTGCATTGAAGAAACATGCAGGCAGTGGAGCACGAGAGAGTAATCATCATTGAGGACTCAATGAAGCCTTGCATGCCACCTCCATTTCCCCGAGGAACGAGAAGCGAAGAAGGCATCAGCGAAGCAAGCATCCTAGAAGTCTAAGGCAGGTGAGAGGTGAACATACCCCTTTGGACATCATCAAACAAAGTCCTGCCTATGCAAAGTTTTGAAGGATCTTTGTGCAATCAAGAGGGTTGGGCATTGAGGAAAAGGCATTTTTTAATTGAGCAAGTCAGTGCCATAATCCAAAGCAGAACCCGGTCGAATCTGAGGATCCGGGATCTCCCCTGATTTCGGTCAACATTGGTGGGACTTGCATGAACAAAGCATTGCTGGAATTTAGGAGCCAGTGTAAACCCTGCGCCGCCACTGCATTATAAGCGATTAGGTTTTGGGAAGAGCTTAAACCTACCAACATCACTCACATCATTGGCGTCGATCGGTAAAGATTCCTAAGGGAATAGTTGAGGATGTGTTGGTGAAGGTAGACAAATTCTACTACCCAATAGACTTTGTAGTGCTTGACGCCAAGCCATTAGAAAATGGGCCCAATCATGTGCCAATTATCCTGGGAAGACCATTTCTAGGCACTGCCAATGCAATCATCAATTGCTGAAATGGAGTCATGCAGTTCACATTTGGCAACATGACATTGGAGGTGATTATCTTTCACTTGAGTCACAAGCACAAATCATTGGAAGGTGAAGTGGAAGAAGCAATGAAGTTGCTTTCGATTGATCAAAGTTCGGGAAGCCAAGCGTCATGAATTGCAAGAAATAGCCAACCAAGGTGAAGAAGTTGTTTGAGGTGCCATCGGTCAACTGCGGAAATTGGTCGATCCAATTTAATCGGTGAAACGAAATCATGATAGAATCGACATCAAAGTGGCGCCTGAGCCGCTGCGGGGGTTGAGGAAGTCCTCCTTTTTACCCTCCATGGTAAATCATTGAATTTGGGCTGGTTTGGTGTTCTGCAAACAAATTGCAGCTCGATAATTTTTAGTTTTATTTTATTTGGTCAATTTAATAGTTTTTATTTTTAGTAACTTTCCCTTTTTAGTAGTTTCCCAATTTAGCAGCTTTCTTTTTTTAGTAGCCTAGGTTTAATATTATTTTTATTTTTATTTTTATTTTTTAGGTTTTTGTTAAAATCAAAAATTATTTTTGTTTTCTTTTTGTTTTGTTCTTATTTGGTCTAATTAAATAATTTTTTTTTATTGGCAGGTGAAGCAGATTTTGGCTGAATTTCGCTGTAATAGCGAAATCAGCCTTGTGACTCATCGGCTGCCTACTGGTTTTATAAAAGGGGAGGAGAAGAGCCATTCACCCTCACTTCACCTTCTTTTCTCCTTCCCCGCTGAGCCCACGGTGTGTGAGCCACTGGATTCCAGTGGTGTTCGGGGTCCCAGTACGTGCAACTAGTTGTTGTGGTTCCCGGTCGGTGCCACTTCCATTGCCGTGCCTTTGCTGGTTCGGCATTCGAGGCGGAATTCTTTGCTTTCGGGCCACAGCCAGCGCCACGCCACGCCTCACGAGTCCTTTAGTTACTGACCATGGTCGCGCGAGAGGTGGGTCACTTTGAGCCAGTCGGGTTACGCACTCCGGCGGGGAGCGAGGCCCGAGTTCGGCTCGATCCCGAGCGGTCCACGAGGCAGTCCACGAGGCCTGGGGTTCGAGAAGATACCGAACAGGATGGGACCGGGGACCCTTCACGATGCCACAGAGGAGATCGAGAGGGCGCGACCCTCAAGCGAGCCCGTACTTCGGGGCAGAGTCATCTTCATCTGGGGCCGGCCATCACCGTCAGCACCCGGAGGCTCGTCGCCCCGTGTATCTGAGCCTCGAGGATCAGGAGGCCCTTAGTCGTCGGGCACCCTATCCTCGCAGGGGGAATGTAGGACTCCACTCTAGAGATTTTCATGGGGAGTCGTATTACGACATTCCGGCGGCTTGGTGACCCCGGTCAGGGACTCCATGCGTGATCGAGCATTACTCCTTACGTGCGTTCATGGCCGCCACGGCGGGTTCTGTACCCGGGTGGTACTTCAGTTCTACCATTCTATGACCTCCAGGGAGCGCCTAGTAAAGCTCAAGCACCAGATTCACTATCGATCTGGGAGTTCTCGGGGCGACGGACATTTGGCGGCATTGGGCCTCCAGGACGGTGCGAGACGGTGCGGAGAGGTTATCGAGATTGGCCTCAGCGAACCGCGAGAGGAGATGGTCCATTCGCTTTCGAGACACTTCTGGCGAGACGGTACTCTTGAGGCGGCGGCTCACGCGCCGGTGCTTCTCATTGATCATCACGCTCGGGACTAGCCTCTTCCGGCTCAACACTGCGTTCGGCGTGGGGAGCCATTCTCGGGCTACGTATCGGATCTCGGAGGATTGGTTTGAATCCCTCCCGAGTTGGTGATGACCGCCTTGCTGCACTTCGAAGATAAGGTCCACCGCAAGGGCGGCTCGGCGAAGAGTATACCCTTCTTTGATACGACTTTTGAGCCAAGTTACGGAGCGCGGGCTTTCGAGAGGAGCCCGCATCGAGAGGAGGATCAGATGCCCTCCCGAATCACGTCTTTGGGCGAGCCATGGTGATGCCTATTTCTTTTCTCCTCCGACGGAGGGACTAGGAGTGCGGACGAGGAATGGAGGACTCCCGCAGAGGAGAGATGTGCATGCTCACGGTCGAGATGGAGAGGAGTCCGGTGCGGATATATCTCTCCGTCTCCTCCTCCCGCACAGCCGACCACGGCTCCTGGCCGACCTCCCGACCCACGTCATATGCAACACGGCCTCCCCCAGTACGTTCATGTCGTACCGGGAGATGGCGGGGTGTTATGGATGTTGTCTGTTCGTTAGCTTCCACACAGGCATCGATGGATCAGAGGTTGACTCGAGCCGAGACCACTTTGGGGCAGTGTCATACCATGCTCCAGCAGATCATGAGTCACCTCGGTCTCAGCGTGTTCACGACCATAGAGATGGGCGGCCGGCGGCGCATCCTTGAACATGCGGCCCGCAGCGGCAGGCGTCGGGATCCACCACCACCCATGAAGTTGGTGGTCACACTTACGTCTCTAACTTTCCTATCCCTATTACATGTGCATGCTGCTCTTTGGGAGGGAAAAGAAGTTAGAGGTGAGGAGTTATCACTTTATTATGTTTTTGTATAGTTTCAGCGTTATCAACTGCCTACTAATTTTGTTTAGGATTCATGTATTAGCCAATAGTAGGCAGTGATATTTTTGTATGTTTAGCTATATTTCTTGTATTAGCCATTTTGGTTATATCAAAAGCTTTACAGCACTATTTACAGTTTATTATACTTGTGCAAAGTACTTTTGTGTCTTTATTTTATGTTTCTACTTTTGCTTTCAATTGGACAGTGAATTGCCTTTAATTGAACAATTGAATTGCTTTTAATTGAAGAATTGAGACCACATATTTATGGTAAGAACAATTCCATGCATGGTTAGTTTTGGTCAGTGAAGCTTGGCTGTTCAAACATGAACATTTCCCCCTTTAGCTAATTCACCTGCACTTTTTACGGATTGTACCAATAGGTTGTGAAATTATTATCTCTTTCATTTTGCAAAGCCGGCCACTAGACATGTTGGCTGACCCATAATGTCGGTTTGTGTTACCCATATATGAAGATAATGTTGTCTTCCAAAAAGAAAAAAGAAAAGAAAAGCGAAGGAAAAAGAAAGGAAGAAAGAAAAATAAAAGTCGTGAGCTTGCCTTGAAGCCCGAACACGGTCAGAGGGTATATAGCGAAAACCTTTAAACCCGATGCCCTAAACATAATTGTTTGAGAGTCATCGACTTAGTGTTTGTTACGGGTGAATGGGTAGAGTTTAGCGTGTTGTAGGTGCTTGATTCTCGAAGTCGTCGAGTCGGGTGAAGCTGCGAGTTTGTGGTCGATTGATCCTTTTGGCTTGATGCAAGCCTTAATTGGTTGGGGAGTCTTCGGTGGACCCCGTTACGGACTTTGGTGAAGTCGAGTTTTTAAGCATTGCACTCTACAATGTGTAGAATAAAGAAATAAGAATAGCTAATCCTATTTAGGTTGTTCGGCCAGTTTAGGTCATAGCGTAGCTAGGTTGGGGGAGGAATAATTTTGCAATTTATTGGCTCAATGGTTACATTAGGAATCATTAGATTTTGGTGGAAATTAGGGTTGATTTCCTTGGATCCGATGTTGACTAAAACTTGTTCTTATAGTTTACGTTCTCATGTCGGTTTTCTAACAGGGTGTAAATTGTTCATTTTTAAAGGTAATGTTTATCTGTACATACACTTTTTGAACCATATATATACTTTTTGTAAAATCACAGCATGCATCCCATTATTGTTTTAGCATTGCTAAGGGACTAGCAACGTGTCGGTTGGGGGGTGTGATTAGTGCTGAGGTGCTATTTTGAGCCACGACCAGAGATAGGTTTTGAGTGCTTTTGCGCACTAATCCATGTCAATTAAGCCTTGATTGATGTGTGCGAGATCCACTTAGTACGTGATGCCATTTGAGGTTGTTTTTGAGTAATTTTGCGGGTCTTTGCGTACCTCGGCCATTTATCTTTGAAAGATTTGCAGTGTTTTCAACCATCGAAAATGAAGGAATTTGAAGTGGATTACGAAGGAAAGTGGGATCTGCGTGCGAAAAGGAAGATGCGGTGAGCAATCACGATTGGGCGGGAGCAATCCGAGATTTCTCTATGATTGCGAAAGGCCCCATTTGCAAGGTTGCGAAAATTTATGTCATGCTTGAAAGATTTCGCAATCCTAGCCGAAATGAGAGAAATTCGCTAGGCTAGCAAAATTTCGCTAGCTAGCGAGAATTTCTTTGTCGCCTAGCGAAATTAACCCGTTTCGCTATCTCTCTTTCTCCTAAACTGCGAGGAATTTCGCTGGCTAGCGAAGATCCTTTGTTGATAGCGAAATTTCTGATTTATTATCTACGTAGAGCTAAGCTGAAATTTGCGGGGAATTTCGCCTGAACTAGCGAAATTTTCGCTATGCTAAGCGAATCCCCACATAAAGTGCCTTTTGTGATTTTTGTATATTTGATCCTAAACGACCACGTTTTGGTGTATTACCATTTTAGCCCTTATGTAATCTCATATTTTAGGTATTTTGGTAGTTTCACACTTTGGGTTGTACTATATAAACCCCCACAAACTTGTAACCCTAAGCAACTGGGAAGCAACTTTTCATTTTTATAAGGATTTCACCTGGCTTTCATTTAGGGTTTCATTGCTCTCTTCTCTCTTAACTCTTTCATTTTCTAGAATTTGCCAAACACCCTTTAGGATGATAACTCAAGGGATGCTTGAAACAAGCCTCATAGCCTTGAAGATGAGGGTTGCTAGCTTGGTTTTGGGGCTATTGCAGGTTGTCCTCTCGTTTTAAATGATACAGGTATTGCATTTATGGTTCCATACCTTCCAAACTAGGGTTTAATGCCATTTAATGTTGTTCCTTTGGTCAATACTTGTCATGCTTTAGGGTTCAGTGCATACTTAATGCTAGATGCACTGATATCCTTTAGATGCCATTTACGAGCCATTGAAATGAGGTTGAGTGCTAGGTTTTTAAACTGAATGGGACTTTGAATGCATAATACTTGTCTTGACTCAAATAGGAGTGGTTCTAGGGTTAGGTTTTATAGCTAAACAAAGATCGATTTTGGCTGTATAGGTCATTTGCTTACTAATGCTGATAACCCAAGGACAACGCCAATACCCCCGTGTTATCAAGTTAGTGACCCAAGCCTTCAAGGTTACCATTTCACACTTTCATTTAAGCTATTACAGTCAACCAGTGAACAACCAACCTCCCCTGTTTTTAACAAAATCCGAAAATCCAAACCTAAGCCTCACCACTTTTCAAACATTAATGCAAATCATTAGTGGGATAAAAACTCATCCCCGTGTTCGACCCTAGACCACTATACTACAGTAGCTTGACTACGGCAGTAGGAGGAACTTAGGAATATAAATTTTGTTGATTTCGCATCACCCTACCGTGGCACGAATCATCTATGGAAAGTCCCTTGAGTCAAAAGTTTTCTAAAACATATAGTTTTATGGGGCATTTAATGTGTATGGACATTTTGGTCAATTTCACATCATATTATCGATGTCCTTATCGAATGGGACTAGCACGTAAAGTTTTGTTAGAATCGAGACTAGTTCGATAGTCACTTTGAAATACATTGTATGTTTATGGTTAAACGTTGAACCCAGGCATTTCGGTACTTTGTATGGATTGTGTAGGTGATTTGAGCATTCGACGAGAATCTAGAGTGCTTGACAAGAATTGTAAGAAATTAGTCGAGAAAAAGGTGAGTAGTCAAAATCCTTTTCTAAAACGAAAGTGTTTAAATTACAAGTTTTGTAAAGTGCTTTGAAAATATAGATTTATAAAGCATTTTTTACTCCCTTGTTATGCTCGTGAGAAAAGTTTGATTTCGTGTTCCAAAGCAGTTTGCTGGTTTGGCAAAACCCTAGATGACACGGCTTCCGGTTTCCGATCAGATGTATTTCGGATTGTGCATGGCAAGACTATGGGATATTATGACTAACTATATTGCTTGGTCGGCAATTGGGGGTTAGATCTAGAATATATAGTGAGTCGCCCTCTTCACATTCGGGGTATATAGTTAGTGCGCTGACTTAGTACATGGCGATGAGGTGTTGGTTCCGAGGTTCCATCATCAGGCATTTTGGTTCCGAGGTTCCATTATGTTTCTAAGTCCGCGTGTTCATAGGACCATCTTAAGCCGGGTAGTGTTAGGGTTCACTCTGTGCCGGGATTCAGAGGTTCCATGGCATCCCACGTCCGTAGTATTTCGAAATGGGCCCGCAGTGGTTGGTACTTGATTTCGGTATAACGCACCGGATATTAACCACCAGCGGCGGTTTTGGCGGCATAAATAGTTTGAAACGGTTTTGGCGCAAATAGTTTGAAACGGTTCAGCATAAATGATTTCGGAAACGAGTTTAATGGTAAGAAATGGTTTTGGCCACGGTTCGAAATGGTTTTCATAGTAAAAACTTAGTTTTCTCATAAGCAGTTTTACAACCATTTACGTACAGATTTTCATATTGGGAGAATTTACATCACGGGCGGCAACATTTAAGAACTTATAGTACTCCGCGAGGCCCGTTTGGCTCACGGTTTACGTTTTAAAACAATTTTAGTGCGGTGTTGAAGTCGAAAGACCTTTCGGGATCATAGTCCTGAAGCCGTGTTATATATATATATAAGATAAGGTGTAAAAAATAGAAATGTAGTAAAGTAAAAATGTGACATTTTTATATGTAAATATCTTTTGTAAAATATCATTACATGGTTTTGAGAAAAACAGGTTGCGACAAAAATTATGTTGGATTGATCCTTATCTTATATTTTGATGAGGACCAGAGGTCCTTTATTGTTGTAGTTGGACATTTGGAAAACAATGAGAGTGTATATTTTTGTTATACAGGTGATTTTGTATTTTGGGCTTGACCGTCGTGCAGTCGTTATGCTGCCGGATTTTTGTTAAATCCAAAGGTGTGATTTTGATAGAAAAGTGAAAAATTTTATAACCCGTTTTCCCAATACGGTTCCCAGCTTGATTTTAACGGCTTAGCTTCATGGTAGCTTGTCGGTCGAGGCGAGCTTGTTTGGGAGGTTCTTGTGGAGTTAAGCCAATTTCACTGTCACTAGGAAGGGGTTTGTCATTATTTGTCAGAGGTTCGAACAAAGTATGTCCATGGAGTGCCCGGGGAGGCGGAATGGAAGCAATTTCTGAATTTGAAGCATAGAAGCCTAGCCGGTGGTGATGCGAAAAGAATTTAGTCATCTTAAGTATCCTCAGTGATTCTCATAGAAGCATTTCGGTTTAGACAAGTGAGGATGGTTTGAATGAACTATCAAGAGATATTTAACTTTGTGACTTCTCTCCTAACGGGTGAATTTTTTATCAATTGGCTGCCAGCTGTTATATGAAGGTGGAGAGGTTTGAAGCAAGTAGCAAAGAAAGGTTTCAGAAGAAGAAGTTTTCAAGAGGAGCTTCTTCCTCCTCGGGGAAGAGCTGGGAGTCTCAAGCGAATCGGTGTCTGACTCGGCCTTCTAGAGGTATAAAGGCGAGGCCTAATGTGGCACTAATTCTGGTAGAGGTGCTTCAGTTGGACAAGGAGAAACCCTAAAGTGCCCTCATTGCCATAGACGACATTTGGGTGTTTGCAGATTATTGATAGGAGGATGCTTCAAGTGTGGAAGCATAGATCATTTCATGGTGAATTGTCCCAGAGAGTCAGGGGATAATAGGAGCCTACAAGGAAGTGGCAGAGAGAGATCTGTTGCACCACCTTTGACTCGGGATCGAGGTGGCCCGATTTAGCATAGAGGACGTGGAGGTACAGTGTCAAAGACAATGGATCGTCCACTATGCCTCTGACCAGACACGAGGCATATGCTATGAAACCATTGAGGATCGGAGATCTTCTAAAGTGATTGCTTTGGTATATTTTCTCTATATGATATTGAGATGCATGTGTTGATTGACCTTGGCTCTACCCATTCATATGTATGCATTGAGCATGTGTTTGATAAGATAACATCAGTGGAGAAATTGTTATATAATATGCATGTAACTAGTCCCCTGAGGAATTGCCCTATAGTTATTCATGATAGGGAATTTTTTGTTGATATAATTTCTCTACCATTTCGTGAATTTGATTTTATTTTGGGTATGGATTGGTTGTCTAAACACTGGGCTATAATTGATTGTGATAAAAAGACAGTAGTGCTTAGATGTTTTGATCAGTCTAAAGTGATAGTACATGGTGTTCGTTCTAGCCTAATGTCCAATGTAATTTCAACTATGAAAGCTCGATGATTTCTGAGAAAAGGATGTGAGGCCTTTTTGGCTTTGGTGCTTGACTAAAAAAAAGGTCAAAGAGAATTGGAAAATATTCTGGTAGTGAAAGAATTTCTAGATGTATTTCCTGAAGAGCTACCAGGTATTCCACTTGAAAAAGGGGTGGATTTATCTATTGAGATTTTATATGGAACAACTCCTATTTCTAGGGCACCTTATAGAATGGCTCCAACTGAGTTGAAAGAGCGAAAGATTCAACTACAAGAGCTTCTAGATAAAGGGTTTATCCGACCTAGTGTTTCTCCTTGGGGTGTGCCTGTTTTGTTCGTGAAAAAGAAAGATGACACTTTACGGATGTGCATTGATTATCATCAAATCAATAAGGTGATAGTGAAAAACAAGTACCTGTTGCTAAGAATTGAAGATCTATTTGATCAGTTGAAAGGAGCAGTTCTTCTCTAAGATAGACATGTGATCAGGGTACTATCAGTTGCAAGTAAAAGATGTCGATGTGTTGAAGACGACATGTAGGACCCGATATGGCCATTACAAGTTTTTAGTGATGCCATTTGGGTTTGACTAATGCACCAGCGACATTCATGGATTTGATGAATAGGGTGTTTTGACCCTATTTAGACCAGTTTGTGGTGGTATTTATTAATGATATATTGATATATTACAGAGATAAGCAAGAGCATGAGCAGCATCTACGAATAGTTCTACAGACTTTAAGAGAGAAGAAGTTGTATGCCGAGCTTAGCAAGTGCGATTGTTGGCTAAAGGAAGTTTCATTCCTAGAGCCATGTGTGTCTGGCCAAGAATTATAAGAATTGTTCTGCTAAGGTTGAGTTAGTAATTGGTGGAAATCGCTTTGAAGTGTGAGTAAGTAAAGAAGTTTAGGTGTGCCTAGCCGGGATATTATATAGAATATTTATTGAAGGGATTCTGCAATCGCAGCTTCTCCACTCATTATTAAATTACTCGGAAATGAGAGTAAAGTTTGAGTAGAACTTGAAATAAATGTCAAGATAGTTTGACGGAGTTGGAAGGAAATGCTAGTTAAAGCACCGGTGATGGCGCGACCTACTGCGGGTAAAGATTATACCTATATGATGACCAGCTTCAAGAATTGGTTTGAGTTGTGTGTACAAGATGTTAAAGAAGTGGCATATGCATCTAGACAATTGAAGCCACATGAATAGAATTATCCTACACATGATTTGGAATTGGCTGCGGTAGTATTCACTTTGAAGATATGGCGACATTACTTATATGGTGAAAAATGTAGAATTTATACAGATCATAAAAGTCTCAAGTATTTGTTAATGCAGAAGGAGCTTAATTTGAGACAACGGAGGTGGTTGGAGTTGTTCAAAGATTATGATTGCATAATAGACTACCACCCCAGAAAAGCTAATGTGGTAGCAGATGCCTTAAGTAGAAAGGTAATGGCAGCTTTGTTATTATGGCACAGTGAATGGAAAATAGTATCTAATGGAGCTATATTAGCTCCAATTCAAGCATAGCTTGTTTAAAGAAAATGATTATGATGCTTAGAAAATGATGAAGAGTTGCGAGAAAAGGAATTTACCCATTAATTAGGGATAGTTGATAAGGCGATTTTTACTGATAAGAAGATGGAAGTTTGTAAGTCCTGTAGATTATGTGTGCTGGCGATAATGAGATTTGAAGAATAAGTTGTTATATGAAGCTCATACTACAATATTTACCATGCATCCTGGAAGTAACAAGATGTACCATGATTTGAAGCAGTGTTATTGGTGGAAATGAATGAAAAGGGATGTGACGGACTATGTGTCCAAATTTTTGTGTCAGCAAGTAAAAGCCGAACATCAAGTACCATCCGGTCTATTAAATCTCATTCAATTCCTCAATGGAAATGGGATAGTATTGCCACGGATTTTGTGACTGGACTTCCCCTTATGCAAAGGAACCATGATTCTGTATGGGTGATAGTTGATAGGCTCACAAAGTCGGCCCATTTTATACGAGTCAAAATTGACTAGTCTATGGATCGACTAGTTGAGCTATATGTGGATGAGATTGTCCGATTGCATGGTGTTCCGTTGTCAATTGTGTTAGACCAAGACCCTAGATTTACATCAAGATTCTTGAAGGAGTTAAAGTCAGCATTGGGTACTCGTCTCAATTTCAGTACAACTTTTCACCCGTAGATAGATGGGCAATCCGAAAGATTGATTCAAGTGCTGGAAGATATGTTACGGGGTTGTGTTATGGATCTTCTTGGAAGTTGGGATAGGTATATTTCGTTGATGGAATTTTCCTATAACAACAATTATCAATCAAGCATTGGCATGGCACCATATGAGGCTTTGTATAGCCAAAAATCTAGAACTCCTGTATGTTGGACATAATTGAATGAACATAAAATGATTGGTCCAAACATAGTAAAAGATACAAGAGAGGAAGTTCAGGTTATTCGGCAAAGGTTAAAGGTTGCCAGTGATCGACAAAAGTCATATGCCTATTTGAAGAGAAAAGATATTGAATATGAAGTTGGAGATACGGTCTTCCTGAAGGTATCACCATGGAAAAAAGTACTCAGATTTGGAAAGAAATGGAAGTTCAGTCCAAGGTTCATTGGCCCATATAAGATTTTGGAGAGAATCGGACCAGTGGCGTATCGTGTGGCTCTCCCTCTAGAGTTAGCCAAATTACGTGACGTATTTCATGTGTCTATGCTGCGGAGATATCGATCAGATGAATCGCATATCCTGCCCACGCAAGAGGTGCAAGTGCATCAAGATTATTCCTATGATGAGGAGCCAAAAGTTATATTAGCTCGAGAAGTGAAACAGTTGCAGAATAAGCAGGTACCATTGGTAAAAGTGCTCTGGTAACATCATGGTATGGAGGAAGTTACATGGGAGCTAGAGACAACGATGAGAGTTTAGTATCCGCAACTATTCAATTTAAGTATGAATTCCAATGACGAAATTCTTTTAATGGGGGGAGAGTTGTAACACCCTAAATTATACCCTAATAGTTTTATGGCATGTTTAAAGTAAAATGGAAGTCAAATTGTGTTTTTCGGAAATTTATGGGTTAAGAGTGAAAAAGGGTATTTTGGTAATTTTACTATCAAGGGCTGAGTTGGCATAAAGTGATAAGTTTATATGCTAGTGTATAATTTTGATAAGTTGTATGCCTAAATGAATAAGAGAAGAAGGACTAAAATGCAAAGGAGAATAAAGTTGAACCAATAAGAGAAAGTCACACAAGTGCATTCTAGAAGGCAAGTCTTCATTTAGCTTAAGAAAAGCTTGGCATCCGGATGAGTGCAAGGGGGGGGGAGGAGAGAAACAACTAAGAGCTTGGGAGAGAATTTTCTCTCCATTTGAGAGAAGTTCTTCGGTTAAGGTGAGAAGAGAAGAGAAGAAGAGGAATCGGATGCTAGGGTTCCTCCACTATTTTTTTTTTTCTCATTCTAAAGTCTTGGTTGCAGAAAGAGTACAAGGAGAAGAGGGAGAAGAGGAGGAACAAGGAGAAGGAGAAGTTAAGGTTTGAGAGATTTGTCAAGAAAGGTATGGGATTTCCAATCTTATTGGGTTTGTTGTATATTTTGAATTGCTTAGCATTTGTTGTTTGTTGGGTTCTTCAAAAGAGGAAGAAATTGGTGTAAGGAGAAGTAGGGTTGGTAAGGGGACATGCTGTCAAATTTTCCCCAAACCCTAAGTGAGTTATTTGGCCATATCTTGGCCTAGAGACCTCTGAATTGGGTGATTCTAATTTGAGGATAATCCTAAGTCTCTTAGCTGAAAATATGTTGAATGTATAGTATAGCTCAAATTGGTTCCCATTGTTCCTAGGAAGTTTTTCAAAGAAAGGGAACAATTCTATCCCTGAAAACTGTCTAGGAGTAGTCCGGATATTAGGACCATATCTCCCAAATTAAAAGTCCAAATTACATGATTTTTGAACCATAGGAAACTTAAGACATATGGGTATATTGGGTTAGAAGATCACTTTGTCTAACAATCCCGTTTATAAGGTAAAAATTGTAGTCGAAATGGACTTAGGAGCTACCTCGAACTGTTTAGGCATAGTGGTTATGGAAGCGAAATTAGTATAAAAGCTATATAAATTTATTGTTATATGAAATAATGCATCATAGTGGAATGATCATGATAACATGTGTTATGAAAGCTAAAGAGAATACACGTATATTTTTGTTATATGAAAAAGTGCAAAGTACAGTTAAATGTTTATAAGAGATTATTTGATAATGAATATCTCATAGGTATACATGATATCAATAGATATTATATGGGATAGTTTTTTTGATATCTAAAAGATTGTTAAGAAAACATAATAAAACCGATTGTCTGCTTATGACCGGGTAGTTAGATAGATAGGCATGCCTATAAGGATAACAATGTTGCAGCATACAGTTTACAAATAAAGTGGCCCCGTTTGGGTCGATAACATGAATCCCGTTTGGATCATTATAGTGATCCCGTTTGGGTCATACAATACAGTACAGTTTATAAATCACTATCTCATACAGTGATAGTACTTCGGGTACATACAATTTCATCCCATGATCCACTTCTTTGGAATATGTAGGCCTGACAAGAGATGAGATGAAAATTTTGTAATGTTTATAAAAGGCATAAAATATGGAAATTACATGAAACGAAAAATGTAATGAAATTATAAATGACAGGATATAAGACATGAAGCATAAATCATAAGGCTAAAGATTAATGAATGTCATGAATATGCAAATAAATCAATTAGTGGAATTGTTATGATTTATTGCCTTATGTTGAATGTTAGTGATAAATGGTTTAAGTATTATGTCATATATGGTTAAATGTAATATGTCTATGTATAGTTAGATGCATTTGTACATGTGTTTGTAACGATCGTTGCCAGAGTGGTCGATCTATATTTATGGTCCCCACTAAGCTATAAACAGCACATGTGTTTATCAGTGTGCAGGTATTGAGTAATAGTAAGGGACATCCCACATCGTGAGCCAACACAACATTAGGTGCCCATCAATGATGTTTGATTTTATTTTCCAGATGATGTAAATATGTTTTTAGAAAACAATGAAAAGTTTGTATATAACGTGGTGAATATGTTGACCACTCCAATGGTGGGGTATGATATTAGTTTGTAATATGATAATTTATATATTTATATTTATACTTTTTTTTGTAAGTTTATATTTTTCAAGATAATTGTTTAGAATGATGTAAGTTAACAGGTTTATAGTTATTAGATTTGTTACATCCTTTCCTGACACGGGATGTCGTGTTGGGGCTTCATAAGTTGAACTTCAGTTTTTCCTCACCAACAAGCAAGGTCATCTCCCCATGTTCTACACCAATCCATGTTTGACTTGTAGTATTGGAAGGTCTTCCTATAGATGACACTTATTGGTCCTCTTCCATGCCCAAAGTCACAAAGTCAATGGGAAATTTGAACTTGTCAATCCCAACTAAAACATTTTCAATTGTTTTCCGTAGATGTTGCTCTTCAACTTGCCTATTTTCCACTAATAGCACTTCCTCACTAGCAAGTTCATTATTTTTCTCCTCAACCAATGTTGGGTGTTGGAATTCCTCCACAAAACTCAAAGGCACAAAGTTACATTCTCTTTTGTCCTCATCCTTTATGTAAATTGGGAGTGGCCTTGAATATTGCTCCTCTAACGCATGGGCTAGTTGCCCAATTGACTTTTCTAAGTTTGTCACATGAGCTTCTTCATTGGTGACTTTATCTTTCATTTTGGCTTCCCATGCAGCATGGTCCTTCTTCATTTCATTCAATAAGGCATAAAATTGTTCTTCATCATAAGGTTGTTGGATTTGTTCTTGATAATTGTAACTTGAGCCTCCTTAACTTTGAAATTTTTGACTTCTATAGGAGAAATCATCATATGTCCTCCAACCAAATGATAGTTGCTCGATATAATGTTGTGGGGTTGAAGTAATGACCTCCATCGTAGTTGAGATAATGAGGTGCTTTTTGAGTTTGTTGGTCAATGAGGTTTGAGAAAGCGTCAATCTTTTTCTCAAGTGCGGATAGGCGCTCATCTATCGATTCATTGTTCATTTATGCTATCTTACCTAAAATAAAAATACAAAAAAAAAAAAAAAGAAGTATACTAAATAAAAATAAGAAACCAATGAAAATAGGAAAAGAAAATTTTTGCTCAAATTAGCAAACTTTATTGTGCCAAAATATCAATCCAAATACCAAATCGTACCTTCCCCGGCAATGACACCAAAAACTTGTTAAGTTAGGAGCAACGGTACCAAAGACTTGTCATTCCTTGACAACGGCGCCAAAAACTTGTTACGATAACCGCAAGTGCACGGGTCGTACAAGTAATACAATGGACTAAAAAGTCCAAATATCGATCCCACAGGGAAGGTGTGGTTTTTGGTGAGGAATTGAGTACCCGGCTACTAGATTAATTCACAATCTGAGTTTCTAAATGATTTGAGGTAAAATTGTGAAAATATTAAAAGTAATATAAACAAACTAAACAAAAACAAAGAGTGATTAGTGAAAACTAGAGTAATTGAATAAAACCAGGAAAGCTGACTTAGAGAGGAATAGGGTTGGTTGTCATCAATGTTAAATGATTCATCTAGATAAGGCTCGAGATGAATGAATTGTAACTTGAATTGGTCTGAGGATACGGTACAAGGATCCCACTTTCATGTTCCCCCTTGTATTTTCTCGCACTATCCACCTATTCACAGTTACGTCTATCTAGGTCGATAGGGCGATACTTTTCAAATGCATTTTTCCTCGGGAACTCTATTGGTCACATTTATGTCCTTGCAATTGAGGATTGCATTTTCAAATTTAATGTAATCAGAAAGTCACAAAGGATACCCTAGTAAAAGGATCGAAGATCCGATTCTCAACATATACCAATTAATTGAAACCATAATAATCCAAGTATTAACACAAAATACAACAAATCAAGCATAAAACATTCAACCAAACTAAAGATTAAATGAATCTAACATCAATCGATGCTTGACCCTATGAAATGTTTAGCTTAACATTTCAACCATCAAAACCCACAAATTCATGTTAATAACAAACACAAAACTGCAGAAATTGAAGAATGAAAAAAGAGAGAAATACAAAACAGGGTTTAAACTGCAAATGACTTCCAATCTACGAGTCAAGTTAAATCCACACTCTGCAAGATCATGCTTCCCAGCAATAATTAATTACAAGTCAAGTTGTTCACAAATAAAACCTAAATCTAAGAAATCTATAGAAAACCTAATCTGAAAATGGAACAAAGCTTGAAGAGGGAAAATCTAGAAGAGAGCCTCCCTTTCTCAAAAGTTTGAATATTAGAAATGTGTGACAAAAGTCCTTAAATACACCTCGAAAAATAGGCTAAAACGAGCCCAAAAATGGAAGTAAACTGGGCTAAATCGTTGCATGGTCATGACCACATAGAGAGTTGAATACAAAATTGTTGTAGGATTATGTTGTGGTCGTGAATGTAGTCGCAACCACACTTAAAGTATTTGATGAAAACAGGTTATGTGACCACGGCCCCGAGACTTTGTGCCTGAGTTTCGATGCATTAGCTTTGTGGTCACAACCCACAAACCTCTTCCTGCACTTAACTTGCTCAATTTTTTTCCAAATCGCTTGCTTTTCATCTCTGTTTTTCTTCCATTTCTAAAAATACACAAATATAGGGGGTTATACATGAAAATAGAGTAAGAAAGAGGGTGCTTAGTTAGCATTAAATCATGAATTATATAGTATATTTTCACTAATAAAAGCTAACCTAAAGTACTAACAATATAATATTTGGAATGCCACCAGGTCTTCAATGATGCAGGGAATCATAGAACACTTAAATGGGCATCTACTAAAGAACCAGAAGATTCTTTTGCCCAATGAATACTCATGTACTGCTTGCTCAAAAGGTAAATTGATAGTTGGACCATCCTTTAGCAAAGTCACATTTGAGTCACCAGTCTTTTTAGAAAGAATACATGGGGATATATGTGGACCTATACATCTACCATGTGGACCTTTCCCTTACTTTATGGTCTTAATAGATGCCTCTATGAGGTGGTCGCATGTTTGTCTTCTTTTTACACGAAATGTTGCTTTTGCTAGACTCGTACAAATGATCAAATTATGAGCTCAGTTTCCTGATTATCCAATTAAGACTATCCGACTTGACAATGCCGATGAGTTTACCTCTCAAACCTTTACTAACTATTGCATGTCAGTTGGAATAAATGTTGAGCATCCTGTTGCTCATACTCACACCCAAAACGGTTCAACAGAGTCCCTCATCAAACGTCTTCAATTAATAGCTTGACCACTACTAATGCAAACCAAATTGTCGACTTATGCCTGGGGACATGCTATTATGCATGCTACAAGCTTGGTTCATATTCGACCAATAGCTTACCATGAATACCCCCCTTCACAACTTGTATTAGGCAAACAACCAAATATTTCTCATTTGCGAATCTTTGGTTGTGCAGTTTATGTACCAATTACACCTACACAACGCACTAAAATAGGTCCACAACGAAGACTGGGATTTATGTAGGTTTTGATTTTCCATCCATCATAAGATACCTTGAACCCTTAATTGGAGATGTTCTTACAGCCCGTTTTGCGGATTATTATTTTAATAAGAGTGTAATCCCATCATTAGGGGGAGAAAAGTCGGTTCCAAAAGAACAATGAGAAATTACTTGAATGCATCTACAATGTCTCATTTTGATCCTCATACAAATCAATGTGAATTAGAAGTTCAAAGGATGATTCATTTGCAAAATCTCGCAAATGATTTACCATATGCATTTATTGATACAAAAAAAGTGACAAAGTCACATATCCTAGATGCAAATGCTCCAGCACGGATTGATGTCCCTAAGGGACAATTACCAAATGAGTCACAAATACATCTGAAGCATAGGAGACTTATTAGCTCAAAAGACTTAACTCCTCGAAAGAGAACACAAAGAAAAATTGATGCCCCTAAAGAGGCAAATATAAAACAAAAGGCCCCAGCAGAGACATATGGTAAACAAAAGCCTCCAACAGAGACATATGGTAAACAAAAGGCCCTAGTAGGGAACCTTATAATTGAAGAAACCCCTATAGAGAGGCATACAATGAACAAGAAACTCCTTAGAAGATGTTTGAGATAAAGAAATAGCCCCTAAAAAGGCATAAGTGCCTAAAAATTATGAGATCTCAATGAGTTATGTGCACAAGGGATATAAATGGGATCAAAATGATTTTGTTATCAATAATATTTTTTCTTTCCAAGTGGCCTTAGACATCATAAGAAATGATGAGGATCCCGAACCACAAAGTGTGGAAGAATGTCGACATAGAAATGATTGGCCAAAATGGAAAGAAGCTATGCAGGCAGAATTAAACTCATTAATAAAACGAGAAGTTTTTAGACCTGTAGTCCAAACACCTAAAAGTGTGAAGCCTGTTGGGTATAAATGGGTAATTGTAAGAAAGCGCAATGAAAACAATGAGATCATAAGATATAAAACGTGATTAGTAGCACTAGGTTTCTCCCAAAGACCTGATATTAACTACGAGGAAACATATTCTCCTGTCATGGACGCAATAACTTTTCGCTTTTCAATAAGCTTGGCAATCTCTAAAGGATTGGATATGCGTCTCATGGATGTCACTACAACTTATTTATATGGATCCATAGATAATGACATTTATATGAAAATCCCTTAATGATTTAAATTGCCTGAAGCAAATAGTACAAACTCTCTTAGCATTTGCTCAATCAAATTACAATGATCTCTATATGGATTGAAGCAAGTTGGATGCATGTGGTACAATCGCCTTAGCGAGTATTTATCGAAAGAAAGATATGGAAACAACCTTATATGCCCATGCATCTTTATCAAGAAATCGAAAATTGGATTTGCAATTACTACTATGTATGTTGATAATATAAATCTTGTTGGGACTATTGAGGAGCTCACAAAAACAAAAGAAAAAAGAATTTGAGATGAAAGCTCTAGGGAAAACAAAATTTTGTCTTAGCTTGCAAATCGAGCATTTCTCTACTGGAGTTTTGGCTCACCAATCGGCATTTACTAAGAAAATTTTAAAGCGATTTTATATGGATAAAGCACACGCATTAAGTTCTCCAATGGTTGTCTGTTCACTTGACGTGAAAAAAAGGACCCATAATGGAGTCATACGAAAATGGTGAATATTACTTGGTCCTGAAGTACCATAACTTAGTGTCATTTGTGCACTTATGTATCTTGCTAACTATACTCACCTAAATATTGCTTTATCTGTCAATTTATTAGTCAAGTATAGTTTTGCTCCAACCCAAAGACATTGGAATTGTATCAAGCATATATTATGCTACCTCCAAGGAACAACCGATATGGGTTTATTTTATGCAAAGGAATCAAAGCAGCAATTGTTTGGACATACTAATGCAGAACACCTTTGGATCCATAAAGACGGATCATAGCGGGGTAATAATGTTTGAATTGTAATGGAACTACTATTTCAAGGAGATTTAAGCAAACAATGTCGGCCACATCATCGAATCATTCAGAAATTATAGCAATTCACGAAGCAAGTTGTGAATGTATATGGCTAAGATCGATGATCCAACATATTTAAGACTTATGTGAACTTCCCCTCTATCAAAGACATTCCGACAACACTATTTGAAGATAATCCTGCATGCATTGCACATATCAAAGGAGGTTAAAGCAAAGGAGATATAGCCTTAGCATTTCAAAGTTCTTTTATACACATGAACTTCAGAAGAGTGGTGAAATTGATGTTTAACAAATACGCTCAAGTGATAATCTAGCGGATTTATTCACAAAGTCATTGCCAACCTCAACATTCAAGAAGCTAATATACAAGATTGGAATGTGCAAACTTAAAGATATCGACGAGGGGAGAGTGGTTTATGGCTTGAGGATGTTGAGGTATGCGTACTATTTTCCTTCATCCAGGTTTTGTCCCATTGGGTTTTACTGACAAGGTTTTTAACGAAGCAACCCTAACAAACGAAAAACAATTTACAAGATCATAAAAATATTGTACTATTTTTCCTTTGCTAGGTTTTATCCCACTAGGTTTTACTAGTAAGATTTTAATGAAGCATGTCTTGATGATGATCATTCAAGGGGGAGTTCTGTAAATGTAAATTTATTACAATGTGGTGAATGAGCACATGCAATGGACTTTATTAATTGTGAATGACCACATTCAATACACCTTCATTACTCTTCATTTAAAGTGAGTAATGGGAGGTTGTTTTGTTAGCCTATAAAAGGCTCCCTCTCCTATCAATAAAAGTATCCCGGGATTCATATGATAGTATCTTTCTCTTTCTCTCTCTCTCTCTTTTTCTCCTTTTAATTATATATCTACATACTTCTCTTTCTCATATGCAAGAGAGAAATATATTCGTCTTGATTTGCATTTTATAATCTTCTATAACAAATATCAATTAACTTTTGAAAAAATATTTGAGAATTCTAAACTATATTTTATTTGTTACTAACAAATAAATTATTTTTATTTATTACTTCCAATTATTTTGTTAAAATATATTTCATGATATTTAAAATAAGAAATAAATTATTTTTTAGATTTATATAAAATGTTTTATTTGTTAAAAAATATTCATAATAAGAGGAAGCGCAATAACAAATTGCACTAGAAACATTCATAGTTTGGTGGAGGAAGCTAGTTAATCCCATTTTTGGGCAAGGCTTGAAACCCTCATAACAAATTTCAAAATTTTTTAAGTGGCATCGAAGGTAAGAAGTAGAAAAATGAGGAAATATGTAAAATATCTCGAAATTGGCAATAAATGGTTGAAAAATTACTAGTTGATTATCAATTAAAGGATATTATGTCGACCTCTCTTGATGGCAAATATTGATTGATATGTCCGATTTTTATCCTTGGTTGGAGTGACCGACTTGCTAATGGTCATTTAGATATGTGAATAGGCATCATGGGGCATCATGAGGTAGGCATCAGAGGAGGCTGGAATGGCCATGAGAAGGTACCTATCGATGGCTGAGATGTGAATACCCTAAAAAGATCATATGCAATCTTGTGATGACTATGCTTACTCGAATAGGCAACAAGGTCTTAGTGCGATGATCAATAGAGCAACATAAGCCTTGGTTGTGTCATGGGACATCTTCCGTTTTTGGATATCCTATATTTTTTAGCTTTGAATATTCTACCAATTTAACTAGATATATGAACTTCATAGCATATTTTTCAAATCAAATTCTTAACTTATAGTTTAATATTTGGTACGCCGGGACTGTCCATTCAAGTGGGATGAAAAAAAGTGTGCGATCTCCATGCATTTAGCTAAAATCTAATGTTTATTCAGCAGGGGATGTGGCTGCTGTCTCCTCCATTGACCAATATTCATAGGTGGTGTCATCATTAACATTAATTCATTAATTCATTAATTCATTAAATCAAACACACCCACTTTCTCCAAGATTCAGTCACATGTCCCCCCACATCTGGCCATGAGGGTACGGCCCTATGTACTTCCCACTCCCATCTCTATTATTTAATAATCAACTTTTGGTCATTGGATGTTCACTTAACATTTAAGAACCCTTATGTGATTGCTTCAAATCTCAGTTTGTTCCTACCAATTTTTCCTTTCTTAAAAACAAATATTTCCATCATTTGAAATCATAAAATGGGTCCTAGAGCTAACCAGTTTTAGAAAAAAAAAACCACTTATGCTAAGGGCATGTTTGGTTCAATTAATAATAATAGTAACTAACAATTAAGTAGTTGATAGTTGGTAGTTGATAACTGGTACAGATAGCTGATAGTTGGTAGATAATTATAAAAACCTACTTGGTTGAGCTGATTGGAGGAATTGATAGCTCATTCACCTCGATCAACTTTTGTAGGCTGCTTGATAAAGATTCTTAATCAACTACTAATAGTTGATCAAGGGTAAATAGCCTCCGATAAAAAAAGCTACAAATTGTAACCTTTTCTAATTTGCTATTATTAAAATATCAAATTTCCCTTTTTTATCTTTCTCTCATATTTACTTAATTTTAGGATTTTTTATAAATTATAAATTATATTAAATGATGTGAACTTTTTTATGGTTATAAATTTATTTCATATTATATTGCATTAAAAATAATGAAATTACAAAAATTTATAACCATAAATAAGTACAAAAAATTTTTATATAATAATATTATTTATGGTTAGATTTTTTATAATGTCATTTTTATGAAATAATATTATACATTTATTCATAAATTATAAATAATTTTAAATAATATACATTTTTAATGGTTATAAATTTATAATTTATTTATGGTTATATGAAATAATATGGTTATCGCAATAAAGAATATATGGAAATAAATAATATTTTTATGGTTATAGCCAATATTATTTTTTTATTTATGGTTATAGCCATAAACAATTTTTCATTTATAAAATTATAATAACCATAAATAATTTTTATTTATAAAATTATAAATAACAACAAATATAACACTTATATCATAAAATTATAAATAATATTACCAAAAATAACCATAACATTTTCATAACTTTATTGTCGCTCCCCCGTACTTGACGGCCGGAGGCTAACGGATCAGGGACGCGGACTGAGCCACACCATATATACATTTTCGAATATTGTAGAAATAAATGTCGCATAATCATTTCGGTTAAAGATGGCCCATCATTTTGTCAATTAACACTTTCATTCAACATTATCATTAACAAAACATTTTCAGAGTTCATCTCCACAAATAAATCAAATATATTCTTCCCATAAAAATTTATACATTTTTTGTTTCATTACAAAAATGATCAAATAATGTCATGGGATGAAATGTATGTATGAGTATGAGACAGAGCGTTTACTTATACTCCGCACGATTCAACGATGACTCTGAACTCTGGGGTCTTTGCTCTTGTCCCTAGTCACTTGGTACCTGCGCGATAATAAAAACAATACGCTAAGCATTTTCATGCTTAGTGATTCTATGCAATTCTCTTTTCATTTTAATTAAATACAAATATGCAGCTTTTCTGAAATAATGTTTTGGCACAATTTCAATAGTTCATGTAATATACATTATATATATGTGCTTACTTTACATACTTTCATTTACAAATCATTTGATCACTTCAAAGTATACAATTTCATATGCAATATTTCATTTCAACTCAAATCATGCATTTCACACATTTACTTATAATTTTGCACTTAAACGAATTTAACCATTTCTTTCGGTGCCTAGGATAACGGAATCATTAGCACTGTCCCGTTGGGCTACAGACCGGTAGAAAAAAAAACATTTTATAACACAGTACGGTCCTACTGGGCTGCTGACTAATTATTTAAAAATCATTGTGTGTACACTACCAATACTGTCTCATTGGGCTACGGATCGGTATGCCACTATATTTCATTTCGTTCACAGTACTGCTAATTTGACCCTTATTGGTATACCAATTTATCCTTAACTCGAATATGACAGATAACATTCTATTAAAGGTATTAAAACTCGGTCATAGTAATTTACAATATTGTACATATATTTATACCCAAATAATACATTTTGATGCTCATGCAATTTTTTATTTTTTATTTTTTTTTATGTCAATGCATTTGAAATCAATTTTCTCAAATCGCTTAAAACAAATCACATATGCAATTTCTTGAAAATCATTTTAACCAACAATCACAAAACTTGAAATAAGAAGAGAGGTATGGAAAACAAACCCAAAAAGGTTGTCGCTCCTCGATTCCTATCCTCGGAATCTCGTTCTTGGGTCAGGCTTCCTCGTCACCAACCCCTAATCCATCACAATTAGAGAACAATATTAGTTGACTTATTTAGGTTTCTAGTTAGGGTTATTTTCTACCCAACTTCCTTCAAATAAATATTTTTGGGAACAAATGAGCCACATTTTACCCAACTTCCTTCAAGTCTATTGTTCCCCTATAAATCTATTTTATTCAAAAATTGGAATCATGAAATTCGGAGCACTGGAACTCAAGATATGTTCAAAACAACCGAGACTACTCTATTTTCAAAACATAACGGGAATTTTACGAGAAAAATAGAGCTTCATTTTACTCCAATTTCTAGGTCGATGGGGTCCCGAATTTGGAATACACTTATTTCAAGGAGATTTGTTATCTTGAAAGTCTAGTTGCAAAAATTTGAATCACTCGATTTGGATGAGTGAAACTTAACTTATGACCTAAATACTAAAATTGTTCAAAACACAAAAACGCCCTTAAACTAAACAAAATTTACTTGAAAATGAGAGTCTCGCTTTGACCAGGAATTTGCGGGTCCAATGGGGTCCAAATTTGAATATCCTTTTTTCAAGGAGAGTTGTTCTCATAGAAATCTAGTTTACTCAGAAATTTGAATAACTCAATTTAGATGAGTAAAACTCAACTTATGGCCTAAATACCAAAACTATTCCAAAATACCAAAATTGTACCAAACTGAACTATAATTTGCCCAAAAACAGAGCCTCACTTCGACAAATTTCTAGGTCTAATGAGGTCCAAATTTGAATACACTTATTTTAAGGAAATTTGTTTCCCTACAAGTCTAATTTACCTAAAAATTTAAATCACTCAATTTGGATGAGTAATGACGAAAACAAAAACTATGGGTTTTGGAAAATTTTGGCAGCATCGCCCCTAAAACTTCAACATTTCATTTATACAAAAATTCCTCAAAACCAATCCTTATCCAAAAGCACTTTGAAACTTAACCCGAAACAACCAAAAACTGATCTACAACCATTTAAAACACTTCTATTACGATTTGGGGTTTTCATCAAACCCAAACACAACATTAAGGGGGTTAGGGTTAGTTTCATACCTTTAATCTCTTTCTTTTCACTTCCTTCTTCTTTGTTTGGCTCAAATCCTTGGAGAGCACAAAGTCAACTTAGTCTCCTCTCTTACTCTCTCAACCGTGCCCTAGTTTTCAATGTGAAGATATGTCCAAATGAGAAATTCTATTCAAAGACCAATTTTTGGTTTTAACTCAAAACCTTCACTAGGCCTTGTTTGGCTAGCACATTATTTATTCATTTCTAATTTTTTCATTTTAATCCTTATTTTCTCTTTCATTTGCTATTCAACTTATTATCCTTATTCCATCTTGGCACATACACTTCTCATCTATGACCCTTGGGTCCTTATTTTGACATTTTACCAATTTAACCTTAATTCTTTTATAATTTCTAGGTTTTATCATTTTTTTTTCTTTAACAATATAAATTCCAGAAAAAATATAGTGTAACTTATTTTATACCCTAAATATGTTATAAAACTGTTAGGTTATTTTTAGGGCGTTACATTTATAACCACAAATTTATTTATTTATGAAATAATATTATTTGTGGTTAAATAAATATTTATATCATATTTTTTTATTTATGGTTATAAATTTTTATAATTTCATTTTTTTTGTCTCTTTATATATATATATATGTGCATTGTTTTTATTTCTCTATCATGTCTATATATATATAAATTAACATTCAATACATTACTGTCAGTTATTTTACCAAACGGTAATTTATAGTCAACTACCAACTATCAACTTCTGGCACCACCTACCAACTGACTATTGGCAATCAGCTCAACCAAACAGATCTTAAATTATTGCTTAGTAAAGTAACATATTTAAGGTTAATTTACATATATAGATATGTGTAGACCCCAAATTTTAAGGCTTAGGATTTCTTCCTTTGTGGGAGGCAATCCCACATTGGAAGTAGACAAGGGAGAGAGCTCTCCCTTTCCCTATAAAAGGGGGCCTCTCCCCCTTGATTTGGGGGAGAAAAAAAAAAAGGAAACCATAGGCCTTCCCCACCAAAAAAGTGGGAGACCCTAATGGCCCTTAATTAAATTTTTTTTGGAGAATAAATTAAGGCATGAGCCTATATAATTTAGGCCCTATTAATTCCGTAAGTTTATTTTCTTTATGAGACTATGGGTCTTCCCCCACATTGAGTGGGAGGTGCAACGATTACCAGTTTAAGGTTTGATAGCCTTAGGGAAATCTTGGGCCGGGGATAATTTGGGAGGCTTGATCTTGGCTCTGGGGTAATCTCAACTTGAAAGGGACTCGGTTCGTGCATTTGCCGTCTGGGTAAATTTTCTTGACTTTCTTTTTATTCTTCTTTTATATAGTAATTTTTTAAGTAATTGTCTTGTATATATATTTAATTTATTGTTAATTAGTCATTTAATTTATGATATTATTGTTTTATTTTCCTTATGTAAGTATATTATTTGCTTTTGTTTTATTTGTTTAATTAAATTGGTTGTTAATGGTTTTAATAATTCTATTTATTTTCCTTAACATATGAACTATCATCCATAATTTAATAAAATTCCCAAATTTCAAAAATTAAAAAGTTCTAAATTTTCATTTCTTAATTTTAAAAAATTCAAATGTCCAAATTTCAAACTTCAATTCTCAATTTCTTATTTTCTAAAATTCAAATTTCCAAATCTTAATTTCAAGATTCAGTTGTCCTAGTCTTAAATTTTGAAAATTCACAATTTCTAAAATTCAAGTCCCTAAAAATCTCAAATTTCAAATTTCAACTTCAAACTTTCAATTTTCATAACTTCAATTTCAAACCGGTCTTAAAAAATTTAAAACACATGGTTAATTCTACAATTCCTATAAAATGGAATCTTTGAGAGTTAATTTGTATAACATATAAATGGGCTTGGGTGGGGCCCTTCCATGTATCATTTTAATAAATAATTTGACATATGATTTATAACCAATTTTGATTGAATGTGAATGGTTTGTATTTTGTTATTCTTAGCTAACGTTGTTTCGATTTGTAGCACTTCTAACATCTGTCAAAGTCACGCATTTTCGTCGAGCTTCTTAATTATTTATTTATATATGTCTTTGTACTTTGTATTATTGTGTTTATGCTTTTGGTATTCGTTAGTTGATTAATTCGAGTCGTATTTTTAGTTTGTTTAGTAAGAATACCCAGGACTTTAGGGGCTTAGAAGGGTCAGCTACCTTCCATCGTACCTTCCCAGATAAATCTTTGTACTTGGGCCTTAGGCTTGGTTTTAAATCACATAGTTTCTTGCTCGTGAGTCCCGCGTTTATGGGTGTGATTAGAGTTTTCTTTCTTATTTTTGTTTCTCTTTTAAAAAGAACGAGTCTCGACTTTTAAGTAGGAAACCTTGTAATAACTTAATCTGAGTCCACACATGATAGAGAATTAAAAAACAATACATGTTATAGAAAAATGAGACAAAAATAAAAATAATATAAAATTATAAAAATTTATAACCATAAATTAAAAAAATAGAAATAATTTTATATTCAACCATAAATAATATTATTTTCATAAAATAAATAATAAATTTATGGTTAATAATTTATGAAATTTTGTGGTTATTTTGTAATATTATTTATAAATTAAATAAATTTCATATTTATAGTTATTTATAATTTCATAATACTTTTTTTACTTATGATTATAACCATGAATAAAAATATAATATTATTTATAACATTAAAAAATGTTATTTATTTCATTATTTTTATGGTGATAAATTTTTATATTACTTCTAATATAACCATAAATAAATTTTATAAATTTATAACCATACAAAAATATATAATATTATTTCATAAAAAAAATGATATAAATTATACAAATTTAACCATAAATAATATTATTTCATAAAAATAAAAAATTAGTTTTAATTATAAATTTTTATAATTTCATATTTTTTAAATATAATATGAAATAAATTTATAGCAAAAAAAAATCATATTATTTCATATAATTTATAAATTATAAAATTTATAAAAATCCTAAAATTACGTAAATAGGGGGTTAAGGATAAAAAAAGAAAATTTGTTATTTTACTAGAAACGGGTCAAAAAAAGCTACAATTTATAGTTTTTATCCCTAATCAGTTATCGCTAGGTGATTAGAGTCTTTACCAAGTAGCTTATAAGGACTAATTGTGGTAAATAAGCTATCTGCACAACTAAACATGGCCTAAATGAGATTTCATGGCATGTATTTAAACTTTTTTCATTTATATTTTAATCCCTTTTTTTTATTTTTTTTATTTTTTTTTATCTTTTCCAGTCTTTTGTGAGCTCATATAACAGGGGATTGGAGTTTTTTTTTTAAGAGATAATTTTATTAATTAAAACTAGCAATATATTCAATAAAAATACATAATAAAATTCCTTAAAAACTTTAGAAGATATATGAAAATCCAAGTTAATAGCATAATTAATCGGCTCTAAGCTTATATACGTTTGATAATATTATAATGACTAGAATATATAAAACTCAAATTACAGCGTAACGTATTGACAGTAATGATTTGATTTGTTGTGCTCAATCTGTCCGAATATGTTTTATTAAATGCGAATCATCCAAGCGTTAATAAGCGCAACAACAAGACGATGAAAGCCCAAAGAGCGTCATCACAAGGCAATAGCGATAATAATAATAAGACGATAAGTCGATAATCGCAAAAAACAAATCGAAGCTGTATATGTATGAAAGAGCTACTTTATTAGTGAAAATGATATAAAGAGATGTAAATGAGTGATTTCGAGATGAAGAATAATAAATGTTGGCACAATGGAAAATGGGCTAAACTAGAGAACAAATAAGAGAAAGTGTGGGACGGCTAGGGCTTCCCCCACCAAAGGATCGGAGTTTAATAAATGCTGAATCAGGTTTTTCTATAAATCATTTACTTTAAAAAGTTCTCAAGTAATTAATGTGTCTTTAAAGCGCATTAAAAACTAGTATATTTCAACAAAAAGACGACTATCATAGATTTCATTTGGAACCTAAAAAGTAATAAATAAAGAAAATAGAGAGAAAAATGTGGAAGGAAATAAAATTTAGAGGAAAATAAAAATAGGTTTAAGCTTAGTAAATTAATTCATTATATTTATTTAAACCCATTTTTATTTATTTCTTTCTATGATATATAGACTAAGAAATTTTAAAATATATAAAATTTTGAGGAAGTCAGATTATATTTTATTTTTTTTATTTTTTTCACGATGAAATCGAACAAGAGACAATCATTTTTCTAATTTTTTTTTTTACTTACTACTTTTTGGGTTTAATATTTTTTTTTTTTACCTATTACTTTTTTTTCCCTTATTACTTTTCAGATTCTCCACCGTAGTCATAAGTAATAAATGAAAGTGACTTCATTTGTTTGCTTTTATCAACGTTAGCAGTATAAAATCAATATTCTATTAATCATCCAAAAAAAATCGCTACATTTTTGGATTTTCTTCACCGATCTCTATAAATCAAGCAAAATTATAGTTGAAGTCTTCCCTCATGTGGATAAAAAAAAGGAAATGACAAATTTTTATAAGCTTTAGTATGTAATTGTTTAATAATAGTTGAATATAAAATTAGATTAGAGAGGTAGAAAGGCACAAAGATGAGAATCAAATAACCCAACATTAGGCGGTGTCACTTAGGCGGTGTCACTTGTTAGGGCTATATATACAAAAAGTCATTTTATTGTTATGAATGTTTATTTTATTTTAATAAAATTTTATTATTTCATTTTAATGAGAATCTACATGAGCTATGTTTGTATTTAAATATCATGCATGTGTGTCTTTTATTCTACATAGTAGATGATTTGATGTGTAGAGTTCGACTTATGCATAGAAGATCAAATCATCGGTTCTTATAAGTTATTGGTTCACAGTCTAAATGAAATTTGATCTGGCAATTAGTAAGATTACACTTGTGAGACTTGATGGGTACGTCTTGGCTACGAGGAATGGCAGATTCAGCCTTTGTGTTATCTGTTCGTGTGTATTGAACATGACCAACTTTGGGTAATTAATTTATACTAACACATAAAATAATTAATACCTCATGGTTTTTATGAATACTATTACTCTTAATTTCGAGATAATTAATAGACATGTGCATTTATTATTGGTTATTTTGATTCATAAAGAGTGAAATCTTTATAGATCAATAATCTCGATGAGTTGGATAACTGCATTAATTGTATAGTGAATATTAATTATTAACGGAATCCACGTCCTGTTAATTGGATCGATGATACCCTTTTGAGGAAACTTATAAGTTTTGATTATGTCAAACCCTACAGGTAGATTTTTAATCTGATATATCAACTAAGTTAAGTGGAAGGTCTCAATGTGATTATCATATGTTAATTAAATAAAATTGTGAGTAGTTTAATTTAATCAACAAGTATATGTAATCTTAACGTGGTGAGATTAATAAGTATTTAATAACGAATGGCTCGAATTATACTTTCGAATAAGTGAGGGAGTGTAATCATGATTCTTTAGTGGAGTGAATTATAATTAAATGTAAATAAGTTCATATATTACATTGGGACACAAATCTTATTTGTCCTTTAGGTCCCTCTGGCTAGCCTATTTATATGCCATGTTAAGGTGACTACAGAGGAAGAGAAAAACCGCAGGGCGGTAGTCGAAGGAGAAGCGCGAGAGAGAGGCCACTCCTTCTAGTTTTGGCATTGGGAATGGTGAGGCTTGAGATTAGTGTCTGAGTGAATCGTTTTTATTGAGATCAATCCAGATAGATCTCTAGGTATGGATTCGAACTGTATCATCGTAGTCTTATTCGGATTGGGTTTTTTTTTGTGTAATCTGTACGGTAAAAGTGTTTCTTGAAGAGACACTTTTTATGTGAAAATATATTTTCTTTTATTTTAAAATTTTTGAATTTAAGCTAAAAACATCTTTTTGAAGATTCACTTTCATTATTTTGAAATTTTTGAATTTAACTAAAGTGTATCTTAAAGAAATACTTTCAAAAAAATTTGAAAAATCGAAAGTGTCTCTTGAAAGACGTTTACAAATTGTTAAAATGTTATCACGAAAAATGTTTTTTGAAGAAGCAACGTTCGTGATTTTAAAATTTTATTTTATATTGAAACTTTGAAGAAGTGGATTTAAGCGAAAAATTGAAAGTGTTTTTGAATAAATCTTAAATTGTTGAAATATTATATTAAAATGTCTTTTGAAAATCTGCATACAAAATTCAAAAGCTGAAAATGTCTTGTGAAAAGACACATTTTAAATAGTTTTTCTCTTAGTTTTTACTTTTTCAAAACCCACATTTTAAAGCTTTATCCCACGTGTCAAGCTTATGTGGAAAACTACATTATACTTAAATTAGTTTTCAAACCACACTTTCTCAAAAATTAGTTTTCAAATCACACTTTTCAAGAATTTTTAATTAATTTATTATTTTGAAAAACATCCCAGCTTGTTCCACACTTAACCAGCCTCTTTTCTCCATCCATCTTCATGTCAATAATCATTTTGAGATCTTTTCAATTCCATTTTCTATCATCTTAACAAAATTTGAACATTATTAAACGCGGGTATGTTCGATTTGGTTTATCAAAATGTAGAATTTATTTGCTTTAAGTTTGGGGTTTTTTTTCTTGAAACAAGGGAAGTTGGGAGTTGGATTCATACAGCTGGGTGGGTGGGTTGGTAATGGATAATGTTACAAGCTTGCTAGGCAATAAAAAAAAATTAAAAAACAACAAATGGAAACTGAATCTCAACTTGTCCATCACTCCATTCCAATTTCCGATCCTCCACTCCTAGCTTGTATTAACTGCTGATAGTCATGGGGGGTCTCATTCTCAAGGGAGTTGGGGTTTGACCTCTGAAACTCCAAGCAAACTGTGAACTATCAGCAATGGCGGAACTCCATATTCATCACAGTTTACTGATGCAACTTCAATCAATAGAATATCAACATATGCCTTCCAATGCCTAATGCAAGATTCCCACGATAAGCCCACAATGATAATCCTGTTCCTGACGCGGCTCTCTCATTTCTCCCCCTGCTCGCCATTTTTGTTCTCTCTGCTTTTTTCTTTGTTGTTCATTCCTGCTTCTGGGTATGGATCTATGGCCCCAATTGCGGCTGCATTCGGTGAAAATGGTTTCTTTTGCGCCATTGATGCGGGCGGGAAGCAAGAAGTCATATGCTGGCAAAGGAGCAAAAACGAGTCGTCGTCTTTGTTATCACCGTATATCAGTTCTCTTCCTCCAATGGCCTCTCTCTCCGGCGGCGAGGGGTTTATGTGCGGCATTACGTCGAACACTTCTCAGGCGTATTGCTGGGACTTGTCAAATCCCGGTAGAGATCTTGTTCCTTGGGGTTTCCGGTTTACTTCCTATGCAAATTGCAGCTGGATCCAATCACGTGTGTGCCATTAGAGGATCTTATTATTCGAGTATTAATCAAGGTAATGTTGATTGTTGGGAATTTAATCAAACACTTATGGATGGTAACAAAACCATGAGTTTTGTGAAAAATTCTTCGTTTCATGATCCGCACGTTGAGAGCCTTGGGTTTAAGAAGATTGTGTCTGGTGAAGGATTTAGCTGTGGTGTGGTTAGTAATGGTGGGGTTGAATGCTGGGGCCCCAAATCTGGGAATTTAGGCGTGTCAGCCATTGCTGGGGACTTTGAAACCTTAGCTTCAGGGAGGGTTCAGTTTGTGTGGGATTTCGAGTGTGGTGAAGTGTGCTGGGGTGATGCTGATGAATTTGGAGCTCCACCTGTGGGGGCTAATTTTGTCGGTTTATCTGCCGGAGCCAGTCACTTCTGTGGTGTTCTAAAGGATGATCATGGAGTCCAATGTTGGGGGAATATTGATGATGCAGCTATCCCAAGGGGATCTGGTTTATTGCAATTGCATCTTCTGATTTCACCATTTGTGGTGTTAGAAGTTGACTTGATTCTTGATTGCTGAGTCCTTCATCTGCAGTCTACTCTGGATTATAATCCTCCTTTGCAGTTATGCAGTCCTGGACTTTGTTCATCAGGTGGATGTGGCGATGGGAAATTTGCATTCAATGCGAGCATACTCAATGAGCCGGATTTGATGAGCTTGTGTTAGAAAAGATTTGAAATCTGCTTGCCTTGTGGATCAAATTGTTCCGAAGGCTTTTTCCCGTCTAGTGTTTGTAGTGAAAATGCAGATAGGATGTGCATTGCTTGTTCTCTCTGCCAGAACAGCTCTTGTTGGGATGTCTGTGGTCTTCCTCCTTCATCAGATTTTTCACCTCAGGCACGGCATGAAATGAAGAAACTGATCTTCATTATTGGATCGTCTGCATTGGGTTCCATACTAGTTTTGACTATGGGTTGTCTTCTTCCTAGGATGGTTAAGTCTAAGAACGAAGAAAAAGAGAAAAAATGTTGCATCTCTTGTGTAAGCAAGCCCGTGGTGGAGGCCGACCCCAGCCCTGAGTCACAACCCCCTCTCCCTGTCACCCCATGTGTTGGAACAACACAGGTCTTCAGGCTTTCAGAGCTAAAAGATGCCACAAACGGGTTCAAGGAGTTCAATGAGCTTGGTCGAGGAAGCTATGGCTTTGTGTACAAAGCTGTCCTTGCAGATGGTAGGCAAGTAGCAGTCAAGAGGGCTAATGCTGCTACCATAATTCATACCAACAGCAGGGACTTTGAAGGAGAACTGGAAATTCTATGCAACATTAGGCATAGCAATATTGTGAATTTGTTGGGTTATTGTGCTGAAATGGGGGAGAGGCTGTTAGTATACGAGTTCATGCCTCATGGAACACTGCACGATCATCTCCATGAGGAGCTCTCTCCATTGAATTGGAACCTGAGGTTGAAGATTTCATTGCAGGCGGCTAGAGGGCTCGAGTACCTCCACAAGGAAGTCACTCCTCCAATTGTTCACAGAGATGTGAAGACCTCAAACATTCTTTTGGACGCTGAATGGGGAGCAAGAATTACAGACTTTGGGCTTTTGAGTGTTAATGACAAATACTTAAATGGAGGAGATATGGAGAGTGATGTCTACAATTTTGGTATTGTTCTATTAGAGATCTTGAGTGGAAGAAAAGCTTATGTCAGGGATTTTACACCTCCAGGAATTGTTGAGTGGGCAATTCCTTTGGTAAAGCAGGGCAAGGCAGCTGCCATTATTGATCACAATGTTCCTCTGCCAAGAAATGTCGAACCTCTTCTGAAGCTAGCTGATGTAGCTGAGCTTGCATTGAAGGAAAATCCCGATGAACGTCCTACCATGCCTGAGGTGGTGGTCTGGTTGGATCAGATTTTGAAGACTGGATTAATGCTTTAATGGGGGGGGTGTGCTGCTTTTTGTAGCTGCTTCTCCCCCCCTGTGATGTAAATTTTTTACCCCCTAGTTTTTAGATTCTTTATTCTCCTTATCACAAAGTGAAGGAGAATGCAATTGCTGAGGCAGATATTTCTGCATTGTATTTGTTAGAGTTCCAACTGGTCTTTCCCCATTTTTTCTTCTGTTCTTCTGTCATTTGTAAGCATGAGCATGCAGCTCTGTTGAGAATATATTTGGTCATAAACTCTTTTTTCTTTATTCCTTCATTTTTCTATCAACTGGTCATTTAATGTATATGTAAAACTTGGATCCCATTTTAGAATCATTCAGTTGCTTGAATTAGGTATGGGTTTTGGGATTTTAGTTATTTAGTTTGCTCCACCCTAATATGTAATCACTCATTTATCCTTGTAGTACAAAATATAAAACTTTCCTCCTATATATATATTCATTTCTTCCTTTAAATTTTGAGGTTTTCCAAAACAATCTCACTGTAAAGTCTTTGGGCCATCTTGAAGAAGTACAAGATAATGTTTTTCTTGAAATGTTGGGCTCATCTTTTCCATTTCAAGCTCCTATCCTTTGAAGCTGTAGAAATCCATTAAAGCTTCTTTTAAATCTTACTTGGAAATCAAGAAGCATGGCGGACATGTTGATTACTTTCTAAGTCCAAAATCTAAGCATGTTTATGAGAGAGACGGGTGAAAATGAGTAGCTCGGTAAAATTATTTTATTTTCACTTTCAATGAGTATTTGTGTTATTTATTCTGCGAAAGTGTTTGCTTGTCAAAAAGTATGCCCATGGTTAAGACGACGATAGAAAAGCGGCATGTGACCAAGGGCAAACCGGGCCAATGAACCCATTGACTGATCAGCAGGCCGATTCAGGTCCCACTGGTGGACTAGAGACTTTCAAAAAAAATTATTATTATTTTACATAAGAAGGGATCAAACTCTTCCCCTAAAGTCTAAGGCAATCCAATCAAGATTAACTGATATATCATATATAAAAATTAAAAAATTAGAAATAATATAAGGTTATGGGCATACCTAAGGGCCTATGTGCCAGGCCTAAAATGAAACACATCAAGTTTGTATTCTGAAGAGGATACTTGAGCATCAAGTTTATCGTTATCTTATCGATAGGCTTTAAAGAGCAAAGGAAATATAAAAAATAAAGGCGGGATCTAGAGTCGTATCAAGATAATGATCTAATCCCTATCAACTCAAAGGAATGAATCCACGAAGTCTTATAAATTCGGGCGTTGGAAGTTACCGTCACGAATTTACCAGTAGAGTTTGAGGAACTGGCGAAAGTCGAGCGTGTTGAAGAGTGCGGAGTGCAAATCCTCAGGTTGATGTATTACGTGTTAGCGCTTTCGCGCTTGTGTGAAATATGATGTTTTAATTTTCTTCATCTTATGTATGTAATGTGGGTATGGATGTCAAGGTATGCGATGTTGTTGAGATGTGAATAGAGAGAGTTAATTCTGAATTCCGTTATGAGTAGTTATGTTTTAAGAAGGGTACGATAAATCTCTCATTTCTCTCGACTAATTCTCACCTCAATAAAATTAAATGAATCTCAGCATTAGATTTCTGTCCCTCAATAACAGTGATTCTTCTTTACCTAAAGTTTGTGTGTGCTTATGCATATACCTTATACTTATGCTCTACACACACATGGTCCCCACAGAGGAGCACCCTCCTACAATCAAATTCTCTCCACACCATCAAGAACTTTGTTGAAAAACACATACTTATTTGGATAAGCTATAATAACTTTAAGACATATTTATAATGTAGTTGGTATTTGATGTAAGTCTAATGAGTTTTTACGGATTTAAACCAACGTTTAAAAAATGTCATAAATTTCTTCCCCTATAGGATGTAGAATATTAAATTTCATTTGGATGTCAACCCAAAATATAATAATATGATAATGAGATGGATACATTGTGGAAGCCTCACGTTGTTGACAAGATGTGGGCCATGTGGGCGAATCTTGAAAACTGGTTATGAGTGATTAATTAATCCAAAATTATGTGTTAAACTCAGCGGACAGAGAGGATCAACATGGCTAGCATTGTCTTGTCTCTTAAGTCTTAATAAATATAAATAAATACATGATAGAAAATTCACTTAAATTATTTATAGACATCATTGATAAATATTTTTGTTGGTTGCCTCTACAGACATCCAATCCAAGCCTTATATTTTATGGAATCTATAGACATCCAAATTATAACATTGATAAAAAAAATTTATTTATCAATGAATTTTTGGAGAATGGTTTTTTTATTTTTATCAATGATGTCTATAAATAATTTATGATTTTTCTATCAAAGTCCATTGATAGAATCTATAGACATCCAAATAATACCTCTAATTTAAAAAAAAAAAATCATTGATAGTGTTGAAAATTCATTAATGAAAAAAAAATGATAAATAATTCTCTTAAAAACACTTTTTGGAGAAAATGTTTTCACTTATAACATGCACTTCTTAAAAAAAAAAATGTCAAACACACTTTAGAAACCTATTTGACAATGATTTGGGGCACCTTTTTCCCCAAAAATGTTTATTTTTTTCAAATAAATGTTTAGAAAAATTTAGGAAACACTTTTGAAAATTTGAAAAATCATTTATAGCATTAAAATATCGCTTATAATGTTTTCTAAATAAAAGAACACACTTTGACTAAAAAACATTGTGAAATGTACCTTAAGATATTTTATTAACTAGATTAAATATGCTTACTTAATAAATTTAATAATTTAAATTAAATCATTAGTCATGTTATGTCACTTAATTGTTTCTAGGTGTTCTAAATATGGAAAGAATTCACAGTTAAATTAACTTTCATTCCTCAAAAGGAGAAAAAAAAACTTATATCAACTAATGATGGGTGGATGATCTTGAGTTTATGGAATCTTATATTGAAAAAAGAACTTAAAAATATGCAAAGCATAATTATTTTATATTTACTAAATATGAAACACTTTTTATTAAAAGGAAAAATCATCCCAAACAAATTTGGGTCAAAGAAATAATATTATGATGCAAATAATTTTTTTTTTGACATCTATTCACTTTACATGTCATATTGTAATATTTTGTACTTATACCCTTTTCCAAATGAGACTTGGTTACATATAAATGGAAAAACACTTTTTACAAAAGAAAGAAAGAAAATAAAGAACACGAAAATGAAAAAAAAAAATTAAAATCAGTAAATTATTTTGAATGATTTTTATAC